>WUAM01000071.1:28658164-28671379 GCA_024336885.1 Actenoides hombroni
CCAGTCTTCAAAAAGGGCAAGAAGGAAGATCCAGGAAATTACAGACCAGTCAGCCTCACCTCCATCCCTGGAAAAATGATGGAGCGGCTCATTTCGGAGGCCATCTCTAAGCACTTGGAAGAGAAGAGGTTTATCAGGAGTAGTCAGCATGGATTTGCCAAGGGGAAACCACACTTGACTAACCTGATAGCCTTCTATGATGTGACTAAATGGATAGATGCAGGGAGAACAGGGGATGTAGTCTACCTTGGCCTTATCAAGGCTTTTGACACAGTCTCCCATAACATCCTCATCAGCAAGCTCAGGAATTGAAGAACGGACAGTGGAATGGATTAAGAACTGGCTACACAATAGAGCCCAAAGAGTGGTGATCAATGGTGTAGAGTCCAGCTGGAGACCTGGAACTAGTGGAGTCCCCCAGGGATCAGTGCTGGGTCCAGTCCTGTTCAACATCTTTATCAACGACCTTGATGACAGGATAGAGTGCCTTCTCAGCAATTTTGCTGGTGACACAAAACTGGGAGGATTGGCTGATTCACCTGAAGGCTGTGTGGCCGTTCAGTAAGATTTGGACAGACTGGAAAGCTAGTCAAAGAGGAATCTAATGAGGTTTAACAAGAGTAAGTGCAGAGTCTTGCACCTGGGAAGGAACAATACAATGCACCAGTACAGGTTAGGAGGTGATCTGCTAGAGAGTAGCTCCATGGAAAAGGACCTTGGAGTCCTGACAGACAACAAGTTATCCATGGGATAACAATGTGCCCTTGTGGCCAAGAAGGCCAATGGTATCCTGAGGTGCATTAAGAGTGTGTCCAGGGAGGTTCCTTTCCCCCTGTACTCTGCTCTAGTGAGACCTCACCTGGAGTGAGGTGTTCAGTTCTGGTCTCCCCGGTTCAAGAGGGACAGAGATCTACTTGGGAGAGTCCAACAAAGGGCTATGAGGATGATTAAGGGACTGGAACAGCTGCCTTAAGAGGAAAGGCTGAGAGACCTGAGGCTTTGTAGTTTGGAGAAAAGAAGACTGAGAGGGGATCTAATTAATGTCTATAAATACATAAGGGCTGGGTGTCAAGAATGCAGGGACAACCTCTTTTCACTCATGCCCTGTAATAGGACAAGGGACAATGGATTCAACCTTGAGTACTGGAAGTTCCAACTCAACATGAGCAAGAACTTCTTTACTTTAAGGGTTACAGAGCACTGAAACAGACTCCCTAGAGAAGTTGTGGAGACTCCTTCTCTGGAGACTTTCAAGACCTGTCTGGATGCATTTCTGAGTGATCTGCTCTAGTTCTGTCCTGCTCTGGCAGTGCAGTTGGACTTGATCTTCGTAGGTCCCTTCCAACCCCTAACATTCTGTGATTCTGTGATCAGAAGCAAAGAAATGGGATTTTTGGCCAACTCAAAGGCATCTAGTAGGGCTGAGAGAAGAAGCTAGCAACCCCATGGAGAAGCAGAGACAGAACCTGCTTCAAGGAAGGAAAACAAGCCTTCCAGAATGCTTACAGATCACGTGAGGAGCAGCAGGAAGATGCTGGGGTACCAAAGGGACTGTTTTGCAGTTCACTAGAGGTGAGTCTGGATTTTAGCAAGCTTTCTGATACATTTCAGTACAAATTAGTCAGCCAGGAATAGAACTATTGAAAATAAAACTTTATAGACGTATTTTTAAACCCCAACCAACTAAATTCTACTGATGTAATTTTACGCTGTATCTAACAGTTGGAAAGCTCATCTTTTGAAAAGGTTCTCATAAGGGTGAAATTCCAGTTCATGAGGTAGTTTGTCACCTCAAGAATATGATGCACAAACAAAACTGCAAAGAGCAAAGAGAAACAGGACGTCAGTGCTGCTTAGGCAGAAAGATGCTTGAGCGACCGACCTGAAAAAGGCCCTTTTGAGTCCTCCTTTCCATAACAACAGCTAAGGCATCATAGGTCAGGTGGAACTGTAATATTCACAACAATGGACTGCTTACAACAAGAGTAGATATCCTTGACCACTCCAGGTGTTTAGCATTTCTGAAAATCAGTTCTATGATATGCTCTATTTGCTAAAAACTACTCAGGAACAAGAGAAATTAATGACCTCTATTACTGTTTTTTTGAAGTTCAGTGAGGAAAGAAATGAACATAGAAGGATCACAGCTGAAACAGTTCAGGAACTACAATCATAACTTCTCTATCATATTGGCATGTTTGGACTTTTTTTTTTAAACTGCAGCAAATTTGTATTGCAATTATGGAGTACAATTCCCCAGAATCACCCCACGAGTAACTTAAATTTGAGCAGCACTGTACAGCCATTAGAAGTTGGCTACATAAATAGGTTTGTTAGGCATTATTATAGTCAACAGACTTTTTCCACCTTTTAAAAATTCATCTTTCTTTCTATCACATGCTCTTCAATAATTATTAATAAAGTATTAAAATGTTGAGGTTGTACAAGCTTATTATCTATAATTTACCCAGTATTTTGTATGGGACGTCGTAATAAGACGGCTCAATTTCACATATACTGCCCTACTTTCCTACATGAAATTTGCAGATTTGGGAAGGAAATAGAATTTTCAATTAAAAAATAATAATCAGGACATAGAAAAGGCAACCACATGTAGTCTATTTCGTGTTTATACTCTGTAAATTCAACTACAAAGACTTTTTTGTGATGATAATAGATAGGGATAAGAGATTATAGAAGGTAACTCAGTATGAATGTGGTTTGTGAACCTTGTAGAAGTCCCACAAACAAAGGAATAAGATTTTAAATAATAGAGACTATGACATGCTGAAGACTGAATGTGGAGGTGGGATCATGAAGGGGAAAAAAAAAAGTGTTATTAATTCAGAGTAGGTGGTCTGATATACTTGTTTCAGCAGTATTTTCTACTTTATAATTCCTAGAAAACAACCAAAAATCACTAAGAACACATATGCAACATCCTTCTTCCTGAAAACTAGACACAATATATAGAACAAATCTAATTTCATGCCAATTTTATCAACTATAACACGAGCAAAAGCTGAACAAGCAATCTGGTCTTGCAGGTAACGCGTCAGTCCTGAGTTCATTCGCTGGGAAATCACAGCAGGTTTACTCTGTACACCAACCTCCACTCTTATCTGCTTGGCAACATTTTGTCAGTGGAGTCTGCTTAGTTTGTACAATATGTCAGAGGAGGGATTACCTTGTTTAAACCACTTGCAGAGCACTGCTGTAATGAAGCACTAACCCTGAGATAGCACTGGGTACAACTAACAGGACATTATAATCAAACTATCTATTTGTGGAATTCTATAACTAAAAGCAAAGGAGGAGAAGTATGCTACAATGATAGCAAATTAACAAGTTAGCAAACATGAATTAAAATGTGTTCTCAATGTACAGAAGAAGTAGAAATAATTTTGCCATGACTGTTGAAATAGTTCAAAATCAAGGAAGTGATTATTTTTTCAAAGACAGGACACGAAAATTAAAGTTCAATGATCCACAGTGCTTGGATGAGTTTCAGCTAAAAAAACACCACCAAAAGCCTAAACAAAAATAGAAGAAAACAAACAAACTCGCAAGATGTTTGCTTACCATACGATCAGAATTCAGGGGCAACAAAGTTGTAAATTATGTAAATTATTGTCCTCTTCCTTAACTGCATATGCATTTGTGAATCAAGCATCTTCCAATTTTCTTGCTGGAGCTACTAATCTGCCCAGTAAATTCCTGGAACCATCTTAAAATCTTCATGATTTGCCACTTCATGACCCTCAAATTACTTGCAATCAAAGGATCAGGAGTGGCTGCTCTGCTTAGATCCTTGATCTGGAAGATGCAAGTGCTACTGCCAGCCTAGGAATGAAGTGCTAAAGCAGAACAAAGCCATTGCTTTTCTTCTAAAGATTACAGTATGACAGATCATGAAATACTGCCTGGTGTTTAATTAATTTAACAGTTCCTTGCAATACAGCACTAAGCCGTCACACAAAACCTGAACAGGACACATGACGGAAAGAATTAAAGAAATTGTGCTAGAAACGTGAGAATAATTGTTTTCATTATTCTCATTCTGCTGTAAACTGGAACCCTCCCCACTCCCTGAACACACAGACACAGAATATATAGATTGTTTGGAAAGAACATACCTATTAGCTCCTTATTTCTGACATCTAAGGCCATGTTTCGTAAAGCTGTAGCAACTGCACATACCACCCGGTCATTGTCTATTCGAAGCAGTTCCACCAGGATGGGCAATCCTTTTTCTTTGCGGACAGCAGCACGGATGTACACTGACCACTGTAAAGGAATATGGGAGAAGTGAGAAATCCAGTACAGTACATCGGAGGTAACAACAGATACGGAGGGAGGAGTAACAGAAGCATGTGGATTCAAACTCAAAAAAGGGGAAATAATTGAATTTATGATGCTAGGCAACTGCTTGATTTGGAAATCTGCACTAATTTTTTTATGGTGGCGTAAAAATTAAATGATGAATTGACTTCACTCCTAGCACACCTGGTGACATTTTTACAGCCCAAGTCTGCAGACCACTTGCTTTATATCCTTTCCTATGCAACATCTAATGGTGCCTGTTCACTGCTAAACCTCCAACGTTTATATTATAAAACATGTTCAAGATGTCCGAGTATTTATTTGTTACTACCATAAAAACTATTCATTCTAAAGCCTTGAAAATGCTGTTACAGTTTCTCTCGTGATTGTGAACTTGTTCAGAAGGAAAAATGAGGACAACTATATGTCTGGTTTGGGCACCTGTCTGTGTCCTAACCGTGCTGCATGTACCACATGGGTGCAGGATCCTACTGGATCCCATTTGGCAGCTGGTTGTGACACCGCTGGCATGCCTGTGTCTTTATCTCAAAGCAAAGGATCATGTTCTTATGCAAACATTGTTTTTGTATGATAGCAGAAATGATGAACAGAGTTGTTTATGTCTAAATGCTCTAAAGACTGTCCTGACCATGAACTTCTCCATGGATGGGATCTGTGCAGCGTGCTGTGACTAGGAGGTCCATCCAATGCTGCACAACTCGGGGTTCCCAGTACCCGAAGTGATGAAAGACTAACTATACCATCCTCCTTTTCATTCCACTATTAGCTTGAAAAGTTGAAAAAAAATATAAACAAGACCAAAAACTATGACCTTGTGGTTTGAAAATCTATGGGTATTGCCAAATCTGAGATGTTTGTGCACCTGTAGGATGTGCAGGTCTTCTCAGCAGAGGCTGCTTCAAAACAAGCCATTTGCTAGGCATATATTCCTTCCTACATCCTGAACTCTTCTCTGGAATTTCCATAAGTTCACATTTGTGCTCCTTGCATTGACAGTTGAAAGGAATTTACCAGAGCAGAACTTCTCCCTCCTTTAAGTGCCATGGCATGGATGCTTATCCTGCCATCACACCTTGAAGGTGAAGACAACATGCTGGATGTCCTTAGTCTTGGAAATATTTCAAATATTTCAGAAATTAGAACTTTCAGATCGCAATGACCTTTCTCTTTTGACAAACCTTCCTTAAAGGAGTTAGATCACACCTTACAGAACAGTTACATCCCAATAGTGTTCCTCCATAAACATGAATGAGTAAAAACAAATTCCATGATAAAAAAACATTAGAAAAAGGTCATCTCACTTACTGTCAGCAGGACATGTTTAGCTTCTGTGTATGGCCTCTACTTATACAGTTGAAGTGCTCACTTTAAAAACTAGCATCTGATTCTACTATAGACAGGTGTCCTGAATAGCAAAAGCCAGGATATATTTGATAAGAACAATAGCTATGGAGACAGACAAGGGCTGCAATGTTGCAATATCTGGAGTGCAAATTCATTGCAAGTCATGTCATTCAGGGGAAATTGGGAAAAAGGAAAAGAAACCAGCATTTAAAGAATATTATTTTATTATTTCTCCTCTGCAGTAACTATGCATAAGAAAAGGCAGATGTCTGGACTCTGGTGTAGATGAAAGCGATAATAGTTACGATAAGCTTTCAAGACAGGTGAATGGGACTTGGCATCACTGAGCACAGTAATGTAGTATTCCTAAAACATAAACGTGCCATCATTTTCTGCAGCAAAGCAAATAGTTCTTAGGTAAGAGAAGTGGTAGAAGGATTCTCCATTGGTCTTACTCGATGCTGTCTCCTCCAGTCTCCTCTCTAGAACCAGTGTCTACGATGACCATCAGATAAAAACCGAAAACACATCTGAAGGATCAGTGAGTTTAATAGAAAGTGTCTGCTGAAAAATAATTTCTTTCAATACCTTGATTTTAATGGGATAGTAAATATAAAGGATGCTATCAAATAAATCTTTCTAAGCTTCCTGGTTTAATAAACATGAATTTACCCGCCAGTTAAACACATTTACACCTGCATCTGGGTGCAGAGTAATACCTCTGTGCATTTAAAGACTCCCATCGCTGCATTTTCCACACCTCTTCCAGGGAAGGCCTCTGCTGTGATTACAAGGTGACTGCTGGAGTGACAGTTCTTGGCATCAGTGAGGCTATTGTGAGAAAGGAGTGAGCCTGCCTGGTTGAGGTGAGAGTTCAAACCAGCAGGCAATACACTGAAAGATGATGCCATTCATTGCAAAAGCAGACCACAGATTTAACACCTCCAGTGTGGACTACATGGGGAAGCAGTGGAGGTGTTTGGTTTTGTTTTAAAAAAAACTTGTTTGTGTCTATTCAATACCAGAGAGAATCTAAAATGATCTTACAGATTATTCACTGTATTCTAAAAGAACTCCATAGTAAAACCTCAATAAACAGTTTTCCTTTGGTAATTTTTAGTTGGCTACCAAGGGAAAACACAAGCACTGGTTTTATTAAACCCAGGTTTCAAACGGATTTCTTGGGTTGTAGTGTTTTTACAATCCATTCCAAAACAAAAATGTAAAACAAAAAATTAAGAAATGTTTGTTTTTTTTTTTTAACCCTAGGGAGAGTAAATGCTGCAGGAGAAATACTGAAATAACTCAGTATGAAAAAAATCCTTACTGAATAACTGTGATGCCAAACTTCAACATCTGTAATGAACCAACTAATTTGATTATAATGGTAAAAAAATACGGCTTCAAAGTTTTCACAGGGGGAAAATTCAGATCTAATGTTTTACAGACACACATATGCGCACACAAGACATAAAACAATGGGAGAAAATGATGTGCAAACCCTCTCCTCTCCCCTGCTCATTCCTCTCCCCCTCCTCAGCGCTCTTTTTCCAGAGGGTGTCATCTGCTTTGGGATAAGTTCACAGACTCCTCAATGTGTGATTTGCTATCATTTCATCTGCGTCTTCAAGTCATGCACCTTAGGCAGAAAGACAGCAATGTCTATGAATCGTTTCAACGGTCTCTGGAGAACCTTCCATGTGGGAAATGGGAAGAACTGTCTGTGTCTCTTCTCTTAAGCTGCCAATTAGGACAAATCTCTGCAAGCAATTACGCTGCGCTGTGCGGATTTTAGGAGCACTCCAATTGAGATGCCTCAAAACAGCTATTTTATTCTTGCAGAGAATGGAAAAATTGATTCGCTCTCGCGTATACCGATGATCCTTTTGTTTGCCTACAGCCATCGTGAAACACAACTGCAATTCCACATTGCAGGTCAATTGCTAATAGGAGCTCAGTCAAGTGGGAAAGAAAAGAGTTGAAAAATAACAAAAAAAAGAAGAGAGACAAAGGGTTTGTTGCCTATCAGTAGGTAAATGAGGCACTCTGCCAATGTACTTAATCATCCTGCTGCCCCACAAATCAGTGGCAGTGTCAACGATCAAATAATTGTCAGTTTGTAAAGAGAAAGGGCTCCTGTGGGAACAGCAAATGCTTTAGAGGGAACAAGGAGACAAAAAAATAAAATAAAATAATTATTGTTGCATCAGATAGAGGCTAAATTAACAGAGACAAGCAGAGGAACCACAAACGGTGCACAAATACTCTTTACAGGTAATTGAATTTAGGTGGCATAACTACTATACATCACTTTGAAGGCACCTAGTGCAGCTCTATGTCCACTTTCATTAGTAGTTCCCTTTTTATTTTTTGTCATAGTAATTATGCTGGAAAATTATTTTTCCGTTTGTCACAGTTATTATTATAAAGGACTCCTTCCACAGCTGAATGCCTCTAGGGATTAAGATTACATTAGGCTGAAACTCAACAGAAGAGTAATTAATCTAGATAAAACTTTTTTTTTTCCCCTCTCAAAAAAACCTGAAAAGCATTTAGGCAGTTTAGTGTTTCATGTGGTTTTCTTTATTCTCTTACGAAACACCACCACAGGAGACCAAACTACAAAAATGAAGACATTTCAAGCACAAAAGAAAAAAACCCTACCAAAATAAACCCACAAAACCCCCCAAGGAATATCAACAATTGTGTACACTTGTGATTTGGAATGGATTCACTTTCCTGCCATTGGCATCAGTGCTACCAGAGCATCTCCAGAATATTTCACCATCGTGAACTTTTGTTTTGAGTAGAATTTGCATTGTATTGCTGCAGTTTAACATTGGACTAAAAGGCTATTGAGATATTGAATATTAAAGGGAATTCCTGACAAATAAATGACAAAATGAAATCCAAATCAAGGCAGCAAGCATGACAAAGCAAACTATATTACCCATAGAACAAGGAAGATTAGAGACTCAGAATTTGCTAGGAGAGGCTTAGAAAGGGGCTGTCTGCTGACAGCAGTAGAACAATAGACCATTGAAGAAAATGTGTCAAATAATTAAAGATCAGTGAGTAATCAAAGATCAATATTCCTCTTTGTCTGATCATAATGTAAGGCACGCATCAGGAAAAAAAAAACCCAAACCAACATTTTTACATTCCACTTAGAAAATTACAGATGTCCTTTATTCAGATAACTCTAATGGGATCCCTGAGAAGACACATCACCTGACACAGAGCAAGGCTCAGAAGTCTTTTTGCAATTTCTGAAGAGAGTGAGCACTTCTCAGGGACTTTCTGCTCTCTGACTGCAGTGTTTTGTTCTCAGAAATGACCCCACCTGATAGGCCACCAGTAAGTTCTCTACATATTTGTGTTGGGACAAGAGAAAAGTATTAATTGGTTACTGTCCTATTGCTCCATGATCTTTTTTCAAGCTTAAGGAGAAAGGAAAAATTCTGGTGCATAAAGATATACAGTTAAATAAATAAATAAGAGAAAATTAAAATTATGTTTACAGATGATATCTTGAATGTTTGAGGAAGGTGAAGTTGCCCTCACACCTTGTCATTTTTGGTTCTGCAGTACAAGTATGTACTCTGTATTCAAAATGATCTGACAGCCATTCAAATGACTTTTGCAAACACTGCACCTAATATCACTAAAAAAGAAAGGATTTGAGACAAAGGTGACACATGTCATGGGAAAAAAAACATCACTGAGTGTAGTAAGGGATTACTATGAGCATGAATTCACCATGAGCTGCTGTGCTCCCATTCCACAAACTGATGTCCATGCTGATCTCATGATGTGTGTGATACGGGTGTTTGCAGCAACAGGTTTTTGCTTATTGAATATTGTCCTGTCCCTTGAATCTTGTCCTCCTTTCTGTAGAGCCAATATATTTCCCTGTACTAATTGACGCTGCTTCATTTGTGTGGGGGATTCTATCCAGGTAAGAATTCACAGAATCACAGAATTGTCATGGTTGGAAAAGACCTCTAACAGTCCACAGTCAAGAAAAAAAACAACCAAAACAAAAACCAAAACAAAAAAACCCGTGGAAAAAAACCCACCTCAGCATCCCACTAAAGCATGCCCTGAAATGCTGCATCTACACATTTTCTGAATACCTCCAGGGATGGTGACTCCTCCACCTCCCTGTTCCAGCACCTGATTACCTTTTCAGTAAAGAAATTCTTCCTCATATCTAATCTAAACCTCCCCTGGGGCAACTTCAGGCCATTTCCTGTCATTTTTAACTTGAGAGAAGTGGCCGGCACCCACGTCACTACAACCTCCTTTCAGGTAGTTTTAGAGAGCAGTCAGGTCTCCCCTCAACCCCCTCTTTTCCCTGGCAGAATAAAGTATTGGTTCTTTAAAAACTTTGCCTTTGATGATTACATGATGTGCTATAAGCAGTCTTCTCCATCCTGTCACATAAGGATTCATAATAGTAACACTTTGGAGAAAATGAACGTAACTCCTTTCACTGTAATCCAAAAAACTTTCTCCTGGAACAGCCTGATGAAACTCCAAAGGGTTAATATGTAAATACAGCAATCAGAAAAGTCTGACAAGGAACTCACAATATGTCCTTGGCTGATAAGAGGAAGATTGATAACCTAGATGTCTGCCGCTTTAGACAACAATTATTCATTATCTGCAAGTGTCTGGATGGTGGAAGAGCTTGAAACTCTTTTCATACTACTCTTTGAAGTAGCTGCATTGACCTTGTGACTGAATCAGTCCCTTTTATGTTTTCAGTTTCCTTATCTAATAATTTACTTAATGGAGCTCTTGGTCCCATGAAAGTCAGATTTGTCTAGGATGGAATTAAGAAAATAAATGTAGTTGCTTGCCTGAGGAATAAAGACAGAGATCTCATCTAGTTATCTCAAGAGATCAGGCCAATGACCCATAAACCCCATTCACATGGGAATTGTTGGGGATCAAAGGCAGAGACATTCAGTTGTCTAACCAAAGAGCCTTATCATTCCTTGCTGAGTATGATCAAACACGGACATTAAAGGAAAGGTGGGAAAAAGAACTAGCCAAGGAATGCTATGGCCTCATGAAATTGCAAGACATAAGCAGAACAGCACTTGCTCTGCATTTTAAGGAGACCAAGGAGAAGGAGCGGGCCACAGAACTGCCACCTTGGACTTCCAGAGGGTAGACTTTGACCTGTTCAGGAGACTGGTTGACAGAGGCCCTTGGGAGGCTGTCCTGAAGAGCAAAGGAGTCCAGGAAGGCTGGACATTCTTCAAGAAGGAAGCCGTAGAGGCACAGGAGCAGGCTGTCCCAGTGTGCCGAAAGATGAGCCTGTGGGAAAGAGGACCAACCTGTCTGAACAGAGACCTTCAGTTGGAACTCTGGCAAAACAGGACAGAAAATTAGAAAGGCGAAAGCCCAACTAGAACTTAATCTGGCTACTGCTGTAAAAGACAATATTTTTTTTTTTCTAGAAATATATTAAGAGTAAAAGGAGGACTTAAGAGAATCTCCATCCTCTATTGGATGCAGCAGGAAACGCAGTGACCAAGGATGAAGAAAGGCTGAGGTACTGAATGCCTTCTTGCCTCAGTCTTTAACAGTAATACCAGTTGTCCTCTGAGTGCCCAGGGCCCTAAGCTGGTAAACAGGAATGGGGAGCAGAATGAAGCTCCCATAATACAAGGGGAAACAGCAACCTGCTGCACCACTCAGTCACACACAAGTATATGGGGCTGGATGGGGTCCACTCAAGGGTGCTGAGGAAGCTGATGAAAGTGCTCACCAAGCTACTTTCCATCATTTTTCAGCAGTCCTGGGTAGCTGGGAAGGTCACAGTGGATTGGAGGTTAGCAAATGTGATGTCAGTCTACAGGGAGGACCAGAAGGTGGATCTGGGGTACTATGGGCCTGTCAGTCTGACCTCACTGCCAGAGAAAGTTATGGAGCAGATCATCTTGAGTGCCATCACATGGCACATATGGGACAACTGGGCAATCAGAACCAGTCACCCTGTGTTTATGAAAGGCAGGTCCTGCTTTACTAACCTGATCTCCTTCTGTGACAAGGTAACCTACTCATTGGATGAGGGAAAGGCTGTGAATGTTGTCTACCTAGACTTCTGTAAAGCCTTTGATATCATCTCCTACAGCACCCTCCTGGAGAAACTGGCTGCTCATGACTTAGGCATGTATACTCTTCACTGGATAAAAATCTGGCTTGATGGACAGGCCCAAAGAGTTGTAGTGAATGGAGTTAAACCTAGTTGGTGGCTGGTCACAAGTGGTGTTCTTCAGGGGTCAGCACTGGGACCAGTTCTGTTTAATGCCTTTATCAATGATCTGGACAAGGGGATCAAGTGCTTCTTCAGTAAGTTTACAGATGACACCAAGTTAGGCAAAAGTGTCTATTGGCTTGAGGGTAGAAGGCTTTTCAGAGGGACCTGAACAGGCTGGACCAATGGACTGAGACCAGTGGTATGAGGTTGAATGAGGCCAAGTGCCAGGTCCTGCACTTGGGTCACAACAACTCCAGGCAATGCTATAGGCTTGGGGAAGAGTGGCTGGAAAGCTGCCTGGCAGAGAAGGACCTGGCGGTGCTGGTCAACAGTGATCCAGCAGTGTGCCCAGGTGGCCAAGAAGGCCAACAGCATCCTGGCCTGTATCAGAAATAATATGGCCAGCAGGAGTGGGGAAGCGGTCATCACTCGGCACTGTACTTGGCACTTATGAGGCCACATCTTGAGAACTGTGTTCAGTTTTGGGACTCTCACTATAAGAAGGACATTGAGATGCAGGAGTGAGTCCAGAGAAGGGCATCAAAACCGGTGAAGGGCCTGGAGCACATGTCTTAGAAGGAGCGGCTGAGAGAACTGGGATTCTTTAGTCTTGTTGCTCTCTACAATTACCTGAAAGGAGGTTGTAACAAGGTGGGTGTTGCTCTATTTTCCCAAGTACCAGCTACTAAGCAGAAAAGGAAACATCCTTACATTGTGCCAGGAGATGATTAGGTTGGATATTAGGAAAAATTTCTTCACTGAAAGGGTTGTAAAGCAATAGAAAAGGCTGCCCAGGGATGTGGTTGATTCATCATCCTGAGAGATATTTCAAAGACCTGTAGATGAGGTGCTGAGGGACATGGTTTAGTGGTGGACTTGGCACTTTTAGGTTAATGGTTGGACTCAATGATATTAAAGGTCTTTTCCAACCTGAACAATTCTATGATGCCCTGATTCTACTTCTGCAAAGCCTTAAGCCAGCTCTGCCTCAGGTTAGAAACATGGGATTCATATCATATCTTTACTCAAGCTTCATCATAGATTTTAGTCAAGCAAATTCCCTCAGAAATCAATGAAGTAAAAGCTTTGGAGTTTGCAATAGTTACAATAAAAATATTGGTTAATAAATAAGCCTCCACAGGGCTTTCAAAACAGATGAGTCTTTCCTCATTGTATTAAACCTGCAGAAATATTTTCTATGCTATGGAGGGCCATATGTCAAAACAGGACTATGGCCTGCCACTAAATCAAGG
>WUAM01000071.1:28690582-28712863 GCA_024336885.1 Actenoides hombroni
TTTTATATTATTTTTCAGTCGGTTTTATAGTGAGAAAGTGTTTTAGAAATGTGCATACGTACATATAAATCAGGTTTTAAAAGGTCTAGAGGATTTGCCAAAGAAATCTCCTAGGACTTGAAGAGCCCCCTGTTAGGGCCCTTAACCTGAGAGAAAAATATTATCAAAGCAGAACAGAAAACACCTGGTGTTGCTTGCATCTCGTTTTACATGAGTGCTTCCTTTTCTCTCTCATTCTGAGAGAACATTAATGCATCAGTCTTCTCTTTACGTAGTTACTTGCAAGTTGTTTTACAATGCAAAATCTAAAACCTCAGCTTATAGTATGAACTGTGTTCCTCAGACAGGTCCAGAGGGCATTCTGAATGCATTTATAAAAACACAATTGAAAAAAATACTGAATAACATACTGTGTCATAAATTTCAAAATCTCGATATGCAAAGAAACAAATATGTATGAATGAGCATATATAAATAGAATCTATACATGCTAACATCAATTCTCCCTGAGAAAGCTTGCATTCAAATTGGCACAAGAATTTTGATTTGGAAATAGGTGAATTAGAAATCTCAGGAATGGAGTAAAACTTTTCACGTAGTCTCCTTCTATAGAAGACAACACTCTGCTGAGGCGGTTCATCAGTAGCTCCTCTGTCCAGAGCAGAAGAGAGCACACCAGCCCTACGTACTTCCTGCCACTGTATGGAAATTGCACGAAATTGGCCCTTCCATTTGGGAATAGAGGAACACACATTCTTCCTCTTATGCCATTTTCAATTGCCTTTGCAGTAAAGATGAGCATCCTGGGATGGGGTAATGAATTTTAGATGGAGGAAGGTGGGAGGTAGGATAGGTTTTCTTTCCATTTTTTGTTCTACCTACTCTATCCTGTTCTGTCTCCTTATCATCTAAAAAAAAAAAAAGCATTTCTGTTCCCCTAAAGCACCAAAGAGTTTTCCTAATCAAATAATCTTATAACTGGGCAATCCCCCAGCCACTCCAATGCAGGTTCCTAATTGATTCTGCTCCCTAAACACACATGATTTTCCATATATACTTGCATTCCTACACAGTCCTAATTAGTCCTGCTCTCTCATAAACAAGCTGCCCCAATTAATTCAGTACTGTTCCGTTCACCTTTGCAGACAGTGTGACAAAAACCAGGAGCACTAGAATGAATGCCTCTATGTCCCTAGCACACAAATGCATGTTTTCCGTTCTCCTTGAGACTCCCCAGTTCACTCCACATTGCACCTCAGATGTGTGCCCTTCATAATGGCTTGCAAGTTTTGTGTTGTCTTGTTCTTCTGGTCCCTGAACTCTAAAAAAAAATCAGATAAGGGATTTTCAGTTCACAGGGAAACCCTTGTCATCCAGGAATTGGAGTCTGGAGAGCATCAACTGGAAAAAGTCTTCCATTGGCTCTCTCTTTGAAGTGATGGAAACCTTCTGACTTCCCTTTGGGTGACAGAAATCACAAGGTAAAATTACAGACCATGGTTTTCCCAAAACAAGCATAGTGCCTTATACTTGCAGGTCTGGGGACTCTGCCTAAAGTGTATTTTGAGTAAACTGTCCCCTTATTAAAGGAAACAGCTCCACCTGAAATTCTGGAAGGGCAGTGCATGTAGGAAAAGCAGAATCATGCATCTGGAAAGTGCATCATGGGGTGGCCAGTGAAGACAAGGGGGACTAGTGGACTTTCGAAATCTGAAATTCTACTCTACCACTCTCTGTGAAGATATAGACAAAGAAAGAGAGTTGTATCCAGCCATAAAATAACTGCAGAAATTACAATAGGTGGATGCTGAGGAAGCACCACTATATAAAAAAAAAACCCCAGAAAATACAACCTGAAATACTACTGAATCCTTTTAAACAGAATTAGATGTTAACATTCTGTACTAACATAGTAAGTCCAGACTCTCTCATTTTCTGCAGTTATATATACTGAATGCAATCTTTCAAAATACATAGATTTAGATATTGGTAGAAACAGAGAGATACATTCTCCCTGATCTTTCCACTGAGGTTATTTCTCCTGCTGACCAGCATGGCCAAATGCATGTCATCTTGCCTCTGCAGAGACTGGCAGCCTTTCAGCTCCCCTCCAACTTCACCAGAAACTCCTCTGCACCAAAACAGCAACACAGACAACCTTATAGTCCCTGAGCTGTGAGCTGTCTGCCTCATTCATTTCCAGCCAAACAAAGAATATGAGGTCTTTATACAAAGTAATACAGACACACTAGGGGCACGTCTTGCACAGACAGCGCGCTTCTTTGACATGTGTGGAGGAGCTGTTGAGTTCAGTTCTTGTGTTTATCGTCCTTCTCCATTATGCTCCAGTTGCTTCTGTAATCCAGAGGTGAATATACCAAATTCCCATGACTGCTTTTCCTTTTGTTGGAAAAGCCTCTGTCTGGTTTCTGCAGTGACTCAGAGCTACCACAGCCCTCCTCAGCTTTGGCATATTTATTTACATTGGAAATAGCTTAAAAACCAAGACAAATCCAAACCCTGCATTGACATGCTGGCAGAAATAATAAGTTGGTTATTAAAAAAGGAATGCATTCCTTTATCCAATTATTCCCATTTCACCTCCATTGGAGCAATCACTGTTAACTGAGATCTTGCACAGAAGGTCTCTAATATCACCATCTTCGGGCTATGTAAAAAGAAGCAAGTTCCAGATTACGTGAGCTGTCAAAGAAAACATGCTGCCATCAGAATTTTCTCATTCCTCATTGTTAACGTGAACACTTTGTAGCTGTCAGTGTGACAGTGAGTAAGACATGATTTGTCATTGTGCATTTGCAGGTCACTGTGCAAACCTCGAACGGGAGCATTAGCAGTATCTACTGTTGGCAGAATGTCCTGCTAAGTAAGCACACAGTGTCAGTCTCTGAACAGGTGAAACCATGTCTTCTGGAGTTTTAAAGAGACATGGAGATACAATGCACAGGTTTTCAGGAAAAAAATATTTCTCTACTGTAAAAGCAGCCCAGTAAAACCTTGACTGTTTGGTAAATTTTGATTCTTTGTGAAAACTCTACTCACAGTGTATATGTGAAGCTAACATTTTGAATCTAACAGGACAAGGTGTCCTTTAGATCTCCATAAACCACTAAAATTAGTTTCAAATGGAATCCAGTTGCACAGGAATACCAAGAATACAGAAGAACAACTCTCAGTTTGGTCAGAAGGTCCCACTCAGACGTCCCAAACGAGCTAACATTAACAGCTTCTTCTCAGAAGAGGAACACCAAGAGCAGGCTGTCAGAACTAGAGCTCAGACTCATGGCTTATCAAACTGCTGTTTTCTGAACTGATCTTTCTAATGATCTAGGAATGGAAAGAGAATTACAATAATGCAGCTTTAGTTTTATGGGAGGATATGTCACAGCTATCATATCATCACCTGACAACTAACAGCAAGCATGATCCTCCAAACATACATAAGGGATGTCAATCCAATGCTCTATCGATATGAAGTGTGGGTTATAAAGGAATGCACTCTGCAACACATACCCGATTCCTGTCAACCCTGGCACTTACTTTAGTTATTAAGTATAAATGGTGGGATTTGAGGTAGGGGAAGATGAGTGGTGCCAAGTAGTTTCTTTCTCCTTTAGGGTCATTTTCCACAGGCTCATACAGACTGGGGGAGGTTTCGAACAATATCCTTAAGACACTAGGAAAACCAAGTTCACCTGCCTCATTCAGGGGAGAGACATTGGATTCTATGGAAAGATCACCCAGAAAGCCAGTGGCCTGAGAGACATGCCCTCTGGATATGGGGCATATTTAGCAAGCTGTTGACATTACTCCCAGTGGCAGTTCTACACATCTCAAAGATGTGTAGAACCAAGTGCCCTCCTTGAGCATGCTCATATCAGGTAGTATGTTGTTTACTGTACCAGATACAGGTCTGCAGATCTCACTGCAGTCATGCAGGATAATAGTTGAGAACAAATAATCTGTATTTAGCAACGAGGAAATTGAGATGGGTCTTGCCCAAGGTCCCATGATAAAATGAGAAAGCATGTTTAATATCCTGAACCAGGTGGAATGAAGAAGTTATCCTTGCTATGAAACTTCAGATGTGTCCAAAGTAAAATTTTCTTGCAAAAGGTTTTGTGTATGAGGGACTAATCATAACAGCCTCGACCTTCTGCATCCTTCTACTTGTTATAATAGCCACTGAAAAGACATTTTTCACAGAAAGAGGGAAAAGTTTATATAAACCAAGAATTAAAAAAACTCCATTCATGTTTTAGGAACCACATTTATGTTTCCCTGAGGATACCTAGCAAGGGAAAAGCCCCCAGGAGAATACTCAGTAACTGAGTGGCAACTAACACACTAAATACTAATCTTTAAAACACATACATTAAAAAAATAAAAATTCCTTCCTCTACTTGTGCTCTGCCTACTTTTATTTCTGCTGATTGACTAAGCATTCTCCTTTAGGGACAGAGCAGAGCCTTGTCTCAGTGGCAAGGTGGCATCCCCAGTCCCATCCCAGGCCACAGTGAATGGTGAAGATCCTCTGAGCTGATGTGCAATGTAGCAGATGATCATGTAAGAGCTATTACTTTTTCTGTGTACTTCCAGCTGTTTCTATAAGCATTCAGGCTCTTTGCTGCAAGGGTCTAATAAGGTAACACAAACAGCAAAAACAAGCAGCCAGCATCACGAACATATCCAGCAAGTGTGCTCACAGTCAACAGCAGTCCCTTGACAACTATACAATTTTAAGGGCTTTTTATAATGGAGTAGACCTTGTATCACATTGGCTTATCTGTAAGTATTCAGTGCAGCCTTTGGACATACAGTAAATAGATCAGCTGTAGTAGTTATAGTTATTACAGTAACTTTTAGACAAATTCCATTTTCTTACTATCTGTACACTAAGACTCTTTTAAATCATCCCTTACTGATCAAAATTAAACTAACTGATAAGAGTATCTATGTCTCAGACAACATACACAATTAAACAAGGCAGTGAGACAAAAAGTAAGAAAACACAAGATGGCTCACCTTTGTTATTAAGAGTTTACAGAGTTAGGCTTTAGTGACTAGAAGATCAGATTGTTTGGAAGCAATAATAAATTAACATAGATTATTCTGTCACTGCCACCCATTTTCCTTGCAGTTCTGCCCAATTTGAATGACATTTCAATGCAGCATTAGCAAGATTAGCAAGATTTCTTCTTGCTAAATCTTCTTAGTACCAGTTATGGCCTTCTTTACCTCTTAAGTTGATCTTCAGAGGAGCAATAATTTATTAGTCCTGCATGTGGATTAAGAATACACAGGTTTCAGGACAAATGCTCTCTTATTAATTAGAACCGCTCAACTGTAATTCAAGATGAAACACCATCTTGTTTCAACAAGGAATCTGGCCCCAGATTTTTATCTCTTAAGTATACACTTAAATTTAAAAGCATACTTTGCAATTAGACAAATATCTGAGAGTATATTGTGGATACAGTCTTGGTTATTAACTTTTCTATCAAATGCTATGACATTGTGATTTAGCTTCGATTATTCAGCCATAGATTTAATTTTCAAAACATCAGAGCAATTACCCTATCAAATCAAGCACTCATCAGGTAGCTTTTACTTGTGCTTCTGCATGTCCAATACTTAGGTTAAATGCACTGATTTTAATGACCCCTCTCTGTGATCTGTGAAGCAATTGACTTCTAACATAAATTTTGCCTATTTTGATATATCTTGAGGAGATATGTGGTGGAAAAGAACATAAACTGCAATAAATGTCTTAAAAGAAATTGCCTCCCTAATAAATTTTTGGCTATTTTGATATATCTTGAGATGATATGTGGTGGAAAAGAACATAAACTGCAATAAATGTCTTAAAAGAAACTGTCTCCCTAAACAACACCACCACCACCAAAACCCAGCAACATTTTATGGCATAAAATCTTTCTGGTAAGGGTTCATGGTATAATCAACCATAGCCTCATCTGAAAGAGACAAAAATTACTTCTAACACCTCCCTCCCACCCCGATTTTGCTATGTGTTTTCATTCGAAGCAAAGCTTTTCTTTAAAAGCAGTGCATAGAAACACATGTAGTGTATTCAGGAGATATTATAAATTATGGTATTAAAAAAATCCCAGCTGTAGCAAATTTCTTATTCGATATTTCATTTCTCCAACATGTAGTATTTGGCTCCCTAAAAATCATTGCATTTATCAATGCTCACCTCTTTATGCACGTACCACTTTTAATGCACTGCCTGCAGGAGGTGAAAAGTCAGTGTTCCTTCAATTGGTGAGAGCTGAAATACTGTGCCACTTACTGCCTTTGGGAAGAAGCTGCTGTGGTGCAGACCCTGAAGGTCACAATGGGAGCAGTTTAAAGATGTCAGTGTGAAGACATTTTTCCCCATTTGTAACACTGCCAGATGGAGCTCTGTATGTGTTAAGGACCTACAGCACACAAGCGGGGTGTGCTGTGCTGTGCCGTGGTGGTCCCGGATAGCAGCCAAGCTCCACGCAGCTGCTCACTCACGTCCAGAGACTGCAGCAAATCTAGAGATGAGGAAAAACAGCCTTCTATTTTCAGCAGTTTTTCCTTTTTCCTCCTTGTCTGAGGGAGCACAATAAACAGGCCGATCCTAAGACGTTCAAACGGCTGCAATTTCCACTGAAAAGCACAAGGTTGTATGAATTTAAATGAGAAGGTATTGGGTGTAATTCGGTCATTACTTTTCCTCCCAACATACACTGTACTCGGCCAGTAGTGCTTTGCAGGTCTTGGGAGGTCATCATTTGAACCTCTAATGGTAGCACTCAAACTGTTCACTGTTACCTAACTGTGCCGTAATCACAGCATACAGCCTCTTGCTTTAAACCACTTCAGGATCTCAGGACCAGAAGTATAGATCACAATACAAAAGCACGTTGCAAAGTGCTATAAACTATAGCAAATTGTAATAAAATACAGAAGCACTGGACACAGGAATAAACAAGGTATGCTAGGCTGATTCACAGTCCTACCTTTGCACTTTAAAGATGAGATGCATAAGCAATAAGCATGTTAGATAAGGGATAGATTGATTGATGTTATTCACTTCACTTTTCAAAAGACTTTTGACAAGATCTCTAACAAACACACTTTAACGAGAATAACCAACCATAGGAAGGTGGATGGATAATTGTTAAAACATAGTAAATAAATGGTCAGTTCTCACAAGGCAGGGTGGTCACCACTGGAGTGATTTATTCATAATCTATCAGAAGCAGGAAAGGCACAATGAAAAGAAAGTTTGCTGAAGATACTAATTTATTCAGAGCAATAAGCTAAGTGCTAACAGGGAAGTACTGCAGGACTTTAAAATTAATGTACATAAATGTAAAGTGATGCACATGAGAAAAATATATTCCTGATCTTACAATATGTTGGGCTCAGAACTGACCGCTGAAACCTCAGAATTGTAATAGACATCAATGAAGAGAGAGGTCAATACTCAACAGTAGCCAAATGAGCAAAATGGACAGTAAGGTGTATGAGGCAAGCAACGTAAACCACAACAGAGTACAGCACTGTATGCACTGTCCTTAATGTGGTGGGCAATGCTGATCCCCTCATCTCAAAAATGATACAGCAGAAGTGGAATGATTCAATGAAGGGGTACACACTTCTATGGTAGGAAGAATTTAGAAAGCCAGAACCCAGTAGATTGAAAGAGTGACAGATAACGGGAGTGGGAGAATATAATACAAATTTATGAAGTCATACGGTCACAGAGAAGGTGGAGAGAAAGCAACCTTTCCTTTCCATTGAAAATTGGGTGTCATGAGATGGAACCAGACAAGGAAGTTTTAAAGCAAAAAAGAGATGGTAGTTGAGTGAAGTTGAGCTGTAGATATGCCCCAAAGAAGCTGCAGCTGACAACAGTGGGCTTGAAAGAAGGCAAGTTCACAGAAGATAAATCTAGTAAGAGTTATTAAAACCAAAGAAATGACTCACTTCTGTTCCAGGAAGGCTGGGAGCCAGCAAGAGGTTGCTAGGGCAGAGTGCACCTGAAAAGGTACCAGCCTCATGAAATCAGAATCCTGGATTTAATCCTGGGAAATGCTCTGGGTCTCTTCTTTTGATCTTATGTACAAATGAAACACTGAGGTGACATTCAGTTTCCCATAGAATATTCAGGCACAGAAACAGAACCTGCATTTCAGCCATGGCTTCTGAATTAGTACTCAGAGATGATGGTCCAAGAGACGTACACTTCCTAACTTTTGTTAAATGATATTATTCTGTGCAGTAATAAACACAGCTGAGTATGGAAGAAGAAAAGATGTAGACAATTCAGAGGTAGACAATTCAGAGGTAGACAATTCAGAGGTATTTCTGGTCTCCCACTGCTAGTACTGGAAGAAATGGAGGTGCATCTGCAAAGCACAGTAGAGCAGCCACTGGAGACACATAAGCTAGCTCTGAAAGAACTGCAAGACTACCACTGCTGGCTATCTCACCAGCTTCTCATTCATTGCTTCTCCACGCATGTCCTGGTTTGAGTGAGAACAGAATTGACTCTGTTCAGTGATTTTATTTTTCAGCTCAGTTCTTCTAACTAACTGCATTTTCTGAAGGTAGCAACCTGTTCTCACAGACAGTGTCTGCTTCTGGCAGTGATAACACCTCATGGTTAGAGTTACTACCAAGGATCAGCGTGAAGACCAAGGCCACTGCTGGATCTTGGGTACCACATTGGGGGGGTGCAGAAAGTGAAAGGCTGCACCTGCAGGGGGGAGCGGACAGGAGAGGTGACTCTAAACTGACTAACAAGGTATTCCAGCACATAGACATCTATTTGGTATAAAGCTGAGGGATCTGGAGGGTCTGTGGCTCTTATGCCCTCTTAGACTGCTTTGCCAGCTTGGCTTGGCTTGGCTCAGGTCCTCCTGTTCCTTCCTCGGAGCACCCAAGGAGGACTCTGTCTGTTCTGCCTTCGATCCCAATCGGTGTGCTCCTGAACACGGTACCAGAATCCAGCTCCTGAGCACAGCTCCCGGCTGCTGCGGGGCCCAGCCTGGGACTGCCCCGGTGCCTGCTCCACAGCATCAGTGGTGATGGGGGTGGAATTACCATCAGGGGGGTTGGGTTCAATACTAGTTTTGTATATATTTGTATATGTTCCATTGTTATTATTAATTTCCTTTTCATTAAAGCTGTTCTGGTTCCCTTTTCTAATTGCTAAGTCTCTCTCCCTTATTCCCTTTCTCTTCCCCTCTGGGGAACAGAGAGCATCTGTTATAGGTCTGAGGGGCTGCCCTGACCCTAAACTGTCACAACACAGCACAAACGGTGGTACACCTGCGTTGTTCCTCGCACTTGAACTAAGTGTTCCAGCATTAGCTCAGGCACTTCTGTCCTACAGAACTGCTAGCCAGAGGACACTGCAGCTCTTAACATTTTCATGGCCCCAAGTGCAACAGGACAAGTTCATGAAGAAGATGCCACTGAGGCTGTTAAGTACAGGCATCACACCCCCAAGCCAGCACCCAGAGAAGCACCCATGTGGCAGCATACCCTCAGGAAGTATCACTGGTCTAATTTCTTCTTCCCTAGTCATCTATGCTCATCACTGTGAAAATGAAAAAATACTGTGTCGGATCCTTCAGTATTGTAAGGTACCCTCTCCTGTTTCTTATTTTTTCAACTTATCTCATTCAGAACAAAACTATTGATCAGACATAAACAGTTTTCAATTAACTTCATTCTACCTAGTATTTATCAGATTATTTTCTTCAAATGCTTACAAATTGGTCTGTTTTGATGTTCTTAATTGCCTTTCTCTACTTTCACTGTTCAAGCAGTTTCTGAAGTATTAAAATTCAGTTTATTTGTTCATCATTTCTATGTCTGCTTTTATCCTGCACTAAAAGTTTAGGATGGTATTTGTCCTGTTTAGTCCTATGGGAAAGGCTCTGTCTTGCATGAGCTACAATAGCAAAACCACTTCCAATAAGAAGAAAAATATTCCCTTCTTTATTTTTTGTGGGCTATATTCTCAGGAAAAATTTGGCATTACAACTGCATTCATAAGAACATTTGAAAAGAAGCAGGCAAAATGCTTTAGTATTCAGAAAAAAAAATATGCTATCTGTAAAAGACAGTAATTTACTATTAAAAAATAGTATTCTGTATTTATCCACATGTTTTACACTGCTGAGATCAATTGATAAGATCCTTTGAATGTTATTTCTCTAGTGAAATTTTAAACAATCACTCTATTTCAGACAAAATTTTAACATATACAACAGCTAGGGAAAAGGATTTTTTCTCATACCTGCAACTTGTGAAAAGGAATTTAGCCAGCTTCATGTAGTGTGTGAAATTTCTTGCCATCCTCTGATGCATTTGACATTGTTTAAACTTAAGAACACCTAGTACCAACAAATGACACAAACTCTTGGTGTTGACAGTTCTTTCCCCTTGACTTATTCCCAAAGTAGCTCATGTGCTTCCCAGGGATACACGTGAGCCTCTTTTCTATACACTGACAGTTGATTATGATAAAAGTGCAACTTCAGGATTCAACAGGGCCAAAATGCATTCCTGACCTGCTTCCAGATTTTACCCAAATTTTTTTAGTGATAGGAGCTACATTCCAGCTACAGAAGATATATTTGTCTCTAGGGTAACAGGAAAGGACCAGACCATCACATAAAATTAACAGTTAAAAGCAGGCATGAGGTTTTTCCAAATGGAGTAATTTGCTTATTTAATAGAACTCTCAAACCAAAAAAATCTGTGAAAGTTTCACAAGTGCACGTTTTGGAATCAGAAAAAAAAAGCCACCAAAACCCACATAAAGCTGACCTTGGGTTATGCTTTTTTTCAAATTTATTTGTTAAGTATCTTGTTTTCTTAAAAGACTAGCTTGTGCATCCTTTCTTCTCTCTGTCAGGACATTATGACCCCAAGAGGTCCTGAGAGTTTGTACTCTCTGGAGTCATCTTCTGCTCTATTTTAATAAAGCAGTTAGAATCAGGTCTGCAGCATGGTACAAAGAAGTCTTCACTGAAAGAAAATGGATGTGATACCCCACTGAAGCAAAAAGGAATGTGATTTGAAGCCTAATATCTGCATTTAAACTTTCTCAGTCATTTGACTGTCATGGATTCCAGTGAGTCTCAACTGTTGTCCAGACATTCTTTTAATTTTAATCAGTAAATTATAAGTCCCTATCTTGCTGACATTATTACTTGGGTCTCCTTTTTGGTTCATAGGCACATAAGAAACACTGAGGAGTCAGACAGTCTCCCAGACAATGCAGGCTGTTTAAATAACCAATGAATAGCCTGTTACGCACAAGATAGTCCATGTGCCAAATAGACCCATCTGCCATAAATCTGAAGGATTTCCTAAAGTTTTAGTCACATAAATTCAGTTGAGGGCAACCAAGCTTGTGCAGTAGAAAGCCCTATGACACAACTGTCAAATTCCTTCTACAAGGTGATGCAAAAAGATGTATCTGTGATTCAAGTATAAACCCAATAATTTTACAGTCAACTGGCCAGACACTTACATTCCCAAGTAAGCAGACACCTTGAAATGGTTATGAACTAAACTGAGCTCTAGTTCAACAACATACAGATGTGAGTGCATGTCTATGAAAACACAAAAGCTGTATAAAAGAAAAAAAGGAAAAGAAAAATAGAGCCTGTTTCATACATATTAACTCAGAATAGCATCTGTATGAGTGCAAATTAGTTTAAATCTTTGGGCAAGATCCCATGACACTGTCACTTTGTTTTCTTACTCTGTGTTCATTCTACCTGGGCTAGGTGACAATTCAGATGGGACTTCCTAGTTGTACAAATATGAAAATAAATAATGCCATTACACATGCATTCTGGGTTCCATTTTGACATAAGGTTCTATTTTTCATGTTTTGATTTTCACTTTTCCATTGCTATGCTGATTTTTAAATTGACAATGTTGTCATTAAACCAAAACAAACAGTTCTAGATCAGGTATTGCATATTCCTGTCATATGCCTTCATTAGGCTCCTATGCTCAGTAAGTTTGTTTGCATGTACCCTTGAGTTTGAAACATTTAAAAGCATTATTAGTAATTTGCTTCTTCTCAGGTCTTATAAATCAAAATATTGGAAACTTACACAGTTCTTTTGCTTTGGTTTTATAATCATGTGAAAAAGATAATCACCAAAATCAGACCATAAACAATGTAAATAGTTATATTTAGCAGAGGTACCAGTCTGAAAATCCCATGAATAAGGATTAGGTTCCAGAAAAAAAAGTATGACTTGCAAAAAGCAATGCTATCAACCTGGAGGAACAAACAAATAGGATTGTGATTGCTTAAGTAAAATGACTCCCCCAACCTTCAAAGCAATCTCTCTGTCACATCAGAGTTTGAAGTGCCTTCCTGCATCTATTTTACAGCCTTGAAAAAAACATTATCAGTGCAGAGCCTTGAGAAGAAAGGATGGCAAATCAGCTGTGGTTGTTGACTAATCAGATGAGCACAATTAATTACAACACCAATCAGTTCATTAGATTATTAGGTTCATCTCATTCCGATCAGCTACTTAGAAATTTTAATGCAGAGGATAAGAAATCACACAGCAGAACATTCATTAGAACATCAGAAGGTAAGAAATACTCCTCTGAATGAAACAAATGAAGTTGCAGCATAGCATAGAAAAGTAGAAGTCAAACACTTTCTAACTGTGTTGATACTGACACTCCCAGTGAACTGCCTGCTACGGATGTTTCTCTGGCTGGAGACTCTCCCCAGATCTGAAAGGGGCCCTTCTCTACCAAACTAAAAATCCTTAGAAAAGCCATCTTACATCTCATTTCTCCCCATTCCTAGTTTAGGCTAGTTACTAACACATTAATTCTACCTCTTGGTTTACTATCATTATTCAAATGTTCTGTATTACCAGAACTTCCTTCGCAATTTTCAGTTAGGCAACTCAAAATTCATGTATTATTTGTTCATGTTATTTCTTCCTAGTCACATAATTCATTATGTGATACCATTCCTGTGAAACTGCATTTTGCTATTTCTAGAACGATCTCTCTCATCCATTTTCTTATTTTTTTATGCTTTAACTCCACTAAAAACATCAAGGTATCTATGCTGCTTCCCACTGATAACATCTCGCAGGGTTATGAATTTTTACATTAAATACCTGTAAAAAAAATCTCATTATTGCCTGATTGTAAGAAAAAAATAAAATGTGAGGCCTAATGAATTATAATTTTTATGCTTTGACTAAATGTGCCTTTGCCATAGGTCTAAATACATATGTTCATGTCCTATTTTCATGACAGTTAACCTGAAATTACCAGAGTGTGCATCCTACCTCAGATTATGTCACCTCATCATATCTCCAAATGGCTTTATGTGCATACTGAGAGATGATGAAAGAACTGACCCTCTAGCGTGCCCTTCAGCCTAATGAGTCATAGTGCATCACTGCTGCTTGACATAACCTGTAAAAAAAGAAGGGAATCACTCTACCACAACCCTACGTATCCCCACCTAGACCATACCAAATCAAATGATGAACAAACACTCTCTGCTACTAGAGCTATTGTCAGTGCTCTCTACCTCTTTGGCTTATACCCCAGCTATGGCACCTGACAACTTGGCTTCTCTGTAGAGACAAACCTTTCACAAAACCCTATGCTACTCCATCTCAGTGCCTGACTCTGTTGAGGGTCACAGTAATTGTTTAGGGGGCAGAGATTACTTATTGTCAGAGATTTAATTTTTCCCTTTTTATTTTAACATACACCCTTTGAGTCAATTCCCTCATCCCTGTTAAACTGAACACCAATCTCAAACTTCCCATTGGTAACTCAGGATGTTCATGAATCTCTTGCACGACTAGCGGGCTCTCTTCTTCCACTTTGTCATTTGTTTTGCCATGAAATGTACTATTCTGCTTGCCTTCCAGGTACTTTACCCTTCAATCTGCAAATTTATACATTTAGCATGTTACTGTATTTGCTTCATCCTGATTCTTCCTATAAATTGAACCAAAACACCTGTATGCAGTGAATGGACAAACACCACCGCCAACTCTTCTCACCCCCCCCCAAACTGGTCTTTGCCAGGAGCTGTGTGCATCTGACTGAGTAAAGGTTTCTGCAGAATCACCTTGTTTATCTCACTTTTGTGCAGCCTATTTCCACCAAGTGTCACCTTATACAGGACCTTTACTATATGTTCTTTGAGCTGGGGGCAGAGTGTATTCATGTTCTAAAAACCCATGACCGACCATCAACAAAAAAGAGTGGAGGAAGAATTATGCAAACTGAACAATCAAAGTTCAGAGCTTGAATTCAAGTACAAAGTTACTGATGCTGTGGCAACCTTCAGTCCCAATATTAATCACCCCTCTTGATAATTATTCCTCCACTAAAGGATTTCTGCAGTTGTGGTTATTCTTTAGTTGACCGATAAGCATTCCCTGAGTGACAGATACTTAGCACCATCAGAAGTGTTCCCATGTGATCTGCTTTCACAACACACCCAGTGTACAAACCTCACACCTAACACAGTGCGTTGACTGTTACGCTGTGCTGTTATGCCTGGGAAGAGTTTCATCCTTTGTGTGCTCCGTGTGTCAGTCAGAGACCAAATTAGCAAAAGGATAATTACAGCTTACAAAGGTGCCTGTTCTTTTATGAGTAAACACTCGTTCTAATTTTGCAATTATTATTTTACCATTCTCAGTTAATTGTCAGTTGCTCAACAACACAGCTTCCTCCAGTACAGTGCAAACAATTCCCAGAATTACAGTAAAATTTCCTGTATTAGGTATAAAAGAGTGCAAATTGTTTAATACAACCTCAGGAAGCTCAGTGCTTATTCCCCAGCTCAGAACTGATTTCCATTGCCAAATCTTGCTGAAATAGATGTGGTATTACAAAATACTAGTGGATTTTTTTTTCCTTCCTGAACAGGTGGCTCTAGTAAAATGACACTCCATCAAGATGGTAACTGCATGAATGAAGTATCACAATGTTCCAGTTCCTTGTGCTTGAGTAATCTTTCTGCCCAGAGCAGGAGGGATACAGAAGGCTCACGCGATCGTAACTGATAAAACTACCTGTCTATTTTACACAAAATGATTCATTTATAGACACTGCACTGCAAAGAGGCAGAAATACCCTGCAATTTATTAATTATGATTAAAGTCATTCCTACCACTTCTGTATGATTTGATTTACCTCATTTTTTACATACTTACCTACTCATCTGCCAACTTTACATACCAGTGCCTATGGCCCAGGACCCCCCTTGCAGCCAAGCCTGAAGCTCTGTCTCTGTCTCAGTGATACTGCAGCAGTGCTGGTCCCCACCCCTGTTTCTGGATCATTGCTAGGATTTCCTGCTGTTGCCTGATGCTCCATGAATCGCCAACAGGACCCATTGCTCTCCCCCTAACTCTGCTCCCCTGGCTGAGCCCATTGGTGAGGGCATTGCCTGTCCATGCCATAGCCAGCATCACCTCCCGGTCCACTGACCCCGCAGAGCAGCTCTGATCCTGCTACTCCCTGACACAATTCATTAGGTAGGTGACTCTCTCAGTTTTGTTATACTGGTCTTGATTTTCCTTCTCTTACCACTCCTAAAGCCGCTGAAGACTGAGCAGCACTTTTGGTTAAAGGTTTATTATTCTGAACACCCAAAGACCTGCTTACTTAACTGGACTAGGCTGAGATTCATTTGCCTCTGCAGATGCAAAGAAAGAATATGGTCTTCATCTGAGACCCCCTGAATCTCAGCTCCTCAACAAACCAAAAGCAGTAACTATGTCATGTTTAAAATCAGCTGTTCATATAGTTTTATGGATGCACAGACTGAAAGGTCACATCAGTGCCATATTTTCTTTTCCGTCTTGTGGATTTTGTTTTATGCTGCTGAGAGCCCTGCACCCACCTGTATGGTACTGGGGGGGCCTCAGCTGAGGCTCAGCCTCTCTTGCTTACCATAATCAGGATCAGACAACAACTTGGGCTTTTCTGGGTATGAGCGCCTCTCCCTGCATCCTGGGATGCCAGCAGCAGGTAGGTGTCCCTCTGAGCACAGTTCTAGAACCAGAGTTGTTAGCTCTGTGAAACCACACCAGTGTTTAGATGAAGGGAAGAGCTGTACTCCTGCACTCCAGAAACACTGGCACCACTGGGTGCCACCAAACACACCAAGGACATGCAGGCATTCAATGGACTTTTCTGCTCGAGGAAGCTTATAGAAAAGTTACTTGAATTTCATATGCAGTATTTATCCTGCACTAACTTCCTCTGGGGACATATGGTCTACCCTGACAGTACTCAGAGTTACTGAGAAACAACCGTTCTGCAATTCTCTCCTTTCTGCTCTTCCACTGCACAGACAAGTCCCTAAGACAGAACTCCTGGTTACAACACCCAAGTTGTACCCCTGTCCTGGTTTGAGTTTGAACAGAACTGGTTCAGTTCAATGATTTCATTTTTCCACTCAGTCTCTTCTAGCTAACTGCACTTTCTGAAGTTAACGGCAGATTTTTGCAGACAGTGTCTGCTTCCAGTGGTGATAACACTTGGTATTTACAGTTCCTATCAAAGGTTGCCAGGCAGAAAGGCTATTGCTTATGGCTGCTCCCGTGCAGATCAAGGCTACTGCTGGATCTTGTGTACCATGTTGTGGTGTGCAGCAAGTAAAGGACCACACCTGCAGGGAGGAGAGGACAGGACAGGTGACCCCAAACTGACCAACAAAGGATTCCAGCCCATATATGTCGTAGCTGGTATAAGGCTGAGGGGTCATGAGATTTAAGATCTCTTCTTCAGTGGCCAGCGTCTAAGAAGGACTCTGTCCATTCTGCCTTCAATCCTGATCTATGTCTTCCTGAATCCAGTTTCAGAAACCAGTTCCTGAATTTGGTTCCTGTTGGTTGCTGAGTCCAGTCTGGGTCTTCTCTGGTGCCTGCTCCACAGCATCAGTGGTGACAATGATGTAATTGCCATCAGGGGAGTTGGGTTTGGTATTCATTTTATATATATTTGTATATATCCCCTTTCATTACTATTATTTCCTTAAAGCTGTTTTAGTTTTCTCTTCTGATCCATAAGTCCCCCTCTACCTTATTCTCCTTCCCTTACCCTTTAGGAAGGAAGAGGGGTTAATAGAGAGTGTTTGTTATATGTCTAGTGGATGGCCCTGAATGTAAACCTTGACAAACACATACTCAGCTGCAATTTAATCTTTAAGCCTACTTCTCACCAGCTGTATCTATGCTCTTCCTTGATCATTTTACCTAAAATGTTGCCCTCAGCATCACTAACGCCACTGACATGAATGTTATCCACTCACTGAGAATCTCCATGGAAAGCAGCACCCTGGCAGACAGAAAACACAAAGCTCAATGTTTACCCACACCTTCTGGGGCTCTACTGGTTTGCTCCAACTACTGCCTCTGCCAGCCAGTGCTACTGCTGTGACAGCTGCAGCCAAAGCCACTCAGGTGAATGCTGAGATTTCAATCCACACAGCAGAATCTTTCCTCAGAACACTCCTAATTTCACTGAGCTGTTTAACATTTGAAATTCAGACAGCAAAATCTCATACATCTGCCTTTGCTGTATGCTATAGCCTCTTACAGTAATCATTTCATGGCAGTCAGTATGCCTCCCTCCTCCTTTTCCCAAATAAAAGTGCCTTAGACCACTTAGGTCTTTGATTCACAGATTTATAACCCAAACTCCACCTGAAGAGTGGCACTACAATCTGCCCCAGACGATTCAGGCAGCCTGTCATACTGTAAACTTGCTTTAGAAATCTCCCCCATTAGCTGAACGAAGCCTGACAGCCAAAAAAATTGTGGTGCCAGAGCAGCTGATTGCTACTATTAATACCCAGAAAGAACAGCAGTAATAAGCATAAACTCTGAAACTACTTCAAAGATCAAGTGCAACCACCTTTGTTTATTTAGCCTAATGATGAAGTCAATGTGAAATAAAACAGCAAAGAGTTCTGGAAATATCTCAGGGTGCAAGTTCAGAGAACTCCAGAAAAATATGGAGGTATCAGTAAGAGTGAAAAATATCATCCAAATGTTCCTAAGTTATATTAGCTAGGAAAATCAATGAAAAATCCACTGAGTTTCCCCTACTTCCATTCCTTCAAGAAATATTAATATTTTGTGTAGAATTTTGAAGTCTGATCCCAATTTTGAGGATGCTCCATTGATTTTACAGACTTGCAAATGGCACTTCAGCCTCTCTGCATGTAACCATCAATACTTTTTTTTTCTGACTGCAATTGCATCTTGATGTAAAAAATTATGAACAAAACACCACGTAGTAATTCACAGAACTTTGTCACAAACTACCCTGTGATTTAAAATTAGTCCTAACAAAAGCTAAGAGAAACCAAAAGAACCCTCATTAATCTATACTACTGTAATTGAAAAGCAACGTTTCAAATACCAATCTTTCTCCAGCTGGTTGGCTAACATTTGAAAGTAATCATACTTGCAGTTGCTAAACAGTTCATTGTTATGAATTATAAAATACTCTCCAGTACAGTATAGTTAGGAAGTCAAACACTGTAACCTTTAGTAATACCCAAGTTAAGTTGGCCTCTGCAATTGTATTGCAAGCCCCTTTCACACAATGACTGAGATATGTTGTCTACGCTGTCACTTTTCACCCCCATAGGACCTGACACATCCACTGCACAAGATGGACTTATTTGATGTGAATCAGAGTTAGATGGTAGAAGGAGTTTTCTGTTAGTCTGCTCGCTTCTGTCACCACATACTCCATGACAAACACAAGGGAAGAGAAACAAAGGCCCCGAGACAGGAAGGGAGGTAAAGGAATTTTGTTCTCTTCCAGATTTTGTTTCAAAGCTTGCAGTTTCTGTATTCCTTGTTTTCTGGGGGCTTGAGTTGAAACTTTGGAGTCACACACAGAATTTCAGAGATCCTGATCGGAAGGAGTTGGTGGGAAGTCATCCAAGTCCAGCCTGCTGCCTGAGGAAGGACTGTCATCAACACAAGGTTAGTGCTTTTGTTAGAGAGCCTTGAAGACATCCAACGATTGACATCCCATCACCTTTCTGTTCCAGTGTTTCAGTACCTTCCTGGGAAAGCAGAATGTACAGTTTGAACCTTCCAAGATGAAACTTGCGACCTCTTCCCTGCTCCCTCTCCAGTTTCTGGATATCTTTGTTGAACTGGGTGGGCCCAAAGCTGGACATAACATAGCAGAGGTGGTCACACCAATACCAAGTAAAGTGGGAAAATATTCCATTGACCTCCTGGCCACAGATGTACCCCAGTCTGCCATATGCATGATGAGAACAAATTGTTGGCTCGTATTTGGTTTGCTGCTCAGTCAGAGGGTTTCCAGCCTGCACTGGTAAAACACTAAAGTGCTAGTGTATTACACCAGTGCTCTCTTTCATCCATGAGGCCAGACACTTTATCACAGAAGACAATCACCCTCATTATGCATGATCTGCCACTGGTAAATCCATGCTGACTGCTCCTCCTTCAAATGTTTGGAAATGGATTCCAAAACCTCACGCTCCGTGTGTTTTTTTGAGGTAAAGGTAGTCCTCACACTGTTCTCTTTTTTCTCCTCAAAGACAGATGAATTTTTAGCCTTTCTTTAGTATTCAGACACTTCCCCCAAACACCAGCATGAGAGGTGGTTCACAGCCTATTGAGCAGCTTCTCTTGCAGTACACTTAGGTAAATCCCATCCAGTTTCATGGACCTGAATATATTTATTTTCATCAAATAGTCCTTAACCTGTTGCTTGCCCATTGCTGGCTTCTCCTCCTTCCTAAAACATGTTTAACTGTACAGCAGTCTGTGAGCAGGATTTGCCTGATAAGACTAAGGCACAAAAGGTGTTGAGTTCTTTCATCTTTTCTCTTTTTTCTATCACTAATTTGTCTTCCTCATGCATCAACGGAATCACATTCCCCTCCACTTCTTTCTGCTTTCAGGATACACAGGCCTGTAAAATCCCCTGCTGTGGCCCTTTATGTCCCTAGTTAGCTCCAGCTGGGCTTTGGTCTTCCTCACTTCATCCCCAAGTGCAGAACCAAGGCTTTTTATACCACTCTGTTGTTCTGATTTCCACTCCCTGGCCTCCTCTTGTGCTTCAAGAAGCTTTCTCTTTACCCAAGGGAGTCTTCTGACATAATTTCCAGTGTTCCTGTACAACATTGTGGTTTGTTCCCAAGTTCTCACTAAGTTCTGCTTGAAAAATTAGGTGAGCACCCTTCTGTTACGAAGCAGCTCTGCAAAGTCTTCAAAATCCATTGAATTTGTGACTGCCATGGATACATCGGTGCTGCTGTCAGCAGGTATGGTTAACAACCAAAGTTAACATGGAAAGTATGCCACTACTGTTTGAGAATAACAATCTAAATGTATAGACCAGACCCACAGGAAGTTTATACCAAATGCAGTAGTCTATACTGCTGGCTGAATCACACTGATGCAAAGCTGCTATTGGTACACCTACCCAGTGCTGCAAGTTACCCTTCCAGTTGTGCTGCCGACATCATTCCTGTTTCCTGCCTGGGTATCAAGGACTGACAACAATAGTATTGCTTTGAGTGAGACAGTAGCAGGAATCCTGCTGAGGACACTGAATTCTATTTCACATGAACTATCAAAAGAGCAGAACAAATGCTGAATTAGCATCTGCTAGAATCTGTTCTGTTTCTCACTGCAGATTTTGAGCATTAACAAATATTATGAGGAAAAACTTCTTTACTGTGAGTGTGACAGAGCACTGGAAAAGGCTGCCCAGAGAGGTTGTGGAGTCTCCTTCTCTGGACATGTTCAAAACCCATGTGGATGTGATCCTGTGCAATCCAATCTAGGTGAAACTGCTTTAGTGGGGAGGCTGGACTAGATCATCTCCAGAGGTCCCTTCCAACTCCTACCATTCTATGATTCTGTGATTTATTATTGATAAGATTGGTTAATATGTTTTTAGCTGAACAGATGAACTTCAGTTCACAAAGTAAACAGTACAAGGACAGACATCCAAACAGAGAGGAGTAAATGTGAAATGACAAAGCAAGAAAGGAATGAGTAAGCTTAGATGCCTGCCAAGAGTCACATTCCCAAAAGTGCTGCATGCCTGCACCATGGAAAACTGTAGCTATTCAGATGTCAGTGATGATCAAGGAAGGAAGGAAGGAAGGAAGGAAGGGGGGAAGGAAAAGCTACTGTTGATATTATTGGAAACCAAGAAGAAAACTGGTGGAGCTTCACTATTACCCTCATAATATATTCCAGCACTTGATTTAAAAATGGGAGCCATTAGGTTATCTTGGCTTATAAGGAGCAATGGAAGTCAATCACTTACAGTGTGCCAACTGCCTCTAAGGTTTTTGATAGACGAAGGCCTGTACATGACAATTATGAAAGTATTAAATATATTCCAGTTCCTGCACATATATTTTTACCTAATATATCTGATAATACAAGATGTGGTTTGCATTAACATCCCCCCAACTTTCTGTGTACTAAATAGAAAATAATTTGAATACCCTTATAAAAAATAAGATAGACTTCCTTTGCAAAGCCATGATCAATTAAAGATCTCACACTCTAGTAGGAGAGGAAACAAAACCCATATCTATTACAATAATTTCATTTTGTAAACTCTAAATCGTTACAGTTTATATTATAAAGATAATTTTCAATAATGATCTACCCAAGCCCTTGAAGAATGGCTGATTATGTAACATGTCCACTAGCAATAAAACATAATTATAGGGCTCATGCTATGAAAAACTAACATTTGTTTACATAAATTAGCCCCCATTTAGTAATTACACTGTATGTCTGCCATAAGGTCAAGCAAAATGTAACCACGGCAGAAGCAATATGCATGCATTACAGTCTAGACAGAGATATGCCAGAGAATTATGGGGGATAATTAATCAGTTAACGCTTTCCATGTGTTTCATGATACGTGGAGAGATGATTCTGGAATAAAATGTTTGTGTTAATGCAGTCGCTTTCCACTTTCTTTAAAGAAATACCACCAACTGCTGTTACTCAGACTGAAGAGTACCTAACCCACAAAGTACATAGCTATATAATCTCATAGCAACCTCTCCACAGTGGTACATGTGTCTTTCTTTCTGGTTTATTATCAAGTAATAATATATTTTCCTTATAGATAAAGGTTGTTTTACTTTGAAGTTCTTAATTCCTAGTAGACTGGGAGTTGGTT
>WUAM01000071.1:28712963-28755980 GCA_024336885.1 Actenoides hombroni
CCTTATAGATAATAATAATAATAATAATAATATTGAAGTATTTAAAGTATGTAAAACTAGCCATCTGGAGAAGCAAATGGTAAAACAATCGTATATTTACAGATGATCAGTGTACCCACAAATCTGACATATAGCAGTAGTGTGCTGCAAGAACCAGGACTTCATTCAGGTGCCTAGTCAAGCAAGCCATCTAGAACAAGTTATAAATTTCTTTTATAATCAAAGGAAGATGAGTGATATCCCTGATTTCTCCTAGCTGGAGATGCTCCCTACTTAACTTTGGGTACCTCAGTTTTCTTGATTAAAACACAAACACAAAAAACCCTTGATCAAAAAAAATAAAATAAAAAATCTGGGAAACCTGGGATTAATTCAGTGCCCAAAGACTCTTCTAGTTCACTTTTCCACAATCTAACTGAAGGCAAAACCAAAATTACCAGTCCTCTCAAAAAGTAAAGTCAAAATAGAACAAAAAGACAAACACATTGTTCCTGTGAAAACAATTAGAAATTTCCACATCATTACTGTAAATCACATAAAATTTCAGTTCAGAAAAGTGTATCATTCATGTGATTATCCCTCTCTCCCATTTTAGGGCTGGGGAACCCAGTGGCAGCCATACTCCAGCTGATTTTGCTGGTGGATCCTGTGTCTGCGTGTGTTATCAATTGTCCTCCATAAATTCTGCATCCTCGTGACAGAGAAGGGTGAGAAGATTGTGCCAAGGAGTGGGCTAAGGAGGACTACACTGTTTCCAGACGGACTATGTAGAAGAGACAGAAGACATCACCTCGGTTACAACACTGTCCTTGGTGTGAAGTTAATAAACCTGCATTTTCCTTCTTAAATTTGTTCCAGCTGACCATTCTTTTGCACACAGCATATTTTCAGACAAACTCAGGTTTGTTCCTGCCACTTGGTCATGCTGTCGGTGAATGTAATCAGAGCCATTACCTTTTGCTGTGCTTCCTTTGGGCTATAAAAAAGACCTCCCACCCTCAACCAGTTTGTCAACTAACTGTGAGATTTTCCTTGTTTCTGTGGAGCTTATGGAACTTAAAAAGCCTTCTGAGATCACAAGCTGTGCCCAAGGCCAGGCAGCCTTAGGTCTACCACTGACAGAAAGTGTTCACCAGGGCAGCCTGGAGTCCAACCTGACTGTGAGCACAAGCTGGTAACTGTAACACTTAAGTAACTGCCAAAAGTACAGACAGTATTACTCATTTTCTCATATTTGCACAAATTGGAAGACACTTCTTTTTAGTGTGAAGTCTGACAATCAAAGACAGCACGTATCAATCAAAATTGATCAGTTTGACCAAAATGTCCTCAACACAGATTAATTACAGAAAGTGAACTTGGGGAATTACATGTTTGGTTTTTTTTTAATTTTTATTTGGTACATAAAATACTTCTATTTTCTATTTTATTATGTAGTTTTACTTCATTACAGGATTAAAAAAAGCCCACCTACGATTTCGTATGCACAATACTTACATTGTGCCCTTTCATGACTATCTCTTTTGAAACACTTTCCAAGTATTATACTTCTGCACATAGTAAATCAGATCTAAAGATAGATGGATGAATGACAGCAGGGGAAAAGAAGGAGGTATTTCACAGTGCTTCTGTCCTTCAAGAGAAAATGCTGCAGCTGTAACCAACTAACTATAATAAATGAATACCTGACAGGAAGAAATGAGCTGTGAAAGTAAAAAAGCTACACTAGGATGAATACTTCAGAAGTACTTTGTCGTGGAAATCCTCGGTATGTAGTGTGCAATCCTAGCTAAAAATACTATCAGGCATATTTTCACATAGTACATGCAGATGCAGATAAAATATAGTTTTTTTTGTTTTGGTTTTTTTTTTAAGAATCTGTTCTTTTTTATCTGACAGAAACTTTCTCAAAATTAAAAAAGAACTTGAAATTACAGTATGAAGCTAATTTAGGGAAGGCAATAGAAAAAAAATCCTAACACTCACAAACCTCTAATATCTTTGTTTAACTCATTTTTAAAGAGGGAACTCTTCCACCCTGCCTGCCATATGAGACAGAAAGCACAGACTTTGCTGCCAGAAGAGGGGAAAGTCCTCCTGTCCTGTTCTGTAGTTGCCTTTCTGAGGCAGTGCCTGCAAGGCTGTGTGCAGATCAGTGACCTACAGCTGGAAATGAGCATCAGTTTGCACCTTCCCCTAGCTTTGAACCCTCCCACTCCATGTGTGTTAGTTTTTATCACATACAGAGCAATATTCAAGCTTGATAAAACTGATGAAACTGAAGTAGTGATAAGCGTCACCTGATTCTTATTTCGGTTTTTATATAAGTCTCAATTTATCCCCAAATTAACTGTCCTCTTTGCTAATCCTCTTAGAAAGGGGGAAATCCATTTGAATGCAAGTAATGGACTTTTATCTTTCTTTCTCCAAGTGTTCTTACTAGATTGTCCTCTCTACTCAAGGAAGAATCCTATAAAGTGCTAAACATCCTCTACGTAGACGTGTAGTGACAATTGAGAACACAAGCTCAACACTCACTGGGCAAAGTTTCACAGAAGATGACATCCAGAAATGATCTGCTGCTTTCCAGTCTTCAGCTTGGACGTCACGAGTGGACTTTAAGCAGGTTTGGCAGTCTGCAGTCTAGTTCATCACACCCCTCCCCCAAGAGCTGTATTTTTATTTATCTACTTACTTCATCAGGATGCTTCCTGGAAAAGTATTTCCAAACCAGATAAAAGTAATGAAATTTGTGCATGTGGTTAGTGTGGAGTGCAGGTCTTAGGGCTTCAGCGCTGAGGACGTTACTGGAGAACGTTTCTCAGTTACTTCTCAGTAGCTCACCGACTTGCAGAAATGTGGAATGCCATCAAAGTCTTCTCGCAGGAATATTTGAGCACTGGCTCAACTTGAGCTGCTGGCATTAATTACTCTTGTGCTTGAAGTGAGACTGTTCACATGCCCAGAACATTCTGAAAGGGGGTGATAAAATGTTTGCTCTCTGATGTTGGCTGGATTATACAGAAGGATGAAGCAAGCTCAGTGTACTTCAAACGGATATCTCTACTGAGTATCCTCAGACTGAGCAGAGAGACCGAATAATCTTCTCACTCCAAGGGGAAGTTTCTTCAGATTTGAATCAGTCTTTCATAAGATAATGAGGGAAAGCTGCAGTATTACACCCTGCCTTTCATTCACTATGCATTCATCGTGTGTTTTTACATGTTCTCTTTTCATATTGCCTACTAATACAAACAGTTTGAATAGGAGAAAAGATAGTTAATATGCAAATCAAGTAATGAGCACCAAATAGCCTGAACCTTACCTAATATTATTTTATTCTCTGTGGTGGAATTGACCGTTCATCTTTCTTGTGTAAATAAAACATCATCACCCACCACGACCACGAGTGGTGCTACAGAATTGTCACAATCAGGTTTTCTCTCATGCTGAGACAAGTAACATTTTCTGTGGAGCCAGACTGTACCAGTTTTCCAAAGTACACATTCAAAAAGGACTACACAGAATTTTGGATAGTCAGCAAAGCAACAACAGAAGCACACTCTGCTTCCTGCTGTGGCAGTTTTGATTCTTTCCAATGGGCCTAGACAGCTGAGCCAGAATTGGCTTCATCTCTTCAGCTTCCCACACTGTGACTGCACGGATGTGCTGACACGTTCTAAAATACATGTGGTGCCACACAGGCCTGGGGACTCTTCCCAAAAAGACAATAGCTGTGCCACTTGTGATACTGAGCTCTGCAGCTGGCCAGTGAGAAGGAGGCCCACTATAGTCAGCTGGGCTTGGAGTCAGCTCAAATCAAGTCAGCAGGCCACCAGGACTCAGATCATACTTCACTACAGTGTCTGCCAAGCTAGCACTACTGCATCAATGAAAACTGTTCTGAAATGCAAAAAAACCCCACAGGATCTAAGCCCTTTCACAAAACAAACAATTTCACTTTCTTCACAGCATTCACACCTACACAGCTTAAACCTCTGACAGAAGGAAATGGAAGTTAACACTACCTAACCATGCAAATATAAGCAGACGTTTAATTTTCACATTAGGCACTAGTTAACAGCAGGCATTCAACCCAAAAGGAATTTAAACCACCAAAAGCTGGGAAAAGTCATCCAAAACCTACTTGAGATACTTGACACATCTGTAATCCGAGGCTAGGGTACACCATAAGCAATTCAGCCTAAGAGGCAGCACTTAATAGTTTTGTCATCATTGCTGCACCTAAAAATACCATAAAATGAAAGCAAAGGTACTGAGGCACATTCATTTTTTTCATATGCATGTGTATAATTTCCAGCTACAGTAAATTGAGGGAAGAACACACTCCTGCCATAGCAAAAAGTAAATATTCATAGCTGTATGACACTCAGTGAAGCTGTTGGGTTTTTCTCCCTAAAAACCCCTCATATATTCCTGTTAAAGAGAATAGAAGATCATATTTGAAGAATGGGAACTGAAGTTCAGCTAGGTCCTAAATTACCAGACTCTGACACAGAGGTCCAGTATTTCTACTTTGCATCCAAACCCTGACTGAAATATGAATGAATTTCCTTGTTTGCCCAGGGTTTGCTTTAATACCATTTTGAAGATGGATGTTGACAGATCACTTTTTGGCTATCTCGGTGCAAAATCAACACGTGGGGAGTTCCTTGTGCATTTGAAGGCAGATTTAGGCAGAGCAGCCCAGCACCCACTATCAGATAAAATGGAGGAAGGAGACACGTCACCAAAGCTTGTTACATGTTTTTAAGTACAGGAGAGCAAAAATGCGTCTGGAATTATGGTGTACTATTCTGCAGACCAAAAGAGAATACAAAAGGCATTCCATAATATCAAAACCAAAATTTCTGGCTGAGATTTTGATCAACTTGAGCCCAAAATGAACTTCAAGAGCTATGTGGAAGCAGTAACACCAATTGGATAGGTTAAATGATGTTTTTACCAGAAATGCTGAAAAAGCATTAAACTTCAGAGTGCTATTTGAATACCACCACTATAATTAATACAGTATGACCTTGCATAAACCTTATAAATTTGGTCATGAATATGCAAAGTGTGAGTAACTGCACTGTGAAGAAAGAGTGAGGTGCTAAAGTATCTGACACAGCTACATATTTAATTCTGATGGTATTTTTCCCTTGAGTATCTTCTGAATAAAAATATTATAGCAGCAATAGGAAGACCCTGATCTATTCATACTAAAATCTCCCTCCTTTCCCCAGACTTTAACATTAGATTTTTATTTCAGCTATAGTTGTGAAGAATTGCAGCATTGAGTAAGGAACATTCTCTCCTGCATCTTGCAGAAATTCGCCTCTGTGACTTCATGCTTAAGTGGGATGCAATCACTGTGGCCTCTCAGCTTGGATTGTGACTTTTTACTAGGCTGGACCTTTCAGCTTCCTGAAAAGGTGAAACACATTTTTCACAGCAGACTGACTCTTTATTAATTTCCTGTGACTCTTCTCATTTTGGTTTGTGGTTGGAAGACAAGGAATGTGGCCATGAACAATCACACGTGAACTAGTGGAAGTTTTAGTTTGGCTTAAAAATACATTTAGCATAGTTCATGCCCATGAGAGCAATCTGCCTCTAAGTTTTGAAGTGGGGTGTCTAAAGTTTGGCACTTAAACTCACTACCAACAACACCCAAACTACAAATGATTTTCAGAGCTGGCAAGTTAGTTACGGTCTAGAAATACTCAAAGCCTCTACACCCAGGCTCTTATATAGACAGCTACTTATTGATTAAAATGCCTGTCATTAGGTAAATGCAACTTAAGAGTTGACTCCTTTCTATCTTGTTTTAAAAGACAAAAAAAGTAGTTCAGCTCATTTTCCCTCCTGCGAACTATGTTCCTATATGGTACTCTGGGAGGTATTTCAAGATTCATCATGGACAAGTAATACAGAACTCCTGAACTGATATATTTAAAAGTAAGCAACATGCCATTCAGCTTTAATCTGGAAAGACAGAAGTTAGAAGGTAGAAGTTGTGATCAAGATACATTAATTTATATTAAATTAGAAATTATCTGGTAGTCATTCATACAGTACAGATTCCAGGAATCCTGGAATGGAGAGTAGACATTAGCCACTCAGTTCCTTCACAGCTTGTCATTACTGGGACCCAGGAGCATATGATACAATTTTAATAAGCATTTGAGTTTTGGTGAAAAAGGATTGAACTTCATAAAAGCAGACACTGAAGCCAAGCTTTTCCTTAGCTTCTTGACAAGACTTTCCACTTCACTTCCAACTCCAGGTCCTAGAGAAATTTCCAAGCTGAGGAGAAATTTCAGGAGTGTGTGTTTGTTTAACAATGGACACACCAGTATAGCCAGTATAACCCTGCAGTTTAGGAACTCTCTGACTTGATTCAATATCCTAGTTGTGGCCAAATGAGTTTTAACACATGGTCAGCCTGAGAAGAGCTCCTGGGCTCTAGAAAAAGCATGGGAACACTTAGATGGGCTGGCAAATCCAACATCTCTATATCCACTACAGCATACACAGGGATGGACAAATCGTGGCTGTTCTGTTGACAGGAGAATCATAAAATCAGACACAAAAGTCCTGGTCCTACTGTAAGAAGCCAGCTCCATTTATACTCAAATGAAGATGTTCAGAGCTTGCACCAGTCACAAGAGATGGAAACATATTTTGAATTCACGATATTTTGTTAAAGGTTTGACAAGTATGAAAGTACGAAGTACAAAAATTTGAAAGGTATGGGGCTTTAAACCTACTTGAATTACTCTCCCATACAATTTCTAATCAACTAATAGGGGGAGATAAATATTTCAATACTTTGACTTTCACAACTGGCCCTGTACCTTCAGCTTATGATGAAAAATTAAGTAGAACATTGAAGGAAGAAAGAAAGACAGCATTTTATGATTTTGCATCTAAAATCAGAAAAGAATCTTGAACCACTAAATTCTTAAAAATCTTGAAAGCCCTCAGGTGAGACTCTATTAAATTCATTAAAAAAAGTAAGGTTCCAGGCTGTACATCAGGACAAAAACTCCTGAAAATATTTCTGTCTAGGGTTTTTCATACAACCTTTGGACAGAGATCTAGTTTTGTGATAAGTAAGCTTGACACTTCAGGTTAAGACGATATTATGCCCTGCATCTCCTGTTGCTTTTTTAAATTGCACATTAGGAATTGTAAAGCCCCTTACAAACAACTTGGATTCCAAATTCAGTTTTCATCTGACTTTCCCTAAGAAGTGTAAATGAATCAGAATCTATAAATCAAAGATACAGTATTTCCCTAGCACAAATTAAGCAGTAACAGCTGAAATCCAAAAGGAAAAACCTCCAACTTTCACAGAGCTTAATGAGGTAAGGTACTAGTATCTCAGTAGGGAGGCAAGTAAATTGGGTGATTATTCTAATGTGTCACACTGAGGTCTGGCAATGTATGAAAGATGAACATTAAGATTAAATTTATAAGTGATAGGTGTAATGCTGTATTTAGAGCTCTGAATTATCTAAACCATTTCAAAGTATTCAAGTTATGTAAAATTTATTAATAACAATATTGTATTAAAGCTATTTTCTTTTTTTTTTTTTTCAAATCACAGAAGTATGCAAAGTGCCATTTGTAAATACCATCTTTAAGAAACAAATAAAATAACAGGAAAAGAAGGTCTGAGGTTGCTGCTGTCTTTCATAGGTTTTCAAACTGATTTCAGTGGGAGCTGCAGACTTGAGAACTTGGCTAAAAATGATACTGAATAAGCAGGTAAGAATACTAAAGACTGTAGCTAACAAGAAAATTTTTGGTTGAAAAAGTGTAAGAAACTCTCATCCTGAAACTGAGAAAAGGGTAGATCAGAAAGTATAATAGTTCATATACTGCAGTGAAAAAATACAAAGCAGAGATCTGACTATTCCTATATAAAGGCCACTGCAAACTACTTCCTAGCGTTGTACATGGGATGGATTATATCACAGCACCCCTCTGATATTATTTAAAGTTTTCAGCAGTGAATGCATCAGAAAACCAAAGGCTCAGAAGATGGAAGAAAAACCCCTAAATCCTCCTGGCATATTTGCTAGCATTACACCTTATGTAATACAATCTGATGTCTCTAAAATCTGTCAACGTTACAGATTCAGAAACCTTTGTCTAGAATTCTGAACACCACTATTTTTGCTTTGATACTGAGCGTTGTCCCTGGTAATCCTGATGCAACTGAATTTTAACCAGTGTCCCTTCAAAAAGCAGCTCTAGCAAAAGGAGAAAAAGAAAACAGCAGAGGACAACCAAACAAGCCTTGGAAGAAATACTCTGATGGACGATGGCAATGGACTTTTCATTTACCAGATGGACACAGCACCATCTCAGCCAGCAACCACAGCACGTCTTGTGATTTCCACTATTTCCCTTGTCCACTGAGATCTTGAAATGGAAATACGAGGCTTGTAACCAGTCACAAGAGGAATGTGTGAGAGCTGTTCAGTTTACTGGGGATGGTGGGTATTTAAGGAATGCTAGCTAAGGTATTATCTGCACAGAGCATGAGCTACTCCAATCACCTCCACAGTGCTTTCTAATCGTTCCTTCTGACATTCATCATTTCCTCCAGCCTATAGCCCCATTATCTTACATGAACTCAACACAAGAATCTAGTTACCATCCCAGAGGTCAACTTACACTTTTCTCTCTTGCACAAACTAAAATTTGACGTTTTGCTCACAGAGAGAGATTTTCAACAATGAGTGGGGAAAGGTAGGAAAGGTAAAAAGAAAGTTGCCGCTGGTGTAAAGCAGAAGTAAGTTCAACACTCTCCAAATGCTCTGGCTCTGCCAAAGGGCACCCACACAGACTAAGTGGGATGAAGTTATTGAAAGAAGATGGACTAAGGCCAAATAAATATCTGAAGCTATTAGAGAGGACAGAAAGATGAAGTTGGGAAATAGGGAGGGTTTACTATCAAAAAGATATTAAAAAGCCCTACTATGGTTGAAGGGCCTGGGTTTATAAGGAAGACCAACCTGCTCAGGACAGCCATTGGAGCTGCTGTTACAGCTGCCTGGGAAGGATTCAAGAGTTATAATATGCACAGTGTTTTGCAGGAGATATGAGCTTATTGTGCATGAGTGGACCAGAAGCCATTCTGGTATGACAGCATACCATCAAGCACTTGGTAGGAAGCCTTGCTGCAAAGCAGCGTGCATTAGATCAGGCAATGTATCACTCTCATGTGGCCCCAAGTCCTCAGGCTGACCCAGAGTGCAGTGAGCTCACATCAGTTTGCAAATGGTGGTGCACATACACTCACCAAAAAAAAAAGAACGGAAAAAAGATTTCAAGATCAATGTGCAGCGAATCCATCAACAATGAGGCAGGAAGAACTGAGGTTTGCAGGACCAGGGATGGACATCAGTGTCTCAGAAGCAGTTGTGAAAACAGGAAGATAGAGCTTATGGTGTAGGGACATCAACACTGGACATGCCCCAAATTTATAATTGACACTTCTTTCAGAGGCAACTCTTTAGCTGAGACAGGGTTAAACATCGATGTGTGAGATGTAGAACGTGGTAGAGGGCTTTATGGAATGACTTCTGTTGCAGTGATTTGAGCAACATTTTTTCTAGCCATTTGAATGCAATGCAAAACAATTATACTACCCAACTCTTTTCAAAATCAGTAGAACTCAAGTGCACATGCCTAGCTTCAGTCACGTATCCCAGCATAGCTGGTATTCACATATACATAGCTGCATTTAAGTCCAATACAAGTTTATTTCCAATATGAAAGTTATTACCTTCTATCTTTCATTCTCTTCCAGTTACATATAAACCCTCAATAATAATTACTACTTTTTCCCTTAAACTTTACAAATATTACTTCTGAAAGACACTTCATTTGATAAAACAGCAGAAAGAAAAAAGGTACCTTCTATAGATATGGAAAAAATACTGTTTACTTTGCCTCCTATCAATGTTTCTTTCTTAATTTAGCTCTTTGGTGGATATGTTTTGGAAGCAGCATACAACCTAGACTGTATTACCAAGAGATAATATTCACCTAAACATTTTCCTGTAATGTATGTAAAAAGACTAAGCAATCGATTTTCATGCTTCTGAGATATACAAAGATAAAAAAAAATAAAATCAATGCTTAAAAGAAAACAAAATTATACGGATTAGAATTCAGAAATCACTATGACTCAAACCTTTTATAAGGCTTTGTCAGAACTGAAACTTCTTACTCATCCTACTTTCATTCTCACATCTACAGTGACTGTTACGAACAGACAGATCATATTGCACTTAATTATATAAGTGCACCTTGGTGTTGCCTATACGAGTTTGGCATACAAATATAAACACAAATAAATACCATACTTGTTAAGGATCTATTTAAGTATTCTAGCTGCATAGCGTTAAATTGGTTGGTCTCTTATTGAAATCCATTTCTCATCTTCACAGAGCAGAAAAAAAAATCTACTTTATATATTTATCACAACTCCAGCAATGGCATCTGGAACCCGTAAGGCATGTGAGCATCTTCATTACTTTTTGTGCTTATTAAATTGGGTATAATAGTGAGAACATATTGACTTCACTTAAGCTACTAAGGAAATGGGACAACACTACAAGGAGAAAAACATCTGTAATGTACAAGCTTGGATGAGAAGATAGGTCAAAGCTGCTAAGAAGAGAAAGATAGAAAACCCAGAGCAATGTTTCCAGAGATTGTTTTCTGAATGGCCTGAAGCTTGTTTTCTAATTCATTTCAAACTTTAAGTTTACAGCACTGAAAGTCATCCTCTTTGCTGACACAGAAACCAAATATTTACTTTACAGATGCCTAAGAATGAGAAATACCAAGCCAAGCCAAAGGAAGATGGTTCAGACAACGGAAATGTTTTGCTGTACTCACCTTAGGCACCCAGTGGCATTGCGCAGCACCTGTGATGAATGGAGTTGGATTTTATGATCATCCTGGAGCGGAGAGTTTTCCCATCCCGAGTGAGGGATGATCACTGCATTGGTCAACACTGCAAGGGCATCCTGGATGATTGGCATTTTCAGTGCATCACAGGAGGATAGATTCCAGAGAACTCCTATAAAAAAAAAAGCAAATGACTAATACTTAACACTTCTGCAAAAAAGACTGGTTTTCTTTTTTAAAAAAATGATAAAACATTTAACTGCACTGGTGTGCTTAATAAAGCTGTTTCTGTCAAGAAAAAAGCCTTCATTGTAAATGGGGTTGAATGATACCCACACACATTTGCAGTGGGTATACAGCTCTGAATACACAAGTAATCACAGCAACATAGGAAATTTCTCACAGCTAAGCCTAAAACCTGAGCAACTCGTTACGACACAGACTTATTTGGGCTGTGAACCCATGTGGAATGAAGTAGTTTTACATGTATTTTTTTTAAGGCTCGGACTTCAGATTTCTTCCTTTGAAATAAAATTAATAAAAGCCAATAGCAAAAAACCAGGTTCTGATTTACGCTAAGACTGTCACTATTGATAGATACACATTGAGAGACAAAAACGTGATCTTCAATGTAATGAAAGTAACTGCCTAGGCTAGTTAAAACTACAAGCAAAAAGACTTCCTTCACAACCTGATACGGTAGTATGGTACTATCCTGGCCTTTAATAAGTCATTTTGTATATATTTTTCTATATGAAGTTACAGAACAATACTGGTTTTGCCCAGAAACAGCAAGCTTAATGGTGCAACTCACAAGCAGATTTACTGGAATTCAAAAAAAACCCCAACCTTTTGTTAAAATGCATAATGTGGCAAAGAAAAGGAAAAGCCAAAGCTTTCTGAGCACTGCTGCAAGGATCAGGGCCACTGCAGATGTGACACACAACAAGCAGGCAAGAAATTTTTGTGGGCAAAAGATACCCTGCTTTTCATTGCCTTGTATATATTTGTATATTTGCTGGAAAAGAACACTTGATATTTGTGCTGCATCAAGAATCTGCTACTGCTGGGCAGCTATGAGTGCTGGGGGAAGCTGGAGGGCAATATGCTACTCTGAAGAAGAGGTGGTCTTTATTTCAGCACAGCGTCCTCCTGAGAGAAGCTGGAAGAGCAAGCCTGACTCTTCCTCACCTTCCCCTTGCCAATGGAAGTAAGTCCTCTTCTTCAGAGTCCAACCCTATCATCCTACTTTCCTTCATGTAGTGACAGTAGCTTGGCCCTACACCTCACCTTGAGGAGCAAAACTGAGTTTTGCCTTTATGTCTAACAAGTCTGGAACCAACACAGAGAAAGATTATCACCATCATATACACAAGGCCACAAATATGAACATTACACTACAAAAACCCAAAGTGAGTGGAGATGGGAGTAAACTGCTAAACATCTTATGAATGTAGACTCAGGCATTTACAAATAAAAGCAGCAAGAACACCGCTTGCTCAAGACTTTCCTTAGCATTCCATGTTTTGAAGGAGAGATGTGATTAACAGGATTCAGCCTACATTTTTAGGTTTCCCTTTAAAATGAATCACCTCTACGGAGAGACTGTTTCAGTTATACGATTTCATGATTTGATTAGTTTAAATGGAACTGTATGCAAAGATAGCTACGCAGTGGAACGTAAACATTTTACTTAGCACGCTAACAAAAAAAACCAACCCCACCTTAAAATAATCTTTATGGGGTAAACAGGCAGGAACTGACAGACTTCAGCTACAGACCAAATAAAGCAGAAATAAGAATACTCTTCATTTTTTTTCTTTAAGAATTGCAAGGAAAAGAGTCTTTGTTTGAATTCTGTACTGCATGCCTTTATGAAGAGTAATACACTATTTAAAGGAATAAAGGTATTTATACTGGCTTGTCTGTGACCTGTTCTTGGTAAGCTTTATTGGCACATTTACTACTCCTGAAATACCTAGTATTTTGCTGATTCTAGTCAGTACAAGTAACAATGTGGTTGCCTTTTTGGACATTTATCTAGATGTGCATGGTTTAGCAGCAGAGAATCAGAATGCAAATCTTTCTCCCTTCAAGGCCCAATTTAGTTCTTATGCAAGACAATGTGTTACTTCTCTGTGAAGAAGTCCTGTTTTGGACGTGTAGCAGAAGAGTGCTATGATGGCAACAAAAAAGTACTTTGAGATTCAAGAACTAGTCATAAACTGGAAAAAAAAAGAAAAAAGAAACAACAAAAGAAGAAAACATAAGAGCCCTGTCTAGCAAAATGCTTAAAAATACATATATCTATATTATTTTCTATTCACTCTTGATTCTTGCTAATTAAAAGTAAACTCAGACAAACACCATGATTAGCTGGTATTCAGCAATAGTTGAGATGCCCAGAAATACTCTTTAAGCCCCTTTTCTCTATTTAAATTCCACTTGACATGGCAGAGAAGCTTCTGCTGAATCACTTGCCATATAGTAACAGGTAAGCTCCAAATTCAAATAAATACCTACATATTCACCCAAGAGCCAAAAAGTGGGGTCTGCTTTCACTAACTGGAAATTAAACCTTCACAGTGAGAGGATGAAGGGGTCACTAGACTGAATTAGCTGTTCTACCTACTCCTACAATGATGGTAAGTCAAGGAAGAATCAAGGCAAACGGCACAGCCCAGTAAGCCTGACACCAGCTTCAAAATTTTACACCTCACACAATTTTAAGGAGTAAGATGATCTTCCTGCATCCTAGACAAACGTGTTTTATCTCATTCTAACTCTTTGAATACTACCAACCACGTTAATGAAAAAACCCCAACAATTTTATTCTGACAAGCTATAATTTATTCTCACCAGCAGTGGAGTCTGCAACTTGCTGAGGTTGGCATTTTAAGTGCCTTCCTTGTACCCTACCTTAATTAAGGACTTGCAATTATGAAAGGGCACTGGCAGTTCACTTCCCATTACTTTTGCTTAGGACAACCTGGAGCTAGATTTATGTTGGGTCTAAGAAGATGATCCATTCCCTTGACTTTGCAAGGGGAAGTGATAAAAAATTAAATCTTTTACCCAAGGCACTTTCCATTACGGATCTACCTCTTCTCCAAACAACTCCGATCACATTTTTCAAGCTTGTATGGATGATATGCCCTTTAAGACTATAGGAAGGAGCTGGTCACAGAGACCATTTGCCACCTGACTCTGAAAACCCTGACTGAACTGGATTTCTGAGCACAATAAGCAAGTCTGGAATAGCCTCAGTGGTGCCTCGACTGCCCCCTCAATCAGTTGTGTGTCATCAGATGCCTACAGGAAGGGAAGGGACTGGACTCAGTATACCAGTGATGCATCACAAATAGTGAAACTCGTCCTGCTGCACACATACTGGAAGAGAGCTGTTAATCCAACAACTCAATAGTCCAACTAATCTGTACACTGACTCTTGGGAGAGGAGAAACAAGGAACTAATCAGATCAGTGTTGAACTTCTCTTAATCACAGATTACTATAACCTGTTAGGACGGGATGGAATATGCCTGTCTAAAAGAGGCAAGGGAATCTCTGACAGCAGACGGGCCAACTTGGTGAGGTGGGCTTTAAACTGAAGGACTTGGAGGGTGGGGTTCAAGACTGCAATGCTCATGCCCTCACATCCAACTGGGAAATAAGCCAGGCCAACCAGAGCAGTGACAAACGCTCCTTAGCTGTCTTCCAAGATAAGAGCCAGAAGGACAACCACTTTGTGGCAGGGTATGACTACAGTGAGGACTGGAGGAAAGCCAATGTCACTCTTGTCTTCAAAAAGGGCAAGGAGGAGGACCCAGGGAATTACAGGCCAGTCAGCCTCACCTACTATGTTCAAGAAGTTATTTAACACACCAAATGTAAATCATCTATTCTAAGAAGGTCTTTCACAGATAACGAAAATCAAATTTAAAAACTGGTTATCAATTTTGACAAAAGTTATCATCAACGTTTTCAAAGACATAACTGTACAGTATAGTTTGTATGGAAAACTACACATAGATCTTAATTATGGCAATTTAAGTTTGTACCACTGGAAGAGAACAGAGAAACAGGAAAACATTGATTTATCCAACATTGATTTATCCTTCTCTTAGCTAAAGTCCAGAAGACTGACGACAAGACCAATCCTTTTACAATCACAGTCCAGGCTGATGAGGTGTTACTACTGCTTACCAGACAGAGCTTTCATGCTTTCACCTGAGAAACAGCACACCTTTTTACATAAAATAATTGAAGCTATTGCAATAGATAATGCATCACTTGCCCTAAAGAAGCAAAGCAAAATTATTTTAAAAATTTGAAGTCACTCAATTTAATGGATTGGTCTGAGACAAAAAACATCACCTTGGAATCAGGCTGGAGCTCAAACTCCTCCTGATTAAACTCTTCAATACATTTTTTAGCCAGTACTTTTACTTAGAATTGGTGCTTACATGTGTATATCTTAGTCAGCTATAACTAAAGACCTTATGAGCCACATGCTATCCTTATGCCATTCAAAGTTTAGAAAGTAGAGATCATACACTTCCACGCAAAAAATACCAGCCTAGCAAGGGCGCATGTGCAAAATCAGGAAAGTCTGAACAATTATTCAGTGCATGATTTAATGCTACCTCAGATTATGCCTTCCCCATATGTAATTAAGCCTCTTAGAACAACTTAGACTACAGATACAAATAGAAATCAAGAAACTTGAAAAGTGAGCTTTTCAAAAAAATCCACTGCCCCTACCACAATGACACTACTTTTTTTTTTTTTTTTCTTTGCCAAATGAATTATGGAGTAAAAGGATCATAAATAAACAGCTATCATTGGCAGAAGCAATACTTTGATTCTTCTCAATTTGGTATGTTTAAGTCAACCTTAAATTTATACTGAGATTTTGCTTATTAAATATTATTTGTAAAACGAAAAATCTGAAAGTCTTCCAACTTATCTAGGTTTTATTTTCCTCCTAAATTCAATAGTTTCACCATGGACTGGGGCAGAATGCCACTTGGTAGTGCTGGGGGATTGCATCCCAGGAAGAGTGACCATGGCATTGGCTGTCTATTTTGTTCATATGCTGAAGGCACACAAGTACTAGAGGGAGTTTCCCACGTGAACATGACAATTAAGGTTGAAATCTGAAAGCCAGATACCCTGAAAAGAAGCCAAGCACAAGGGATCTAATGCTGGAGTCCTTAGGTAAAGGATCTTCTACCCCAAGCACTCAAGGAGTAAAAAAAGTCATTTGCTGGCTCTTCCTGCAGCTTTGACACTCGGAGCCCCTGTAATTGCAATTTTTTTTCCCCCCTTCGCAGCCACTAAGCCTTACAAAGCAAAAACCTCCACAGAGAATAAAGATTATTGTGTTTTGTTTGGCGTTGTTTGGGTTTTTTTAATTCCAAACAAACACAGCTTGATCTTGACAATATGTAAGTACATGACTACACATAATATAAATACTCTAAGCATTTCCTCTGCAAAGCTAACTCTTTCTCAATTACCACTCTTTTAATTTCAAAATGACATCTAGGATTTCACTAAAACAAAAAGAAGGGACCAATTTTAATATTGCCTGTAAACAAATTCTGTCCAAATGCTGTTGTATTAACCAAAAAAGTCTGTATTCTTTTCACAGGACTGAATTTTAAACTAATGTTGCTGTTCTCTTTCTGCTTAAAAATAATGTATAACTGTGGAAGGGAACTGTCAGACAAGAACGTTAGACAGTTTTAAGGTTTCATGTTTTTAGCTTTAAAGTTAGACAGTCGAGAAATTAGTAGAAGACTTGATTTAAGTTACTATGGAAAGATCAGTGGTTCCTGCTGAAATTGTATTCCTGATGAAATTAAACTGGTTCCATAAAACACAGAAACCCAACCAAAGCACTTAATTTGAAGTGAGAGAAACACAGGAAAAAAATAAATCAACTGTTTAATCCAAAATTTCATCCTAACACATGACTAATGGCAATTCCTATTCCAAATTAAATACTTTCTTAGAAAACAAGGAAATTAATATGAATGGAAAGGGTTTTTTTTCAGGGCTTACACATGTATTTTAATGAAGAATTTTTTCTAGCTTGCAAAATCAAAAGATGTGTTTGATAACAGACCCTAGTATAGAGAAAAAAAATATTATACTTAAAACTGAACATCGAGTTACAGCTCTAAGTACCAAAAAGAACCAATTAGGAAGTCAGGCCTATTTATAAAGATGCATTGACATGTAAAATGAAAGGCTCAGTGTACAGCTGCTTAAAAAAAATATAAAAAAAAATAGTGGAAGCACTTATTTACTAGCCAAATCTTAAAATTGTTATCTAAGATGAGGACAATACTGAAAATATTTGGGAAGGAAGAAGGAAGTTGGCATCTGAACCTAAAACTAAAAAAAAAACCCAATAGTGGCCACAGTGAAAAAAAGTAATTGAATTACAAAATGAGAATGATTCAGCATATCCTCAAACTTTCATTTTGTAAAAAACAAAAAATAAAAATGAAATATTCAGATCTGTTCCTAAACAAAACCTATTATCAAAATAAAATTTAAGTATTCTGTGCTGCAAATGGAAAACAATTCAAACTACACAGTGGCTTTAAACTGGAAGTGTTTTAATACTCCATCACTCAGGCAGGAACATCAAAATTATATGCCCAGAGGATTACTACTTGCTAAAAAAGCTCAATGCAGCTGTTATGTGAAGCAATATGATGCAACAGATGTCCTCTATTTATCACTCCAGATTGCCATGTTTGATATTTCTTCTTAAAACTTAGATTTGACCAAAGTAAAAAAAAACAAAAACAAACCCTAAACCCATTTATATTAACAAGCACATTAAATTGATTTTATTGCTATATGAATCAAAGCAATTTGAATGATTTTTCCATAGAAGATGCATCTCAGTGATTGTACAAGGGAAAAATAGTTATTTCCCATTTCGACTCAGAAGTTCATACAGAGGAATGATCCTAGTGCCTGAGAGAAAAGGAGAGCAAAAAGGGACCGCCTTGGGTTTTATGCTGGGACTGAGTGTGGTACATTCAGGACAAGATCATGGGAATTTTCCTGGTAAGCAGGGTGAAAGAAGCAGGCTGTGATGGGCAAACTGATGAAGCCATCCCCAAGCAGACAACTAAGAGAGAGGAGAGAGGGGCATTGCACTCCTCCCAGCCAAAACCTCAGCACCCTGATGGATTGTTCTGGCTCTCCCCCATTCACCTCCAGGGAAACAGGCACTGAGAACCTGAGAAAGGTCTTGTGTTGCTGTTTTACCAGTGAGTTCCATTTAATGTATAACAATACTTTGAATACTTTGAATAATCAGTGGTCCAGCCTGTTGATAACAAAGCAGGGCAGGAGATTTTAGAAGGCATCTACTTTAACACCTCTCCTTATTTAACTGTGAGCAGCAGGGGTTGAAGTAGTTAATCTAATAACTCAGAAAAAGTTGAGAATGACTCCTCATGAATACAACAAATCCTATGAGTGGGTTTTCCCATCTTCAGAGTCAAAATAGTGACAGCATATTGAGAAAGACAGCAAATATGGTTTCATAATTAGACAGTAAATTGTAATAGGTTTTATATAAAATGATGCAGTTGAACTGTCAGTATTGTATGCATGTTATTCGATCAGATAGCATCATTTCTGAAGCAAACTTACAGAATTTATTAAATTACTTTTAAATTTGCCATGACATATGAGCTATAAATAGGATGTGTTGTGAATGGCTCTGGAATTTCTTGAAGATGCTGTAGCCCGTAGGTTGGAAATCAGTTTCCAAACAGTTTATGGGTATAAGCTGTACAGTCTTTCACCTTCCCAGTTTGCAAGGGAAGTGGCTATGAAGATTTGGTGTCTCAGTAAGTAACTGCACAATGGTTTCAAAGGAAGACTTTATAAAATGTCAATTAATTCCTGCTCTGCATTTGTTCGGAAAGAATTTCCACATTTCTAGAAATAATGGCAGTATTTTCTGTAGGGGCTAAGATCTAAAGTTTAAAATTTGCCAGACTGTAGAACAATTCTGTAATGTCCTTACACGACTGTGCCTTGTTATAGCACATCCACTGACTGTGAAATATCAGCTTATTAGTCGGCAGAAGTACAAAGAGATATTTATAGTATTTTCTAAAAATTCTGATGATGCAAGAGTAACTTCTGAATACTTTCTGTAAAACCTTGAAATAACAGATCACTGGGGTGGAATGGCAGAGTAGCCCTGTAACCCAGTAACTGTGCCATTGCCATTGCTAGGAACAGTCCAGAGCATTTGTACTACACCTTGGTGAGACCTCCAAAGCTGAGTTGCTTGAAGTTGTGTTGGGGCACTTGGACCTTTAGCTTGATTAACTCTAGCAGCTCTTTCTGCAGACTAGGTGGCTTCATTTGCCTTGCATAATACTGTGTCACAAGCTTAATTTTATCAGTGTGCCAGTAACAAGTAGTTTTTCTGCATTCAACAAATTCTTGGTTTCCTTTTTTCCCCATGACAAGGTTTTAAATGTAACAGCAAGGAACCCTAAACCGTCCTGTGTGAAGTTCCATCTGTGAGGTAAAATACATGTTTGTGTTGCCATCTGAGACTTGCAGGAGATTTGATGGAGTTTGCCATTTTATACGGAATTCTCACTGGTTCAGAAAACTCAGGGCATAGTTTGAAGAATACATTGATTAAAAGCATCTCAATCAATGGGAGGAAGTAAAACTATTACGTAACCTTTAGGAGCTGCAAAGGCCTTTGTACTTGAAGAAAAAAATACTGGAGAAACTGTAAGATGTAATTCCTCATTCAGTCACTGGCTTCGATCCAGAGTAAAGAGAGGCATTTTCAGCACACAAATAATTCTGTTAACGTTGAAAACAACTGTTATTTAAAACACCTAATTAGAAGCAAATTAGTAGAAAAGATTTAATCAACTTTTAGAATTGATTGTGGTAGGTTATTGTATTCACAATGATATCCATTTGAAGAAAGAGTAGGAAAGGTTTATTAGAGCTAGGACCCTTCAAATCTCCCTTTTGAATGTAAAGCATTTAAAGTATACAAAAAAGTTTTAGTGTCTAAGCAAGCAGATCTGAGAATTGTGTGTCTTACCATAAATGTTTTATTTAAAAAGCAATTAAGCTTAAGGCCTGTCAGTCACCTGCCACTCCACATGGCAAGTTCCTCGAAGAACTTGTTTAAAGCTATTACAGAGAATTTGCTTATCTGGAGAGGAGAAGCTAAGCAAGAAATGAATGAACACCTTTTCTTGCCAAAACCAAAAGAAGCACTTCTGAAAGCTGAATTCTGTGCTAGCCCTTCTCTGTCTCCACACTTTACCTTCCTACTTTCCTTGACTTGACTGGAGATGGTGATTGTATGTTGGAGGTGGAGGAGAAGCTAATTCACAGAGCTACATCTTAAGAGGCATTTGTATACTTTTTTGCATTTATCCCATGTCTCCATTTTCTTTAACTACATAGATTTATGAGCCCCAAATGATGTTTGGCAGTCTCACCCTCTTAGCTTTGCATGTATGGAACAAAATTTACATGGAGCTTACAACAACATTATTACCATGGTTACGCTGTCACAACAATTTCAGCACATAGATGGCTTTTCATGTCTGTTTGAAAAGTCTGTGATATCCAGGATACATATCTGAACCTAAACCACATTGTATCTTTATAATCTAATTTTCAGTCAATATAATGCTGAAGTCCTCTATTTGGTTCCAAAAGCAACCCACTTTACACATTGATCTTCCTACCTGTCTTCTCATACTAAAGTATCAATAGCTCCTAATTCACTGGCCAAGCTTCCTTATACTTGCATTGCTCAATTACAAAATTTGAATATAATTAAGAAATGGGATAATTAACATGATCAGCACTGGAATGACACCTAACATAAACATGCAAAAAAAAAAAAAGGGGAGGGATATAATAGAGATTTTAAGAATTACATCAAGGTGAAATACTATAGAATGCAACTCATAGAAGAGTTTGACTCTTCTTTACTTAAGTCTGTGGGAAAGTCACTTCAGAGTGGGATAAAACAGCCTTTACTCATATCCTAATCACATTTCCAAAGAGCAATAGGGCTACAAATAGTTGCCACCTCTAAACCAATGTTTCATATCCGTGTTTACACACTCTAGTAACTAAGCTAATGTCAAGGACACTTTTGCAGAAAATTATTAAATTGATAAACTGCTTCAAGATCCTAAGTACTAAATAGTCAGCCCTTTGCCATAATATTGTTATGTTATATTATTATACAAAAAAAAAATCACAAGTGCAATACCTTACAAAGTCCAATGAGAAAAAAACATCACAAAGAGGAAACAACTGCAGGCATGTGGTTTTGACTTTGGGAATACCCAACAGAATAATTGCCATTGTACTAGGAAGCTAAAAATTCAAAAGAAATAGCCAGAATTACCTAAAAAAAAATAATAAATCATAATAAATCTTCCACTGAAGCAAGTCAAAAGGTCCATTTAAATAGAATACTCCCTTAAACCTGCTTTACGCATCACTGCAGGCTCACAAACTTGCAATTGCACCCCTTGGCAAAGACACGTGCAAGGCTTAAAGGGACCTTCTGGAGTGTCTTGACCAACCTAGCAACAATTTATCCACATACTAATAAGCAGTATGCAGTCAAAAGGAGGTTTAAAATGCAGCAGTTACCTCGAACCAGATAGATATAAGAAGGACAACATATAGTTGTCTTTAGTAACACTGACAATCAAGATGGTTATAAAAAACTCATTATAAACATGTGGCATCTACTAAAAATGGAACAGAAAGGTAAAACAGCTCTATAATAAATGCTGCACGGATGACAACAGAGGACCAACCAAGCCAAAACACGAACTGGCCACAGCAGATATTAAAGACAACATTAATGAGTATTGGAATCCAAAATCTGAGAATTAAATGAAAACTTTTTTCTGTCCAAACTAATCACGGACCAAGTACACTTAGATAATTACTGCTTCTTTGAAAGCAGCATTATGTACAGAAGTCCTGTTTTCTTTTCAGGAATGGAATAGATGTTTTTGGATTCAATGAATAAAAATGTGAATGAAATATACAGAGCCTATCTACCTGTAATATATATGTTTATAGTTAGTTTATGTTGCTTTTTGTTGTTGTCATTAAATATGATAATTTTCATACTTTATATATTTTTAGTAGACAGTAGTTGAATCTCTGACACCTTAATGTTAACCAAAAGTAGCAGCAGACTGTCTGCCAGCACAGGATAAAATAATTTCCCTTGTTATTTATCATCATGTGACTTCTAAAAGTGGATCATCCACTTCTACCTTTCAATCAAATGTGGCATACACAGTTAGAAAATGGGTGATACAGTCATACAAGGGGGCTCTTTAAACAGTTGTTTCTAATTCAGATAGCTTATTGTTCATAGGCAGAAACTGTGTTTCTAGTTGTGATGGATTTTGTTGGTCAAAATGAGAAGAACAGTAGTTTAAATCATTTTGTCTGAGACAGATACCCATGTATCAGTGGAGCTGATGAAACAAGGAGCAAGCGTAGGTTGGATCCGGCAACAGCTGCTTGACTTCACCTTCTCCACAATACATCAGGAGGTTTCCTGTGCTATCCTTGCTAACACATCACATTTTTCAGGTCATATATTTTTTTCCTGATAGTAAAACAGATGAAAAGAATGCTAAAATATATTTTTGTGGAAGGGTTCATAATTTAGTCCAGAAAGGCAACAGAATCAGAAACCATCTACTCATTGTCATTATTAACAAGATAAAACATTTTTTCTACCATCTGCAGTATCTGTGTTAATTTTGTACTGTCTTCTCATCTGTTTATATTTATTAGGAATGTGTTATTTAATGATTTTAAAATAGAAAGTTTTTGGTTTTTTTCCCATTAACAGGAGCTACTGTAGAAACTAGTAGCACAGTGATGGGGTGAAAAGATGGCTGAATTCAGTACGATGCATCCATCTCACACCCATTTCTTTTCATTTACAGACCTCCATGAACCAAGATATTGTAATTGAGGTTCTCCTCGAGTCTCTGGAAATTACCAGAAGGTTTAGGCCATGCTAAAAAATCTATCCGAGTATTCCACTTCTGCATAAATGTGAACACTACCATTGGTATACCTCACTTTATCCAGATCCTTCTAGTAAAAAACAGTGACTGTGAAAGTGTTTCTGGAAGAGTAATTTTTCAATATCTTAGGAAGTATTTCCTGGACATTTAACACCATTTAATTTCATTAACAGCCAGGCAGCACACTTCCCTCATGGCTTCTATGTGGAAGCCTGCATCAAACCCATTTCCTCCACTTGAGAAAGCCTTGGAGCTCTATCACTTTGCAATGAGGTTCAGTTTGTGCAATCCAAAAATTTGAGCATGGTAAGGTTTTCAGTATTAGCCTGAGACCTCTGCTACTGAGAAGGAGAAAGACGAGATAAAGGAAGAAGTAAAAAACCCCATTTGGGAGAGATTATGGCAGAAAGAAACCTCTGGAAAAGAGGAAAAGCCACAAATGGAGCCAGAGGCAAACCTGACAAGCAAGGAGCTGCTGGGGTAGAAAGCTGGCCTGTAGGTTTAAATACCCTTCAAAACCCACTCTTGAGATAGCTGAAAATTGAAATTATAATCTCCTTCAAGAGAAGCAACAAGAAGTAAGAAAATGTGCATGTTTGAGGAAGGAAGTAATATAACTTTTTGCTCTGAAGTGCATGTGCTTCATGGTACTCGGGGCAGGCGAAGAATGCTTCACTACTGCTCAGACAAATTGAGCTGCTGAAAACCTCTCCTGCCCATATTTCTTCCCTTGCAGCTAAGTGCCTACTCAGAGTGATTCACACCTTCATCTTGCCAGCTTTCTGGACAGGTCATTTAGACCTGATAGGCTCAGTTCCCCATCTGTACGACCGAGATAATGACACTTCCCCACCTAAGAGAAGTGCCCTAGAAACAAATGCAGGAGGAGTACCTAGGGGCAGCGATGGCAGAGACTACACGAAGTCTGAAGGCAGGAGCTTTGTGCCCTCTCTAAAAGTAACAAACAAGAACAGCTCATACGTAGACAGGATGCACAATGTGAATATGAGATGGAAAGGCTTAAGATATTACATTCCCTCGCGGAACAAACATTTGCTATTATTTTCCTGTACTTCCTTCAAGCTGTGGTGGCACTACTGAAATAATTATCTTCCTGCCACCTCAGCTCAGGAAGGCTGATGGGAAGTAAGAGGAACTGCTTTTATTTTCCCTTGTGCCCACCACCAAGCCAATTCTTTTCATTAGTGAGGCGGCTGTTGCCGGAGCTATCTCCCCTTCCCTAGAAAGGACAGAGGCAAAGAATTGAACTGGGGTAGCTGTCACATTACAGCACTTTGCAAAAAAGCAAATGAGAACTGATGTAGACGTGCGATTCCAGGCTGTTTCCTAAGGGATGCGAGATGAGAGGTGCAGCTATGAGCCTTGCTTTGGAAAGGAGCTCTGCAGAACACTACCACTACCAGGCTTGCAGTTTGAAAGCAAGGGACAGCAACTTGCACTCTGAAAGGCACAAAACCTGGCCAGGGCAAGCAGTGACCTTCTGAGATGTACTGGCTATTAAAGACAAAAACCCAACACAAACAGGCCCAGGAAGAAAATCTTGAAATACCACTGACTTTGATGCCATTCCTCAGGTTCACCATCTTGCTCTGCTCCCCTTTCATAGGCGTTCAGCACTCCTGATGCTCATTATTCCTGGGAGCTGCATCTACCCATACAAAGGCTGGTTACTGCCTACCACTGACAGTCAGTACCTGCTCCACTTAGCAGTAACAGTTAGAGTGCATGCTAGCATACACATCATTTCTCTCTGTGGGAATTTGGGAAAATTTAACAACACATCTTGCAATGGAAGGAATGTAAAGTGTAGCCTAGTATCTTTTCTTTAAATGACCTAATGACATTATGTGCTCCATCTGTAGACAGCATGGGAAGTGCCACTGTGACTGCTGAGGTGTACTGCTGATGTTCATTAGCAGTTCACCACTTACTACTCAGAATAAATAGGCAGAATGTTCCCTGGAGCCAGGGCACAGACAACATAACCAAGAGACAAACAAGTATGTTGAATCCAAAGTGGTGGTTACACTTTATTAGATCTGTCAGTAATTCTGTCACTCTGCAGGAGGCACCATCCAAGCTTGTGTAACCCAGCATCTCTGCCCCATTAATCCTGCCTAACAAGGTGATGAGTGTTGCAACTAAGAAACAAAATTAAATATCAAAATCTACATTTAATAAACACCATGCATTTTATTCAGACATCCTCCAGGAAAGAACCTGGAGTCAAACAAAGGATCATAATCTTATCAATTTTATCTTAAATGAGGCCTGACCCACAAGGGTAAGTAATTTCTGCAGAAGCATAGACAATAGTGTGTACTCTGATGCTTTTATGATGGAAATGAGAACTTTTCTTACATATTTTAGTAGGAAAATCATAAAGGAAATACAAACATTGTAACATAGGATAATGAAAAGATCTTCTGATTTTTTATCTGTAGCCTCAGTCATCACATTGGTATCAGCAATCAAACAGAATGAAATCACAAAGCGAAAAATAAAAAAAAACCCCATCTAGTTTCTGTTTTTCATTTTAAATAGGACAGCTTAGGGGCAACTGGAAAAAATCTCCAAACATTTCAGATCTGTGCTGTTTGACAGCATTTCTGTATTTCTGACACTACATTCCTCCCCCCAACCCCACTTTGAATTTCATACAGGAAGGAGTCCAAACAATCTCTAAATGATCAGAATCTACTATGTCAAGAAAAGACATAGACTCTACCACTACCTGCATGTCCTATGTCTGACATATATCACATAGCATGCTAGCAAAGTTCAGGAGAAAAAAAGGCTTCAGAAGACAATGTTGTCCATCCCTCCAACACGTTTTTCATTTTCCTATCAGAACTACAAGAAAGGTAGAAAAAACCCCAAACAAATCCTCCTTCTCACTATATAGCATATAAAAGAAGGGAATAACAGTATCTAAGAGAATTTCGGAAAATCCAGCTTCTGCTTGGGCAGCCCCACACCAGAGAGGAGGGAGAGCAGAGGACTCCCACCACAACCTATCTCTGTACGGAACACATCTCCTGCAAGAGCATTCATGGCTAACCAGGAACAAAGCGATCAGCAACCGTAAGCACAAACATGCCTACAGCTGTAAACCATCTGCATGATACTGAATAAAGACAGCCATCCATTACATATATCCAAAAGGCTGTCAAGTGTTTTGTTATGGCAAAGGAAGTGGTAATAAAGAGTTACTGATGGAGCAAGTGGCTCGCAGCACAGAACTGCGCTTGCAGGGCCTATATAGAGTTTGGACAAAAAAAATATTCAATGATTCAAACCTGTGACCAGTTCTCTGATTTCCAAATCTGTAGTCTTGCGGAGTAACCGTACTAATGCTGGGATACCACCACAGTTTTTCAGAGCAATTTTGTTGTCATCATTTGCCTTCCCATATACCAAGTTTCTCAAAGCTCCACAGGCACTACGGTGGACTTCTGTCATCCGATGGTCCAATAGGTCCACCAGTAATTGTATTCCGCCTTGTCTTCTTATCTGAAACAAGCCAAAGTGAGAATCATAAAATTAGGGAACGAACACTGGTATTATATATGCAATTCAATGTAATGAAGCTGTGGTTTATGCAGGCTATGTGCCAGCAAAGGTATGCTGGCAGCCCCATAAAGACACTACCTTACGCGGCTTTGATTCCTCGCATTATATTTTCAGTGGAAACATGACTGTACAATGACTAACCTGAACCTCTATAAAAGCAGCTAAAAGATAGTCAAGAGTGTTGCTTCACTGAGATTTCTCAAGGTGCAGCAATGTATGCCTCGGTCTCCTGTGCCATTATCTGTTTTGGAGTGTAACTCATCGCAAGGTGGTGGAAAAACCACAAGACTATGGCAAACAAAAATAAAACCACTTCATGTAATAACATTTTTAGGGCATCCTCCTTTTACTCTCTTTACTGGGAATGTGAACAGCTACTGTAGTCTCTGTAAGGATGTTATATCAACAAAACTAGGAAAGCAAAGATGAAAGGAAAAGGAGGAAGCCCGCACAAACATAAAGACAAGGATAATGGATAAATCATGGAAAGATTGTTCTATTATGATTGAGGGAGACCCTTAAGTGATTCAGGAACAGAAGTTTTATTCATTCCTAAGGTGGCTACAAAAAAAATTTTCACTGAAAGCGTTGTCAAGAGTTGGAACAGGCTTCCCAGGGAAGTAGTGGAGTCACCACCCCTGGAGGTATTTAAAAGAGGTAGATGTTGCACTTAAGGCCTTGGTTTAGTGGGACTTGGTAGTGCTAGGTTTATGGTTGGATTCAATGATTTTAGACATCTCTTCCAACCTAAATGATACTGTGATTCTATAATACTATGATGCACTGCAAATAGAGACTGAAAAAATGATTCAGCCTTGAGATTCCAACATTGTGCTATGAAAAATTACCGATAAAATAGAAGTTTTCTCTTCTGCCAGCCTATCTGGCATATTTCTGCTTTTGTAATAACAGCAAGACCCATTCATAGGGCAGTTTTGTAGTTAAAAAGCGTATAGACTAAGATGTTACAGTATTAAATTAAAATGTTTCATTGTCTATACAGTTACAGCACAGCCTTGGCCTACATGTCAAAGTGACAGCGTCTAAAGATAAACATAAAGATATCTTCCCTTAAATAGGCATTGTATCAGTATATCATGTCCAGCATATCATGTCCAGCTTCCTGAGCCATATGCAGGTCACCTGGAAGACTACAGCAGCTGGCACTCCATGGAGAGTGCAGAGATGTGAATGGCCATTGGTAAAATATAGCAGCTTCAGGCAGAAACGTTCATGAATCTTTTTGAAAGTCTATGCTTCCACTGCTCAGAAAAACTGTGACATCTTTTCGCTTAGAAACCAGAAAAGCAGATCAAAGAGAAAAGGTGTTGCAATACATCTCACTGGTCAAAACTCTACTCATGTGAACAGGACAACTCGCAATGAAATGATTTGCTCCTTTCCAAGCTGGGAAAAAAATTACTAAGTAATTCTGTGAGGGGTGGGAGGGTGAGGCTTGTTTGTTTGCTTGCTTTTACAATCTATCGGCTTTTAATATTCAGATTAAAATACATTTGCTTCCCCTACTAACCAGATTTTCAAACCCAAGCATACCAGAGGGAGAGCCACCTACACGCCCAAATAGATGGTATTTACTGAAATAGGCTAGGAATGAAAATGTATGCATTGGTTCTACAAAAGGTGAATCAAACAGCATGCTTCACACTTCAATCGCTGAAAAGAAACAAGATCCGATGGAAGAAAGAACACACTTTAAAAATACACGAGTTCTGGTGTGGTGAGTAATATCAGGAATGACAGAATGAAAGCATGCCTGCTGAACTTTGTGAATTTTATTTTTCAAGCACAATGTGCTGAATGAATATTTTAATTGCTTCACTGATAAAAAAAAGAAACAACGAACGACTGAGAATGAAAAGAAGTATTAACTTTGTAACAAAAATCATTCAGTATACTAAATTAGTTCGGTGTACTAAATGAAGTCAGTGTACTAAATTAATCTGAAGACTCAAAGGGCTCTGCCTCTGTCCAGAGGTACACCGTGCCTGTGCTGCTTTCCCCACTCTCCCTCCCAGATACAGACAAGCAGCATCTCGTGCTCCTCAGCATCAGTGGATGCTCTCAGGTGACAAGTTTTGCTATCTTCTGCTCATTTCTAAGGGAAAATGTATGGTTCTGCCACATTCAGCTGGTACTCCTGAGCTGCACCTTCCCTTTTCAGTCATGCTATCCGACAGCACACTAGTATTCAGCTCATGCAGCTCCTCCTCTCCTAGGAACCTGAAGTTACTAGCCGACTGAAGTGATTCAAAGATACTTTCTTAAAAGCAATAGCATTAAATATTAATCTAAAATGCATTTCTGTCAGAAAAACAACAAAAAAAAGGGTAATACAACAGAAATGAAACGGATGTTGCATAACACTTTATATAACTTGACAAAATATCTTAAATGCTACTGAAGAAAGAGCCTACTCTCACCTGGAAAAGACAAGACTTATTTTACAAACTTTCTTTTAATTTCCAGGCTCACTCATCAAAGTAGCTGTGTCATGCAGACAGAGAAATTGGTTCTTCACAACTGGAAGCTAAGTTTCTGATGTTCTTCACAGAATTATTGTCTTTTTTTTTAATTTTCCAACAGCCCTTTATTCACCAGAAGTCTAATCTCATCTTTGTGTTTCCATCACACATCTATATAGCTGTTTAACACTATATTCTCCAATAGGTTTAACTATGCCTGACAAATTGTGAGACTGTGATGGATGTTACCAAAATCTATTTACATTCATGGAAACTGAGGCAAAGGAAATTAAACTATTTCCTAGAACCACAAAATGTTTTGGGTTGAAAGGAACCTTTCAAGGTCATCCAGTCCAAGACCCCTGCACTGAGCAGGGACATCTTTAACTTGATCAGGTTTCTCAGTTTTATTTTTTTTATTTTATTTGTTCAAGTCCCTTATGCAGTGAAGAACCACAGCCTGAAGGACAGTTCTGACCTAGCGAGTCTCTTGGGGCAGATCTCAGCCAAGCTAAGTTGTCATGGCTCCAAGCGAGTTCAGCAGTGCTACTGCCAAATGTCGTTGCCAACAATATTGGGATGAGTGGATAAGCAACACTTTGCACGAACAGGGCATCAAATCCTACTCCCCCTAAGGACTTCCCATAGATAATTCTGTCTCTCTCCTGGGATTGTATTATGAGAACATTTCTTAGTAATATTTATTGTGGCTGCTGCCTTGATACATCTGAGAGAAAAAGAAAATAGAATATGGTGTGGTCTGCTTACCTACTATAATCAAACAAACAGCCCAGCACCAAGTTTTCAGGAGATAGGGAAACTAACTCTGTTCTCACAGAGACCAATCCCAGAGCAGCCACTTCTGAAGTTGAAAGAATGACCTTCAACTCCACAGCACAACTGAGTTTGCCCAGTCATATAATAAAGTATATTCTTCCTGTCTTGAATATATTGTGCCTTTTTACACTGTCTTTTCTCAAAATCAGAAAATAAAAAAAAAAAAAAGAAAAAAAGAAAAAAATCAGACTAGAAGTATTAAAAATTTTGTGTGAATCTCTATTGGTGTGTTTCCCATGACTCTTAATTCAGAGACACCATTCATTTTCAAATGTTCTTTCCTTTTTTTTTCCTCTCTAGAAATATTTTGTGTGCATCTTCAGAAGATGCTGTTAAATACATAAAGCAGGCTGTGTTCTTTCACACATGGCATCATGGAGTGTATGGCAAATCCAATCAGGACCAGGAATCCCAGCACGCATAATTCTGAATGAATTTTGTTGAACTTCCCTGATAAATTAGGAATCTATGCTGTGTAGTGTGAATCTATGTTGATCGACATAAAAACTGAAAGAAGAGAGATTGCACGAATTTTGCCATGAAAAATCTTCCATGGGAGAATGCACAGAGCTGTTTTCATCCAATGAATCACATGTTTTCTTTTTCCAGGAAAGTTTTAAACTTTCTTTTTAAAGTTGGCCTTTCCCCATTAATGTTACTCTCTACTTGCCTGTCAGAAGCACTTGCTCTGGTCAACTCCCATGATGCCACAACACAAACAGACAGGACAGGAAAAGGTGGCAGAGTCTCTGGTCCACAGACTGGTAAGAGTGCAGTGATGTCATCTTGACACAAGAGCCTTCTCCTCTGGCACTGTATGAAGTTTGTATGTGCAATCTGAGATGTATGTGCATTGTATCTGCACTATGAAGATGCAAGATGAATCTGGACTCGAGAAGAAGTTCAGACAAGTGCTAGAGGCAGATGTTCATTATGTTCCTAATAAGGAGGGCCTGGATGTCTCATACCAAGAGCCTCTGAGAAATGTAATTTATCAGTTTCAAGACTGATTTAGTGGTGTTTACCACAACAAATTTGCTATGACAGTGGACTGTTAGACATGTGATCTGCCAGGAGTTACAGCTGACTAGCCTGAGGCATATGCATTGGTAAATCAAGTCAATAATACATTGATGATATGTCTGAAACAATGCAGATACACTAGATTATTGTATGATTTTAGCATATTAATTGACAGCTTGCTTTTCTAAATCCATACAAGAGAGTGGATGGATGTGTGGAAAGAAATGTAGGATGTGAAGGGTATGCAGATACCTGGAATTTAAGGACAGCTGTTTTGTGAGGACATCTGGTCAATGGCTGTCCAACATACAAACAAAGATGAGACAGGCAAAGTAATAAAACACACTTATGTATACAAACCCTATAGAACAAGAGATAATACCAGAGAACAGGTCTGCAAGGTCACTGATGGGCTGCTGAAGGAACCACTCAAAAGCTTGAGCCTCGTTAAGTGGTAAGGGGGAGTGAGACATGCAATGAGGAACGACTGACAAGTTTATCACGGGTCCTATGGAAAAAAAGGGATGCTTTCAAGGGATTGTGGCAATGTGTAAAATTTATGGAATGCTTAGCAGAAGGGCAAAGGTAGGAAAAGGGAGACATCCAAACGCAAGAACGAGGAACGAGGTGATAAATAGAGAGAAGAGTGTGATGAAAGAGGCTGGTCACGGAAAAGTAATTTGTGCTTCAGTATACTTGTCCAGCCAAACCCTGGGCCTGATCACTGCAGTCTATTTTACCTTCTTAATAAACCTAATTCCTAAAATGTTTTCTGGATGAGGACAGTCTACACACTGGACTGGCATAATGCTAGTGAACCTTAAGCTGGAATAGTTATGAGTAGGACAGAAGATAGGGGAAAAAGCTACCAGAGACACCGTAGATCTAGCAGATAGATAGCAGCAAGACCAGGCTCTGAGGATGTGCTACTCGGCAGACCGAAGGTGTGAGCCAGCTACCAGAGAGACCCCTTTGTGTCTGTATGTGTGTGAAATGAGACCTGCCAGCAAGCTTTGAGCCTGATTAGCTGAAGATTAAAGTCCCCACATTACTGTTTGTGTTTCTGTGAGTGCTGCTTTGCGTTCGTGGGGCACACGTGCCGGCACTGTTCTTGTTTGTGTTGATCTGGTGTGTGATCTAAGCTTCTTTAACATACATATCTAACAAAATCAATAGGGACGCTTGTATTTCTAGGATGATCCATATGTGATTCATTTCCCATTCATTTATTATATTGGTTTTCTAATTACATAATTTAGGTTGGTATATACTACGCTATACTTGAAATTTTACCTGGGTTACCTGTTCAGCCTTATATCATGTTTACTGAAGAGGAATCACCAGCTGGCATGTTAATTTTACCTGGGTTACAGCCTTATATCATGTTTACTGAAGAGGAATCACCAGCTGGCATGTTAACCTAGTCTAACAGAGAAGTGCCCACCTTCTGATGCAATGCCATAACACATCCTGCTCCATTTCCAAGCAGCAGTTCAAAGTTTGGTCCCAATCACTCTGAAGACTACGAACACTAATCCCACAGCTTGGAGGAGGTGGTTCACGTAGCATTCATACTTTTATACAAAGGATACATTGGAGTCAGAGGATCAAATAGAGAGCTCCAGCTCCCTTTGGAAAAGATGTTTGCGATCTACAGCTCTTGGTATATTCTCCCTGCTTTGTATTACACTTGTTAAATATAGCCCTGACTATTTTTGAGACTACTCTGGCCAAAGGATACTTTCTATGCTCTAAAAAGAACAGGCAGAAGGAGAATTTATGAACATAGGACCTCTAAGGAAAAAAACCCGAATTCCTGCAGCCTTCTTAATTTACCTTTTACTTTTCATGACAAATGCATGGTAAAGCTTGCACAGATCACAACACAGCTTGAAACGGAATTGTTGTCAGATGTAAGCAGTAACAGCATTACAGTCCATGACCTTAATTGACAAAACATGCTACCTGACACTGATTCAGCACAGAAGTCGTGCTGTTCCTCCAGGCTCTGTTTAACAATTGGATGTGAAAACCCAACCGGTTTGCTTCCCTGGGGATGGGGAAGGTTCTCCTGAAAAGCGAGGACAACCACGACTGTCAGACTGGGCAGGGTCCATGCTTTGACTTACAATCAAAAGTAGTATTTTCTCATATCTAGAGGGATTGATAACTTCTCAAATGTGGACAAAATATCAGTGAGCAATCTTCGTATCAAGGTACGAGAAAACTGGCCCTGGAATCTGGCTGTTGCTTATAGCTTTGCAGCAGCAGAAGCAAAGGCAAAGCTAACAGATGCTAGCTGTTTTGATTACCACTAAATTTTTGAATAGTATTTTGAAATAAGCACTATTCTATTCCTCCCAGCAGTGAAGAAGAGAAGCAAACCCCTTTCTTTCAATCACTGCATATGGAAATTCCCTCTTCAATCCCTTGGAAAGCTGTAAAAATCAGCTAGAGATATGAAAAGGAAGAAAAGTGAAGCTTCCAGTTTTAAACACTTTAGCCAAAGACTGTTAGATAATGAAGTATTCCAACACAGCCTAAAAATACATCTGTGATAGAAACCAAAACACCCTTCCTCTTCTATTTATACTCGTCAAGTGGGTATCTGAGATATTGTTCAAATTTTACCAGTAGGTATGACTAGAACATCCTCTTCTGCATTTAATTCTCACTACCCTGCCTTACAAAGTAAAATATAATGGAAACAGATGAGGATTAAGAATAGGTGACAAAAACTGTTAAAAGACTGACAGAGTGATAAAGTGTGTTTCTAAAATAGCACCATCTCCTCTTCCCAATAAGACATTAAGTGTTCCACTATTGACAACTCCACAGTCCTAATTTGAAGATTAATTCATGGTTAAATGCTTACTGTCCACATATTTCTTAATAATCACTTTTGACTAACTCTCCATCCAAAGGAGGTGAACAATCAAGCCGTTTTAGATGCCATAGATATTAATTGACATCTTAATTGACATAACACAATGCATCATCTGACACTTATTCTGTGAATTTCCATTATCAAGAAAGCATGTTTCAGTATATCAAAATACAAGTGTTCAAACACATGAAATTATTTTTAATTCCACTGTGTTACATATGGAACAGAACTAAAAAATAACTAACTCCTAGCACAGGTGACTATATCCCATAAATCCCAAATTGAAAGGACTATTCAGCTTAAGGTTGCTTCTGGAAATTTGGCCATGAAATTATTAAATTTCTAGATATTTTTTACTGCAATTCCAAATCCTCTCGATGAGAGGTCTCCATTACTTCTCTTTGCCTTGTTTATGTTTACATTACTAAATGACATTACATTTTTTACATTACTAAAATGACTTTCATCTAAGAGGGGAAAGAATGCTATTTTTTGGAGATGGGTTTGGAAGATTGCCTCATTGCTCTCTAGTTTCAGAGAGCTGACTCCCAAAACCTAAAATGGATGTGAAGGGGAAAAAACACAACAAACCAGAATATGGGAATAGCATTTAGTACAATATGCCTCTTATGATAAATGTACTGGTTAAAAAAAAAAAATTCCTCTCCATTATTTCTTCTGCCTTGACTATGGAACAGCAGGTAGACAATACAAAATCCACACGTTGCAAACACACATGAGATTTATTACAGACAAATTTACCCATAACATCATAGAGTAATTTAGTCTCATTAGCAAGTAATTTGCTACAAGTTTAAAAAAGTGCTGAGCAATTTTAGCTTAAAATAGAGTGGAAAGTTATGGAAATTGCTGCATTAGCTCTGAAGTCTAATTTGTTTAAGGAATATAAATCAGAATTTGGATCTAGACCCCCACTTAAGAATGGTTTTGTCATTAGGACTTGTCAGCTCAGACACAAAGGCAACGTAAAGCTGCGAACAGGATAATTGAAATTAATTGCACATATACAATATATTGCTTTAAGTTAAATAAGAATTGTTCCCTGTGTGCTAAACTGCAGCACGTGGAGAAGGAAGGCGATCTTTTTTCTGTGTTTGTAGAAATCAGGTGGGTGTTTGGAGGAATGGTTATGTGACATATGAAGACATACAGCACAAGGTCAATACGTCAAAGCTTTTCTTCTGGGAGTGGATATTCTATTTCTGTAACCAAGTACACATATGTTTTTTCTGTACCTCTTAAGTGACCTCTTTAGACCCTGGGACCTATGCGTGGGGTTAACAGAGACTTAGAAAAAATGTTCTGAATAGGAGGAGACTCAAAATATGTTATAAAATTGCCCTGAAAAGGTACAAATAAACGTGCTGCTTTCTCAGTCAGTAAGCCTTAATGTATTCTGCACTGTGACACATTTTGTTTTTTGTCCTTGGTAGGGAAGCTATGACTGTTATAAATCAAGATTTTAGCATGATTTTATTTTTTACTAAAAAAAAAAAAAAAAAATCCGGCTCGGTATAATTTACTCGTAATAATAAAGCAGTTTACCCTAATGCCCTTAAAAACCATTAAATTTGTAGGCCGCCAGAAGCATCCTATTCTAACTATCAAGCATTAATGGGATCACAGAAATAATACTCCTAACTGCAGGTGCAGAGCTGCCATAAAGCACTTGTCTGACTGTGAAGGTATAAGGAAATGGATTTGCAATCGCACCCTTAAAAGCAGCTTCTCCTAAAATGAACAGATCAGCCTTGATCTGCATTAACAAGGCTTTTCAGTCTTTGAATCACTGAGGGTATAAACTACCACTGAGGATCACACAGGAATTTGGAAATAAAGCCCTTAGAAGGTGTTGCATGTACTTGATTTGCATTTGGGGTTTTTGCTTTTCGAAGCGGTCAGAAGAGGCACAATAGTACAGAAGGTTGAGCAGGGTGCAACTTCTAGATAGTGCAACAGTCAGAGTAACTTAGGATGCAAAAGACATTGGTATTACTCAGGCACTGATGTAGTACTTGCTGAAGTTAAATGAAAAATGATGATTAATGCCCAGGGTTTGGATCATTTACTTTCTGGTATTTAAGAATAATTAAGCATCTGTTCAAGAATGAAGGATTACAGTTATTATTGGGGAAAAAAACCCACAACATACATACTTCACCTAGGAACATCTTGATATTCCTATAACCTAGGTGAAGCTAAACAAGATATAGAAAATTCAACAATTTTCTTAAGTAAAGAAAATGTAAGGTTTTTAGACGGATGCAGTAGGTCAGTACTTCCAATACTCTAACAGTAACAAAGGACATAAACTTAGTGTTAGATGAAAACTTCTGAACCTGTAGTTACACACATTCAGTTAAGCATATTATCAGTGGGATTTAGTCAATAGAAACACAAAACCACACAAATCTTGGAACAAAATGGTCACCGGTAAGATCACAGAGAATTCCTTTTTTCCACTTATTTAAACCCAAACAACAGAACTCCTCTATCTGATGTTTCACCTTGAAACTGGGAATTCAGAAAGCTCCTTTTTTGATGCTTGCCGTAGCTCTCTAAGATAGCTTGCCTCACAGAATAGAAACCATGCCACTTTTCAGATTAAAAATACATTTACAGTTTATTACATGAAGCAACACACTGTCCCCTGATGACCTCTGCTCCCGTGACTTTTTCTGCTGCGATGTAAACAAGAGGTATGCTCTCCTTATAACTGCTGTGTTATCCTCCAAAGAATCTCTCAGTCACATGACAATTTTCTGTCTTGAAGCCAAAGTATTTATGGGACCAGTTACTGTCTCAAAAGCTAACGAAGGCATTCTCACAACGGCCCGCTTTGTAGGAAGTTTAGCTAATAGAAACTCAGGCGTGTAAAATGAAATTATTTGCCTAAGGTCACAAAGGCTGTGGCACAGCTACAACTACGACCCGTCATTTCGGAGCTCCCGTGCAGAGCTGCACTGCAGACCCTTTCCTCCATCCTCCTATTTATGTATCGTAAATGGCAAAAAAAAGTCAGCACAAGGAAACCTGCTTCTGCCTCACCCAAAGCCCTGTGACCCTTCTGTGCGTGCAGTACGGAGCATGTCCCTTTCTACAGGGCCTTGGTTGGTTAACCATGTACCTACAATATGTCTGGTGAAGCAAAGAGCCAGATCCAGCAGTGCTGCTGACGTGGGTGGGCTGTGTTCCCACCCGCTCCTCACCAACTGTGAGAGCAACAACAGCTCAAATACAAGGGGCTGATTTGGGCCTAATGTGTCATTTGTCATCTTGGCAGATGAAGCTGCTAAGGTGATTTCCAACACGTTTGAAAAGTCCTGGCAGTCTGGTGAAGTTCTCACTGACTGGGAAAGGGGAAACATCACCCCCATTTTCAAAAGAGAAAAAAAGGAAGACCCAGTTAACTACAGGGCAGTCAGTCTCACTTCTGTGCCTGGCAAGATCATGGAGCAGATCCTCCTGAAACCTCTGAGAAGGCACATGGAAAACGAGGAGGTGATTGGTGACAGTCAAAATGTCTTCACCAAGGGCAATTAGTGCCTGACAAATTTGGTGGCCTTTTACAACGGAGTTACAGCATTGGTGGACAAGGAAAGAGCAACTGGACTTTCACAAAGTATGCAACACTGTCCAGCATGACATCCTGGTCTTGCAATTGGAAAGCCATGGGTTTGATGAATGGACGACTTGGTGAACAGGGAATTGTCTGGTTGCACTCAAAGAGTTGTGGGCAATGGCTCATTATCCAAGTGGAGACCAGTGATGAGCGGTATTCCTCAGGGATCAATATTGGGACTGGAACAATTTAACATCTTTGTCCGTGACATGGACAAAGTGGGATCAAGTTTGCTGATGACACCAAGCTGTGTGGTGCAGTCAACATGATGGAGTAAAGGGATGCCATCCAGAGGGACCTGGACAGGCTTGAGAGGTGGGCCCATGCCAACCTCATAAAATTCAACAAGGCAAAGTGCAAGGTCCTGCACCTGGGTCAGGGCAATCCCAAACAAATACAGGTTGTGCGGAGTATGGATTGAGAGCAGCTGCAAAATCTTGAGGGTCCTGATTGACAAAAAAGCTCAAAGTGAGCCAACAATGTGTTAGTGCAGCCCAGAGAGCCAACCATATCCTTGAATGCATCAAAAGAAGCACGGTCAACAGGTCAAGGGAGGCAATTCACCCCCTCTATTCTGCTCTCCTGAGACCTCACCTGGAGTACTGCATCCAGCTCTGGAGCTCCCAGTGTAAGATGGACACGGACCTGTTAGAGCAGGTCCAGAAGAGGGGCACAAAAATGATCAGTGGGCTGAACACTGTTCCTGTGAGGCCAGGCTGAGAGAGTTGGGGTTGTTCAGCCTGGAGAAGAGAAGGCTCTTACAGCAGCCTTCCAGTACCTGAAGGGGGTCTACAAGAAAGCTGGGGAGGGGCTTTTTACAAGAGCTTGTAGTGACAGAACGAGGGCTAATGGCTGCAAACTGGAAGAGGGGAGATTTAGGTTAGAGGTAAGGAAGAAATTCTTCACTCTGGGGGTGGTGAGACACTGGAACAGGTTGCCCAGGGAAGCTGTGGATGTTCCATCACTGGATGTATACAAGCTTGGATGGGGCTTTCAACAACTTGGTCTAGTGGAAAGGACTGCAGAGGGTTTGGAACCAGATGATCTTTCAAGGTCCTTTCCAACCCGAGCCATGATTTATCATTTTGCATTAACAATTTCTTTATATCTGTTAAAAGATCCTTGTAGTGGGCATTACAATCCCTACTTTTTATATAGATGAGCACTCAGGAGCAAATAAAATCTCTTTGTGGAACTAAAACCTGTTATTACATTCCAAATAACTTTTCAAGCTATATCCTACAGATCTGCCTGAACCAAGATCTCTACAAGATACCAATGTTAGAAATGTCAGCTATTTATCAGTAAGTAGCATATTTCTGGGATGAGAAGGAGGAGAGACTCTGGCCCATGACTACTAAAAAATATACAAAATTTCTGAATTTCAAATTAGATTTTTTTTTAAGTTGTGGGGTTTTTTTTTGTTTTGTTTTTTTAGCTTTCTTCTTTCTCTTATTCCTTATGTGATAAGAGTTAAAGCAGTGTAAACCCTAGAAGAGCAGGACTGACTTCAGCAGCATTGCTCTAAATCTACTCTGAGATTACATTAAGGACCCTCTGGTTCCAGCAACTTCAAATAGTTTTCTGCAGAGGCTGGATAGACAGATAGACATTTTAATTTTTGAGCCTTAGGTGTCCTTATGCCTCCAGAAACCTGTGCCTTCTGCTGTAAACACTTTTGGTAGCTTAGTAAAAGCCACCTCTTTGTATTTTTAAATACATTTGGAGATCACCTGATGGTCTTTACCTTAGAAGTTTCATTTGGCATGGTCTATTTATCAGGACTAAAATTCACCTTATTGAAGTAATTTTGCTGCTAACCTTATTAGTTGAGATATGTTGAGAAAATATCAAATTACAGGTACCGATACAGATCTGTTATTTTATTTTATTATTTATATAGTGTGCAAAGTCTTATCGTGGCATGCTGGACGATGAGAACAGTAATAAAAAAAAGATGCTTTACAATAGGAAAGCAATCCTCTGCGTTCACACATCAGCCTTATAAATCAGAGAAGCAACTGGCAGAAGAGTTATAAACAGAAAGAACTCCATGGCACATATAGTAGAACATCACGCTGCTTGGAAAAGTTGCAAATATATTTACTGCCCATTCAAAATGTGGGAACATCACATTACTTATGTCAAATGACACGGCCCTTCAGTGCCTGTTACCTTTCCTTCCCTACCACCTAATGTTTTCAAATACAAAAGATACAGCTTTTAGAAACGTTTTAATGCAACTGGGACTTTTTTTCCCTCAGACCAGTGGATAGAGATTCATGCCAGTGCGACATTATTCCTGCATCTGCTGCATGCCATAGAAAGGAGCACGAAGGCATTCATCCTGCTCACGTAATACTGATTTTTTTTCTCTCTCTTCCTAACTGCCTGAAGAGCATTATGCACACATAATGAAGTATTCCAACACAGCCTAAAAATACATCTGTGACAGAAACCAAAACACCCTTCACATCTGCATCTTCTGGCTAATTTAATTCCTTGCCTAAAATTCTCTTCTATATGGTTACTAATTCAGAGAATAACTGAACTGGATAGTGCAGACAACAACAGCTGTAATCATCCCTGTGAAGTATGGATAGTTGTTAATAATAATAATAAAAAAGTATTTTGGCTTGCTTTGGCTCTAAATAATCATCGCTGACTAGTTATTAGTATCGCAGAAAAATGTATCTTAAAGAGGAACTTTTGGGAAGAGTGGGCAAAACTTTGTCCATTTGGCTGTTCCCTGGAGAGGGAATGATTGGGTAGTTGAGGGGGAAAGCAGAGCAAAGCAGTGTGTGGGGTAAAAATACTGATACATATTTACTCTCAATATTAAGACCACTATTTTGTAACCTAGTACTGTTTTTAGTCACTTTGTAAATTCATTCAATTCTGTTAGTCTCTTAGTGAGATGAAAGAGAACAATGTTGTATTACAAAATGACTGAAAACAACAGGAAGACAGCAAACAAAATGTCTAATTTTTGGTTATTTAGCATTAGCTCAGAAAAAAACCAACCACAACCATATGTTCCACTACATTTATGAAATAATGTACTCTTGTTTATTTATTTTTAAAACTATTTCATTTTACAGGACTGGCACTTTATTCCCAGTTGAGGCTATTTTTCAAAAGGAATAGTTTTGAAATGTGAATGCAATAAACCCAAAGCATTAATCAATAGCCTTAGAAGAACAGAGGAGTAAAAGACAAGAACTGGCACTCACAGTCTGCCACTACTTTGCTGTGCAGTCTGCAGTTAACATACTAAATCTCAAATTTCCTCTTTTAACTGAATGTTACTCCCGTGGGGCTTGTCATTAATTCATTCATTGCACAACTGTAATACTCTCCTAATCTTACATCAAGTGAAATACATGCCAGGGCATAGTAAATAGTTATTATAATTCAGGCACAGTATTCTGATTATAAAATCAAGAATAACCACAGTTAAATGACCCCAGAGGGATCCCAGAGTGTAAAATGCCTCTCCTTCTGTGCTACAGAAAGCACAGATTGTGGGGACACTGCACCACACTCAGTGACATTCATTAATACTCAGCCTTATTAAACGTAAAGACTGTGCAGAAAACAAAGATATACAGTCTATCATCAGAAGAGATAAATGTCATCAAATGCCTAATTGCATAAATCAGATGGTGGAACTGAATGGAAAAATGCATTCAGAAATGCTTTTGAAAGCCACGCTGTCACTTTAAGATTTGATTCCCTGATAGAACGTGAGCATTTATACTTTTTTTTTTTCAAAGAGGTCTATACTTTTCTAATTAACCATGTTTCTGGATTTAGGGCACCATATAAGAGCCTGTCACCAGTGAGGATCCAGTATCATGTGTCCAGCCCTGTGAAGCATGAACCACTGCTGTCTCCTCTGGGCAGCTTTTGACCTTCTGAAGCAACACGAAGTGACCAAGAGCCCTACAACTGACTGGGACAACTCTCTTCCACTCTTGCTGATCAGCCAGGGCACACCTCTGCTCTCATGGACATCCATGTCAAAGAGGAGGATGTTGCCTTGTTGGCATCTCGTGAGTATATCACAAAAGCATCCACAATGAAAGCAGAAAGCCAGCCCTCACAAATGTTTTCAGCCTGAAACTACAAAGGTATTCATACTAATGGGTTGTTGCCAACTTGTCATCCTTCAGAAGAATAAAAGAAAATAATCAAAGTAGAATAAAATTATCATCTCTGTTTTGCAGGGGAGCCCATGGTCATGCAGGGCTAAAAATGGACCTAGGGCTTGAACATTAGTCAAGTGTTTCAGTATTAACTCATGTTATTTCAGGTATAGTCAGGTATACAGTTTTTACTTAATCTGTTCATCGTTTATGACATCTTCACATATTTATGGAATCACAGAATCATAAATTCATATATGTTGGAAAAGACCTTCAAGATCATCAAGTCCAACCATTAACCCCATTTTACACATCCACTGCTAAACCATGTCCCTAAGCACCATACCTACATGACACAGGCAAGGACAGCAATTCAACCACTTCCTTGGCAGCCTGTTTCAGTGCTTGACAACCCTTTCAGGGAAAAAATTCTTTCTAATGTCCAAGCTAAACCTCCCCTGGTGCAGCTTCAGGCCATTTCCTCTTGTCCTATCATTAGTTACTTGGGAGAAGAGACCAACCCCCACCTTACTACAATCTCCTTTCAGGTAGTTGTAGAGAATGATAAGGTCTCCCCTCAGCCTCCTTTTCTTCAGACTGGATAGACCCAGTTGCCTCAGCCGCTCCTCGTAAGACTTGTTCTCTAGAACAAGATATAGCTCATCTTTCTCTTCTCTTTCTGGATACAATGAAATACAAATACATAATTCCTTCTGCTGTAGCATGATAAGAGTGGATTTGAGCCACTGGTATGCTGTAGAAAGCTGAAAGAACAGATACTGAAGTTGATTGAAATTAACTGTTCTTGTCACTGTTTAGTTTTGTAATTAATATCATTCCCTCCGTTGACCAAGTCTTGTTTAATAATTACAGGTCAGCTATTTTACACTTTGCAGTTACTTCTCATGTAAGGTATACACAGTACACCACAAATACTGTAACAGTGGAGCCTCTGTTGTTTGAAATACATTCTTTGAGTACCACCAGTTCAAAAGCTCTTTGCAAAAATAACGTTAAGAAGATAAATGAGCCTTGAGGAGGAATGAAAAACACCATTCCTCATGCTAAAGAATAAAAATGTTGAATATAATAGGATAACAAGTAATGATAAAGCTATTTGTATACTTTGTCTTACTGTGAAGAGTAAGACTCTGTGGTCCTGTTGGTTGTTGTGCATGGAAGTTATACCTGACTTTCCTTCAGTGTAAAATGATATGCTTGAATGACAAGGTGCAAGAAGTGGAGCATCTTGTTGGAAAAACATTTCCAGAAATGCAAACTAAGAAAATTTACAAAAGACAAATCAAAGAGTCATTTCCAAAAATACTTTGAGGTTAAAATATATAAAA
>WUAM01000071.1:28756080-28807652 GCA_024336885.1 Actenoides hombroni
TAAAAATAAAAAATAAAAATTGCATTTTGTATATGAGTAATTGACAGTAAAAGATCCCAACCAATATTGCAAAACAACACAGTATCTGTTGATTGACTTCTTAAAATACAGACTAGAAGTCAGTAAGAACCTGAAAGTTAAGTCCTGTAAAATCATGATTAATGAGGTTTTATAAAATAAAATAAATCAATTGTTATATATAGGCTTCTTCTGTGTTTTCTTTCACCGGTGCTGCTTCACTTCATCACTGTAATTTCTACCAGTAAAATCTACACAGAGACTGTATTTGAAAGGGCCCATTTGACATTTACTTTCACAGGTGAATCCAACTGCCCAGGGTGATGGGGAGGTAGAGCCAAACCATTCTATATACCGTAGTCTAAACACAGGTAAGCAAAAGGAATGAACATCTCAGCCTTCATTCTGGGAATCAGGTGCAGGCAAGCATCCCTTCAGATGAACCATCATCATTAAAATAGCAAATTCCTTGCAAAGCCATTTAGGAAAATATTTCTCAAACGGGGAGATTTTACCCATACAGATGTTTAGTATACAAAAATTATGGTTATCAAAGTAGTAATAAAATGTTTATAACTGAACAGGGAAGTATACTTTCTCCAAAAGTATGCAGTTATTGTCTGCACTAAAATGCACTCTCAACAAATGTTTTAGAGTCTCTTTGCAGTTTTTACATTACTTTTTAGTATCACCTACGAGATACTTCATTTAAATTAAACACCATGTCTACACCATCTTGCATGCAGGGATTAAGGGAGTTTATGTAATGTCTTTAATGGAAAACTGATGGTATTATCACTGGGCAAGTCAAATTCCAGCCTCTAACTGAAGAGATTTTAGAAGAAAAGGAGAGAAGAGGAAGGCTATGGGAAGGTGAATGCAAAATTATGATTCTTCTTCAGACACATAAGAAAAGAGAGATGTTCTGTTTTCTCTGGGACCTCTTATGGAAACTGAGGGGAATATTGCAGAACACTGTAGAGGAAAAATCAAGATATTCTTCAGAGATTATGAGAGCACCTCCAATCCCCCTTCTGGATCCTTCAAATGTTAGGGAGTGGAAGAATCCTGTAAGTGATAGCCAGCAGGTCCAAAAGCAACATCATGGACTGTTCCTCCATGAAGCCACGCTTAGTTTAAGCATGGAAGAAAGCAGAGCTAGAAACAGGCACGTATGTAACCATAACCATCATGGATCTAGCAGTACCATGGATGACATCAAAGATTCGGTGAGACTGCAATTATGTGAATTAAAAAAAAATAAACAAGAGGTTAATATAGTCTATGCCTGCTGCCTGACATGTGACAGAGTGGTGGTAGTGGTGAAAGTGTTCTGGGAACGCTGAAGAACTCACAGAAAATGCAGAAAGTTTAATGAGAAAATGAATGTGAATGATGTTTTTGAGCAAGTTGGGAAAATAAATGCTTTCAGCATGCAATCACTCAGTTTCTAGAACTCCATGCAATAATGTCTGGACTAATACTTTTCTTCTGAAGGGAGTACATGGGAACGCTCTCCCAGATAAAGAGGAAACTGTCCAATCCAGTGATGCTTATTGAGGATGCACGGGAAGGCTTCAGGCAGGACAGTTCAGAAGCTACCGTTCTTTCATTTGGCATATTTGCACAATTATCCTGAGAGGAGAAGCTCAAGTGTTGTAGCTTTGATGGCAAAAATTAATTTCCTGGCTTGCAGAAAGGAGGCATTGGTGCCGAAACCCCTGAGCGACCTGTTACACCTTTGCAGCTGATGGCAGGCTGCCATTTTCCGTGCGAGCAGAATGGTGCTGGCGTGTGAAACTGCACAACTTATCCCTTTACATGGTGACCTCATACAAAGGAGTAAGCTGTCATTATAGGAAGAAAAATTGCTGTAGAAGAAAGAATCCTGTGTTTAATAGAATGTGTTCTTTTAAAGAAATGTTCTCTACTGAGGATTTTAAAATGCTTCTCTTTTCCTATATCCCCTGTCTGTTCCTTCTTGGCATTGAGGACCAGCTTCTCTGGCTCTGCTCACAATCTCACCATTGTTGGGTGTAAGAGCCCTCTCCTAAGAAGCAAATGCCATCTGAAAGAGCCCTCTTGTGCTCTTCTGCCTGATCAACTTTTCATTTGCTTTCAAGTATCTCATCAAAACTTCTTCCTTTTGCCTTTTAGTTGCATTCTTCACTGTCACCGGCGAAAGAATAATTTAAATCATGAATTGCTAAAGAATTCTGAGATCCTGAATTTCAGAATTATTATGCCTAACTGTAATGGTCTGCCTGGTAATTTTTACAACCTTTAGACTTCTGACTTCCTACATCCCCTTTCACATACATGAGATCTTCAGCAAGGACCGGTCACTGCTCAACAGGACATTAAAAATTCAATATTGGATATTAGCAAAAATCATTCATTTTCTTCAACTTTGTTCTAATGTCTGCCTCACCTCCTAAGCAGCGAGCATGAGGAATAAAGGTAGAGGTTGAGAAGCATGACTGACAGACAGATGTAGTGCCTGCCTTGCAGTCAGCAATACTTAAGGAGACTCAGAAGTAGCACTTGTGGAAAACTTGCAACTAAGAGAAGCAGTGACAATCATACTTTTAAATGAAGGCTAGCACTACAAAGTTTTGAGCACCATTAAATGGGCAACATTTGCAAGAAATACCACTTTTTAGCAACTGTCAGTGTTTAGTGCATTTACCTATCGCTGTACTGATACATTCAGGGCTAGAAGGTAAAAAAAAATACAATTCTACCAGACATATAAAACCCAATTCACACCAGAATTTTTTTGGTGAAAAAGTAAATGACTTCTGAGATGGAAGTAGCCAGCCAGGGGCATCCTCACATAGATAACAACTTTGTCTGGAAGTCCTTGAAGTTAGAGACTGGCATTTGCACGCCTCATTGTTACATTGCAGGGCATTTACACTTGTGGAATCACAGAATCATAGAATCGTTCAGGTTGGAAAAAACCCTTGGGATCATCGAGTCTGACCATTAACCCTACTCTACAAAGTTCAACGCTAAACCATGTCCCTCAACACTACATCTAAATGACTCTTAAATACATCCAGGGATGGTGACTCAACCACCTCCCTGGGCAGCCTATTCCAGTGTCTGACTACTCTTTCTGTGAAAAATTTCCCCTAATGTCCAGTCTAAACCCACCCCGTTGCAGCTTGAATCCACACCCTGCTGCAGCTTGAATCCATTCCCTCTTCTTCTACCACTAATTACCTGTAAGAAGAGACCAGCACCAAACTCTCTACAATGTCCTTTCAGGTAGTTGTGGGGAGTGATGAGGTCTCCTCTCAGCCTCCTCCTCCTCAAACTAAACAGTCCCAGCTCCTTCAATTGTTCTTCATAAGATTTATTCTCCAGTCCCTTGACCAGCTTCATTGCCCTCCTCTGCACTTGCTCCAGCACCTCAATATCTCTCTTGCATTGAGGTGCCCCAAACTGGACACAGTACTCAAGGTGAGGCCTCACCAGTGCTGAGTACAGGACAATCATCTCCCTACTTCTGCTGCTCACACTATTTCCAACACAAGACAGGATGTCATTGGCTTTCTTTGCCACCTGGGCACACTGCTAGCTCATATTCAGCCACTTGTCAATTAGAACCCCCAGGTCCTTTTCTACCAGGAAGCTTTCCCACCATACTTCCCCAAGCTTGTAGCATTGCGTGGGGCTGTTGTGGCCCAAGTACAGGACCCAGAACTTGCCCTGTTGAAGCTCATACTGTTAACATCGGCCCAATGATCCAATCTACCCAAGTCTCTCTGCAGAGCCTCCCTATCCTCATGCCGATCAACACTCCCACCTAACTTGGTGTCATCTGCGAATTTACTGATGATACACTCTATGTTCTTATCAAGATCATCAACAAAGATGTTAAACAGAAATGGTCCCAACACTGAGCCCTGAGGAACACCGCTTGTGACCGGCTGCCAGCTGGATTTAACTCCATTGACCACCACTCTTTGGGCCCAGCCAGCCAGCCAGCAGATCGTATGCTCATCCAGGCCACGAGCAGACAGTTTTACCATGAGAATTCTATGGGAAACAATGTCAAATGCTTTTGTAAAGTCTAGGTAGACAATATCCACAGCCTTTCCCTCGTCCAGTAGTCGGGTCATCTTGTTGTAGAAGGAGATCAGGTTCGTCAGGCAGGACCTGCCTTTAATAAACCCATGCTGACTGGGCCTGATTCCCTGATTGTCCTCTATACGGCTTGTAATGGCACTCAAGATGATCTGCTCCATGACCTTCCCTAGCACTGAGGTCAGACTGACAGGTCTATAGTTTCCTGGATCCTCCTTTCTGCCTTTCTTCTAGATGGGTGTTACATTTGCTACCCTCCAGTCCATTGGGACCTCCCCAGTTAGCCAGGACTTCAGGTAAATAATGGAAAGTGGCTTGGCAAGCACAACTGCCAACTCTTGCAGCACCCTTGGCTGTAGCCCATCAGGCCCCATAGACTTGTGTGCATCTAAGTGGTGTAGCAGGTCACCGACCACTTCCTCCTTCAATGCAATGACCTCATTCTGTTTCCCCTCCCTGGCTCCTAGCTCATGAGGCTGGGTGTCCAGGGAACAGCTTGTTCCTCTGCTAAAGACTGAGGCAAAATAGGCATTGAGCACCTCAGCCTTTTCCTTGTCCTCTGTTACTGTGTTTCCCTCTGCATCCAATAAAGGATGGAGATTTTCCCTAATCCTCCTTTTGTTGTTAATGAATTTACAGAAACATTCTTATTATCCCTAACAGCTGTAGCTAGGTTGAGCTCTAGCTGTGCTTTGGCTCTCCTAATCTTCTCCCTGCATAGCTTCACTACATCTCCATAGTCTTCATGAGAGACCTGCCCACTCTTCCAAAGGTCACAGACTCTCCTTCTGTTCTTGAAGTGCAACCAAAGGTCCCTATTTAGCCAGGCTGGTCTCCTTCCCAGCCTACTTGTTTTTTGGCACTCAGGGACAGTCTGTCTCTGTGCCTTTAAGACTTCTCTCTTGAAGTACGTCCAGCCTTCCTGGGCTTCTATATCCTCAGGGCAGCCTCCCAAGGGACTTTGTCAATCAGTCTCCTGAACGGGTCAAAGTCTGGCCTCTGAAAGTCTAAGGTGGGAGTTTTACTAACCCCTCTCCTTGTTTCTCCAAGGACTGAAAACTCAGTCCTCTCTTGATCACTGTTCCCTAGACGTCCTCCAACCTTTACTTCCCCCACAAGTTCTTCCCTGTTCAAAAGAAGCAGGTGGAGGAGGCCACCTTCCTTGGTCGGCTCACTTGCTACCTGTGTGAGGAAGTTCTCCTCCACACATTCCAGGAACCTCTTGGGTTGTTCCCTTTCTGCTGTGTTGTATTCCCAGTAGACACCTGGGAGGTTAAAGTCCCCCACAAGAACAACAGCAAGTGACTGTGAGATTTCTCCCAACTGCTTTAGGTGGCAATAAAGGTACACTTAGAGTGACATCATCAAATCCAGAAGTATGCCTGTGATCAACACATTTAAGAAATAACACCTACCATAAAAACATGGTCATGAAGGGAAAAAGAGCTCTGGTTTCCCTAGCCATACTTCCAATGGTTTTGACTGAATTTATTTTTCGTAGTTGTCTTCTGTAGACTATTTCCACTTCCTTTTCTTAAGGAGGGCAAGGGGTAGTGTTCCACACTTCAGCCACAGAAATTGAAATATTTTAGAAGAGAAAAAACATAATGGCAAAACCATAAAAGGTGTTAGGAATCTCATAAATGCTTATAGTCATAGCTGTTACTTTTTATTTCTGCTTTATTTCTGACACTGGCAGACTGAAAGAACAGTCAGGTTCAGAAGACAAATCAGTAATCACCTGTTTTGCAGGGAATACAGTATAAATCATGCTTCAAAGAATGAAAAAAACATTATTCAGGACAGTTATTTCCAGAAACTCTGGAAAAAATAGCCATTAATTGAAGTGTGAGAATTTGATGCTCATTAGTGATAAAGATAAATGAATGTTATATTTTTTCTGACAGATAACTCTAGAGTTGAGACTTTAACAACAGCAACCAATGAATAAATTGTTGCATAATATTATTCATTCTGTGTGTTTGTGTGTAAGATCAAGTGTATGTTAGACAATAACACTTAGCAAATTATTTGCAAATTTAATTTACTTCTTCCTAAGTGCCTGGTGGGCATAGGAAATAACAGCAGTTTTCATAACTTCCACATTCCTATGTTTGTCCTTTCTCCAGGATATTAAAGACCATCAAGACATCTTTTTTGTAGTCCAAGACACTTGCTATGTTGAAGCTAGGCATTTTGTAAAAGAGAACAGTTTTCTATGCTTCAAAAGAGCTGGTATTTTTCAGCTTTGTAATCTCAAACTTACACCTGGATTTCCAAAATTCATAATTACTGTCTTGACAAGAGGTTGCAAAAAAACACAACAACTTAGTATGTGTCCTGTCCTGGTGCTTTTTTTCCCTGTACCTTGTGTCCAAGCTGGAGCATTTCTCTGTGACTGCATGTGGCAAGAGTAGCGGAAGAGTAACTTTCCATGAAGAAGGAACTGGATATTAAATGTGGTCATTCTCAAGACAGAGGAGGACTGGCTACAACTGCAATGTGAATACTTTGCAAAAGAGTGAATTTTTGTATCAGTTCCTATTATTGAGGTGTTAGTTTAAACTCATAATACAGACACATCCTTAACAGCATGAGTTGTCCCAGGTAGGTTTAACAGCACTGCTGAAGCTCCTCTGGCTGGATGCAAGACTAGTAAGAATCTAGGATATCTGCTGTGATATATCTTTATTTACAGGAGTTGGAACTCCTCGCACAAAAGGTTCCTCAAGCAATTCTTATCCAGTGAAGAGTCAAGCAGACCCTAAGCACACTACTGAGCCCTTTTTGTATATCTTGATTCCAGTAAACAAATACAGTAACTGTTTAAGTGCTCCGCTGAATCATGGACTAAACACAACAGGACTTGTCATTAAATACTATAGGTTGGTAAATCAATACAGAGAGAGATAAAACTGTTTGCTAATGTTGGATGCTTTAGTCTAAGAAGCTTCAGAAAGCATTAGAAAAGTATACAATACATCTTATTTTTTGTTGTCTTAGAAAAATCCACAGTACCACAAGTTTGCAAGCATATTCTCAGGTGGACTGCTTTAAAAAAAACCAAAAACCAAAAAACCAAACCAAACCAAAATAATTTTGGCTTGTTTCCAAAGACAGTTTATGTATTATGGAGCGAGGAATATATCAAAGCCGTGAATGACAAATGAAGGGGAGAAACGTTCATTTAATCTGCTATCCTTTTTCAGAGAAGCTGAAGTTTTATACACTTACCTTAACCTTTCCAGCTCTTGAGACTGAGGCTTACAGAAGCTGATTGTCCTGGTGGGATGGACTAGATCAACAACAATCACTCTTCTTTTTCCCTAAATGGCTAGTCACAGAAATCTTCTTCCCCCACGTGCAGTAGCTACCTAAGGACTCTCAATCTGTGGCTAACAGGAAGCAGTACAGGTTGTACAGTGACTAAGTTGTTCTAACCATTTAACTGCCTTTCTCAGAGGTTAATCAATTCTTTTACTGAAAAACTAATTTGTGAGTAAGGATGAGAAAAGAGTGGCGAGTGTGTAGTTAAAATTTTCAGCAGTACCTGTGACAGAGTTCTCTTTTCCAGTGCATAAATGGTTCTCATTTCAACATCCATGTATTTTTTTATAATTATTTCTAAGATGCTTGAGGTGATGTATGCAACCAGTGCAGTTCTGCCAGTGCCAGCAGACCACATACTTACTGAGGAACATCCTCAGCATGAAAAAGCCTAGAAAGGGCAGCTGCTATAGCCAGCCAGACCCACAGAGTGCTCTTTCCTGAGGGTCAGGACAATGATGCACTAGCAAGGCAGCATCGCTGTGCAGTTCTGACAAATAAGCAAGAGCAGATTTTGGTCTCAGTTTACCTTTGCAGGCCAGGCTAAAAGAAGCCTGTAAAGGCACAGATTTATGTGCACGTGTCCCTGATTAGCAGTATCTCTGAGAGGGCCAGGGGGAGGCAGCTGGGACTGGGTAACAGCTTCACTCATTCAATTTTAATTGACTCCTGTGTGTTTGTTAGATCTCTCAGAGCTGCCTTCCTTTTGTTTCAACTTGTGCCAAAAGCTGAACTGGTCCCATTAACCACAAAGAACAAGCAAGCAGAAAGTACCAATCAGTTGCAGGTAAAGAACTAAGTGTATATTGCTGTTTGAATTACATTTTAGATACAATCTGCTGTGAATTTCAAGATCACAGACCAAAGATCAAAGTTCAAGCTGTAAACCCAGTGAAATTAAACTCTATATTCACACAATTATACATTAAAGCAGGCTTTGATTCAGAATCCTTTTGCTTAATTTTCATCTTCTATGCTTGTGTTTAGTATCCAAACATCTCTCTTTGAAAATCCTAAGGAAATGCCCAGCGAGAGCAAGACTGTACTGTTAGCTGTATACTGAACAGCTCCTGATAGTGTTTAAATGGCATGCAATCAATCAAAATATTCCAAGCTAACAACAACTAAAAAGACTGGCAATAATATTTTATGTAGTTTTTACCTTCTCTAATGGTAAAAAATGACTAAAGTGCTTGAGTAAAATGGGTCCAGACATACATACAAAAATTCTCTCATAACTCTTTTTAAAGTACATATAACTAATTGGTAATCATAAATGGCAGACAACATCACTGCTGAACAAAAAGGGATTGTAAATCTTACCTCTGCTTTTATTTTATTGTCTCCGAAACAGAGGTGTTGTAAGTAGGCTGCAGCATTGGACTGTACTGAGGGAAACTGATGCTGTAACATCTGTATAACTTCTGGAAGCTCTGGATCTCGCCATCCGAACTCTCTGTCAAAAAAACAAACAAGACAGATTCATCAAAAAGTCTGCTATTAGTCGGTAAATGTGGCAACAGTTGAGTCAACAAAGATGACAGACATGTCTAAGTAAAAACTTGGGGCTTTTTCCCCATTATTTTCAAAGTAAACATTAATCAAATATGGAGCTATTTTTCCTCTTAAACTGTACTTCTCTGAAAAAAAAAAAGTTATATAAAGTGTAATTAGCATAAATAACTTAGGAATTAGGTCTCTAACTTCTAAAGTTTCCTAAAGGAAAATGTCTCTATGAAATCTCAATATGAGAAAAGAAAGAAAATGCATGCTCATATGATTATACTTGATTAAAATAAAAATATGGACGCCAGAATCACAACCACAATAGTTTGCTATGAAATGCTAGTTTGTCAGAAAGTCCTTTTTACTTAATGTTATCTTTATTTGACATAAGTTGCTATCTTGCATAGAAAGCAATGACCGAATTTGTCTTTTGGTTTATATTTCCATGCTCAGTGTAAAATTATTATACAGTTCTGTCCCTACTTGAGGAGGGGGTTGGACCAGACAATCTCCAGAGGTCCCTTTTAACCTCAGCCCTCTGCGATTCTGTAATTTTACAGTTATACAATACACACACAGTGGATTACTTTTACATTTTCATTCATATTACTGAATCTAAATGAGCTAGGCAAACACAAGGACTTAGTCTTTTCACTTTTCTTTAATCCTACAAACCATGAAACGTCATTATCATCGAATGAAACAACTGAATCCAAGTGTGTGGAACAAGTCCCAGCAGGTTTTCTGCAGCTTCCAGAACTGAAATTGAAATCATTCTGTCACTTAAGGTAAATTTTCCTTTCTGTGTGTAAGGGCAAAATCATTCATGAAAATGGCTTTGGACTTTGCGTCCAAAGACTCAGAAATGCATGCAGCCACTCTGCATGAGATACTTAATTCTCAGATGCCTTTTCCCTAAGAGCTGATTTTTGTGTGCTATATAAATATTTTTTCCCTCTTCCATCTAATGGAAATAGATTTCACATTCAGTGTTTAATACAAAGAAACTATGAAGATGTAATAATAAATCACATATGGACTAGTAATAATAAATCACATATGGACTATTCCAAAGAATCTTCAGATGACACAGACTGGTGGGAAGCTTCTACAAGAGATCTTTTGGATATATTCAGAAAGATCTTAACATTGAATTGATACTGCAAAAGGTATCATGGAAGGCTGTAAACGTTGGGAGCTGCAGATGGCAAACACTGCATTTTCTGTATACATCAGCTTACTGTGACACTGTTAACAGCAGAAAAAGAAGTTATTCTTTGGCTAAACATTTATTTCTGCTTAAGAATGGGGAGTACAAACCCATAGACAAATCACAAATTGGCAGATGTTATAGAAACAATATTTGACATGTTAGCTTCCTCTTATATTTGTTTCTTACTGTTAACCATGGTAACACTTGTAAACAGGTTCTTCAAAAATATTAGACCAGCCTCCTATATACATGGCTTTCAGCCAACCAAAAACATCTTCCAGAAGATTTTTTTAGTTAAGACGAGAAAATGAAAAAGCAAAACCCACCAACCTTACTGAAGACACTGAGGACAAATTAATTATCTTACCTCCACTTATCATATATCCTCGTTTTCAATCCTAGATGCCAAGTGCAGGTGTTGGTATTTTGAAGAAGATAAAAAATACCATCTTGAACAACCAGAAGAAAACAGCTTGCATGACAGGACGAGGGGGAACATTTGAAAGGAGTTGTTTTACACTACATAACCACACTACAAACTGTTGGAACTTCTACCACCAAATTCTCTCCCAAAGGAAATTTCATCCTTCGTTATTTGTATTACTTGAACAGAAAACAACCAACCAAAAAGCCCATTATCTGCAGTAGTAGGTCATGGACCCTGACAAGCAGCTTAGGTTCTTCTTCCTCTTGCCTAGAAACCAGGCCAGAAGAGGCAATTAGGGGGGCAAAAGGAAAAGGTCCCTTCATCAAAGGTATAGTTAACAGTTCTGATGGACCTGCAGTCTTGACATGGTATTTGCATATGAAAATAAGGCTGTGCTATTTTTCGCCTCTGATCTCCCAAAAGTCAGCAAGTAACTTATGTCTGAAGACTTGTTGGAAATGGTTGTGTGCACGCTGGATATAAGTAGAAAATTAATTCAGAAAAGAAACTCTTTGCAACTGAATACTGAGCTTGTCATGTAACTAGCTTTAGGAGAGATAATGAACGAAGCTGGGAAAAAAGTTTAAAAAATTTAGCCCCAGTATGCACTGTCATTTCAAACAGATGGTCTCTGAGATGATTATATTTTTAGTAGTTTCTAAATGAAATATGGTAGCTATATAAAACAAACAAAAACTTCTGACAACTGTTAAGGTTGCTTGAATAATTGTGATAATTTTAGCAGCCTTCAGGGCAAGAAGTACTAGTTTCCAGGGGTTTAAATTTTTCATTTCTTTTATACAAGTCTCTTATAGCTGGAAAAAAAGTGAGCCAGAGAGGGAGAGGATTTTGATCTTCTCTAAGAACAGCAAGCTTGTTGCTTATTAACAACATTTACTTGACAACTTTAAATATTGATTTTATTTTATTTTTTTTTAGTTTGGTTTAATTACGGAAGTTTAGGAGGGCTACTTAATGAAGTCAACTGACAGAGGTCTTGAGCACAAAGACACAAAACTCTCTGGAACATTTTTTCATCGATGTGGGGAAACTTCTAGGCCACGGCTCAAAGCATACCTAATATGACAAAAAGTACATATTAAAATCGAGAACCAAACAAAAAGTAAGAGATAAAAAAACCTAGTAGGGGCAAAAGGGATGGTATAGAAGTCAAGAGCTAGAATAAACAGGATTGCACCCTGTCAAGGTAACTGAGATAACAAAAATTTACTGCCTACCACCAACAAGCAGTAGTAGGGTCAGTACTTGATGAAAATAAGCATCAGATTAAAGGAAGGGAGAAGTATAATGCAACCCAAATCTATTCCCATTTCTGTGAAACATCTGATATTGTGCCACATGTTAAACAGGCAACCTATAAGGATCTAATCCATAGTAAAATTATAAAGTCGAACAAGGCAAAATTTGAAACCGTAGTGAATACCCTAAACAAACACTTGCTAAGCCTGTACCCTTTATTAACATACCCATGCTTGCAAAATCCCAAGCGAGACAATCCACACAGATGGTGAAACAAGCCAGAAGGCTGCAATAAATCTGAGGAGGTGCATGGCATGCACATTTTCAGAATGCTAACCAAGTATCTGTGTAATTGATCCAAAAATGAAGAGGAAGATAGCATCCGTACATGAAAGATACTCCACTATTGCCCATGTTTCAACACCAACAGTAAGTTGGTCCAGGTCAGCTAAAGGCTTCTGGTGGTAGCGTGGGTTTTTCCACAAAAGAATCACAGCTGTGCAAGAAGTTCACAGCTTTGTCTGGCAAGCAGCATTTGCCATGAACTCCAAGTATTTTGGCAGGTTGCAAAAGTGCGGTATTGCTAGGAAGCATCCTCATCTGAGGAGACTGACCAAAGCATGCCAAGGTGTTCCTCCTTCTTTCTTTGATGGAAACTGCTCTAGGAATGTAGGATTAATCTCACTTTGAATCCTGCAGAAGGTTTTAGCTTGCAGTGACAACTAAGGCAGATGTTCCATGGAATACAGCAGGCTACTGATTCAGGGCTGGAAGAGGACCCAAAGAGGAACACTGAGTTTTATGTAAGCTGGCAATATGTATGCTTACCTATCAGAATAGGCTCCATTTCATCTGTGAACAACTGAAGAGAATCAACAAAGAGGTGGACATGAGACACAACGACTCTGAAACTGAGCAGCAGAAGCATGGAGAAATCCAGGATGACTTGTGTACAGCAAGAATTGCAGCAAAACCAATTCCTGTTCCTGCCATTGTATCCCATGCACACATCAGAAAGCAAAGGAGATGCAGATTTAAGAGAGATTATTAGTAACACAGCTAAGTGTACTGGCTATGTGGAACCACTTAAACGTGCTGCTGAATACAGAGTATGTACTGCATCTGAATACTTGCTTCAATCATGCCAGAATTTTCTTCTTGTACTACAAACGCTGACAACAAAAAAAAAAAAAGCCAAAATTCCCATTACATCTATGTCTGCACTGATTTTAGAAAGGCTACACAATAAGTTTTAAACCAGTTGGTAACTAAGGATACCATCGCTTCTACATAGCACTGGAGAAGCAGGTGTGATGGCTGTCTACTCTCCATCCATTGGTCACAGTGAATCTCATGAGAGCTTGGGATCTTATTTCTGATTTACATTATTAGAGCAGAACATTCACATCTGATCAAGCAGTTGGCAAAGGCAAACACTGACACCCAGAGCTATTCCTGTCTCAGCACCATTCCCCAAAGGCAGCACTGTGGAGTCGCCTGCTGCAGAGAACCATATGCTTGACAAAGAATGAGCTCCCACCAAGTATTTATCAAAGAAAGAAAAAGCACCATTTTTAGATATATTTATTACAAAACTGCATATTTAAACCAGACTGGTCCATATACACCTGCCTGTCTTAATATGCATCTGCATATGTGAGACAGTCTTAGACTGTCTTCTGTTTCCTTTTTACTTCCCTTACAAAAATTCAGTAAATAAAGACTGAAAATCTCTTTTGTCTCATTTCTGAAAGGAGAGGTGTGAGAATGTTTTTCTGATATTACTAGTGAAAAAGAAACTACATGTAGCATAGGATCAAACAGAAGGAGAACGAATCAAGAGTGAAGAGAAGATCAAAGAAAGAACTACATCTCATGTTTAAAGGGAAAAATTTGCTTCTGTTTAAAACAGTTCGAAGGGAATATACTAATACTACAGGAATTTCTCTCTAAGGACTTTATATTGGTACATTTAAAAAGAGCAAAGACAAGATGTTAAACTTAACTGGTAAAAAAAAAAATCAAAACAGTTAAACTTTATATCACAATCCTTGTCTGTGGATTAAGAGAAAGAAGCCACCTAACTGCTCATTAACTCATTTTCTTTCTGTGATTCTATGACAGCTGGTCAAACAAAAGTGAATACCACTTATTACACTTAATTTATGGGGAGTTAAATGTCAAGTGTTTCCTCAAAATATTTTCCCTTTTTCAAACATAATCACCATACACAAGCACATATATCTACACAGACTGTCAGCCCGGTCTGAATGACCTGCTACAGTTTAAAAGGAGGCAGAATTTGCATTGAAAACAGAACACATGAATATTGGGTACCTTTAGCACACAGTTTTAAGAAATAAAACACAGATGTGTCAACCTCAGTTTCACACACCTTGGAAAATCCTCAAACCCCTTCACTATATTGTCTTCTCTAGTCAAACTTGGCCAAAGAAGTCTACAACAAGCAACTGGTTGCCTTCATCTCCAGTCCCATGGTGATACAGACAACACAGATCCACAAGATGTAGTAACATCAAGTTTGGGCCTAATACAAACCCCTTAGGACAGCAGTGAACTCTTATCAGCAGAAAGCTCCCTGTACTTCTGTTTTGTTCCTTCAAGAAAGATAACCCAAACCCAGACTACTAGAAAACTTAGGAGGGGGGTGTTCTCTGCATGACAGATGCAAATGCACCCAGTGTTACACAATCAGAGTAAATGTAAACATCTCACCAAACCTGCAATTCTTACAAATCTGTACCATTTGTTTCTTCCTCTAAAGGAGTTCTGAACACTTTCTGTAGAGCTGCTGCTGTTAAAGCAGCGTGCTTGCCAAATGGCTTTATAACGTTAAAAAATTATAGCAATAGCCTCTTCATTGCTGGGTTGCTTAAATATACTTTTTTTTTTTTTAAATACACGCACAACTGTAAATTTAATTTGCAAGCTAAAATTTGTATGAATGGTACAAACGGAATCAGAAAGAGGAGGAAGCGTTTTAGTAGAGAGTCTAGTGACACGAGGCATGGAAAAAGTTTATTGCAGAGCTTGCCAGCACTTGAGGAAACAAACATTAGAGAGAGATGCTTAGCCCAACAGCTACTGGCTTTCGTCTTAGTAACGCACCAAATCTACTTACTCAGGTATACTGCGACCTGTTAGTATGCATAGCGTTAAGATACCCTACCTGGACCCACTTTACTGGATCAATAAATTCCCTGATGCAAATGGGTGACACTTTGCATCTACCATTTCAATATTTAAGTGCATAACACCTGGGCAGTCAACAACATTGCTGCGTTTCAATATATCCTTTATTTTTAGTTAAGTATGTAGCTCACACCTCCCTTAGATTTCCCATGTAGCACAGCTGAATGCATAACAGCTTTACAAACATTTGGCAATCGTGCTGACGACCTGGATGCTGCTCTGGGGTGATGACATTTGCCTTGGTTTACGCTTCCATGTGGCCTAAAATAGAATGACTATGCAGTTATATTTACACAGATTCATCACAAATGTGGTCTTTCCAACATATTTGTATCTGCTAATGAGGTGCAGAGGAGGCTGTGCTATGGTGGGTATAGGGGATTCCTGCCCAGCCCTGCCAAACAGCGATGGAGGTGCCCGGTGTGTCCCAGGTCTTTAACAGAACCATGCACCTGAGATCTCAGGGCTAATCCTGCACTGTATCTCCGATACAGCAGAGGGCCAAACCTGACCTGTACAATGAGAAATACACTCTCCTGCAGTTCTGCCTTCCTATCCTTTATGTGTTTTCCAATAAGGCATCTATTTTCTATGTTTGCATCAGTGCCTGTGATTCAGATTTTAAAATAAGAGAACAATAAGAACTGAGCTTATGAAGAGACAAGATGAGAACTACTTCAACATTAAAAAAAAAATATTCTGGAGCTGAACCGTCTGTATATTTCTTGACCATTTTCATCTTATGAGGAAAAGATTTTAGGGATGCTATAGTTGAGCAAAGATTACAGTCAGAGGTATAAGCATCATCTGCTCAAGGTTACAATGACTTAGTTTACAAATGTCTTTTTCACTGAAATACATGTATGAAACTTCATGAAATAATTGGTACTGATCCATAAAAATTTAAATGCCTCATGCCCAGTGAGGGAGCTTTTAAGAAAAAAGTTGGCTGTGTCCTGAGGTAGCCATACCCTGTTGTAGCTGGTACAATGTTATCTCTCCTCTAGACTGTGTGGCTGGGAACAGAGAAAAAGTAGGGACTTCAGTGCTTTAGGATATCTTTAGTTTTGCCATTTGTCCTATGTGGTTTGTTTAGTATTTTGCTTTGTTTTTTGTTTGTTTGGGGTTTTGTTTGTTTGTTGTTAGAAAGTGGCATTTGTCTTTTGGGTCTGTTGAGCTGAAAGAGTCTTGAAAATGTTATCTCTTCCTCCACAGGCATTTACATGTACAGGTAGTGCTTCTGCAAAAGAGAGTAAGAGGCAAATGAGGTAAGCTGTCAAGATGTCTTTAAGCTACCTAATTTATCTTCTTTCTCCCTGAAATGCGTAACATTTTCCTGACCTCCTACTACAGAAGAGCCTTACAGTAGTTTAATACATTGCAGCTGTGAAAATACATCAAATTAACCCTTCCCTGAGATACCAGCTTACACTTGCTTCTCTCCATCTACAGGAGATCACACTTCAAAGGGAAGATTTCAGAAGATAGTGAAATGTTGTTCAGTGGCAGAACAGCTGTTACAGATGTGCTTTCCTCATAGATCAGAAAGGTGGAAACATAGACAGGAGATTAAAACCGTAGCCAGACCTAAGGGATTCCAGCCTTTACTCTGTCATTGACTTACTTTGGAAGACACAGTCATTTACTTTAACGCCTTTCTCTGAGGTTTGATAGATCCTCTGTCTCTGAAGACCTGTAAATCAAAATTGTCTTCTTTTCTAGAGCTACTGTTCCCATTCAGAGGATCTTAAACTTTCCTGTATTTCAAAAAGAGAAGAAAAAAGCTTTTGAGGCCTTGCTCCCACCTGACCATATAGAAATGCACCCTTTCTAAAGAACAAATGTTACTCCACAAACCCCAGATCTTCCTAGGAAAACAGGAGGAGCACTTCAGAAAGGAAGATATTTATTACCCCCCATGCCTCATAACCCCTAACCATTGCAGCTATAAAAGAAGAAAGCAAAAAAGCAGCAGGAACAATTGAGCATTAGCCTAACAGCACCGATGTTAACAGATCAAACCACGCTCATCTGCGGAAGAGGAAGCTGGCACACATAGTCCTCCCTGAAAGCCTCACAGCATCCACCTAATTTTTTGAAATAACCTTCACCACAAGAGTCCCTAAAAGGTTTTGGGGCACTGCACCACTCTACAGCCAAAGCTTTTAATGTTGTGTTATCAAGCACAATGAGTTTCACGATAACCGATGTGACAACACATAGAGCGTCTCTCCCCGTTGCTGGCTTTGCTTGACCAAGCTTCTGGCCCCAGATCTGCCAAGTTGTATGGAGGTGACAGGAACTGTTTGTACCCTTTTCTAGCAGGGATGACTAAAAGTCAAGCCTTTTCAGGTTTGGGAAAATAAATTAAAAAAAAAAAGCATGGAAAACAGATGTTTCCCGCCTATATATCTGCAAATAATTGGGCAGATCGTCATCTGGGTAACCTGCAGACTGCCATGGGAAAGCAGGGACCACTACAATCACAAACTGAGCATCTTATATGTGTGTACTTTTTACAATTAAAAAAAAAAAAAAAAAGGCAAACCACTTTGTACATCTGGTGTGGGGGTCAAGGAAAAGGTGTCTATCTGAAGTATTAATCCTAGAAGTATCAATCCTAATTATCTTGCCCTATCTCATCCTTTAGTGATTACTCTATCGAGTGCAGTATTAGCTTACTTTGCTGCTGCATAGCTGCAGCTCACACCTTATCTCCACACATACATGCTCAGGCATCGTTCTTATCTATGTAACACTTTGCAGCACTCCCTGTTTTCCTGAGAATAGTAAACTCTTCAGAATAGGCATTCTTTTGATGACTAAATACTGAATATTAAACAATAAAACCTAAAGGTGACGCAAAGTATCATAAAAACTGATAAGCCCCAGAATTTGACCTCAACCAAGATGAGGAAAAAACCCACATAAATTTCTAAAACTGTATTAAAAACAAAAAAAAAAAAACCCAAACAAACAAGTTGTTCTTATTTTCTATTCTTACAACTAGACTCCATTCAATCTTTTAGAGAAACAGAGGAACTAATTCTATTCATTAAAATTGCAAGCTGTACGATTCTATAAATGCACTTGAATTTGATCTTCTTCTCAAGGGGAAACACAGACTAATGTTGGTTTTTTTTTTCTTTGCTGACTTTTCTTAGGTTTTCATTAAGCATGAAAAAACTGATCTCCTATATGCTAGTTTGATGGATTTCGATGCACAACAACCAAAATAATGTAACAACGTAAGATATACATGACATTCAGGAGACAGAAAGTTCATGGGATCAATAACAAAAGAGTCAAATTGTGAAAAAATTGCTCAAATGGAAAGCTGTTGGATGGAAGGAAAAATATGCACCAGTAATGAGCAGTGACACTCAAATACTACTGCTACTTCTCATCACATGCTTTTTATCTACTTGAAAGCACTGCAGGAATTCTAGGGCACTCTCCTAATGCAGTACACATACAGCATCACCTTCATGTCAGGCATGGGCAAAGAGAGGCAGTGCTTACATGCCTCTCTCACAGGGGAAAAAAAATAAATAAAATTGCCAAGGTTACAAGAGCCGCTATTAAATCCTCAGTCCTAGTTTTCAGTTCTCTGAACCAAACACATTGATTCACTGTTGGCTGACTGCAAAAGGTTTGCAAGACTATAAAAATGCAGAGGATCTGGCCAGTGTTTCAGGGGTGTGCAGGACAAGAAGAGACCTTCTGGGCCATCAAAGCCAATTTCTGGCTGCAAGTCTGGGACTATTTGGCATGTAGGCTGCAGCATACACTGCTGAAACTGAAGTTGGCCTCATGTAGGGAAATTTTAATCTATCTCAGATTTTGTTGACCCAACAAAAGTTACAGTTTACAAAAAAACCCAAAAAAAGCAAAACAAAAAAAAAGGTTTGTCACACATATCCAGTCAGAAGGGGTACTTTTCTTGGTTTTGTTTCTAACAGGGTATTTCAATCTTGTCCTGTTCTACTCAGAGCACCCACAACTACAGTATGTATTCCACTTTTCAGAGTACTAAATCAGCAAACAAGGCTGTAGTTCTGCACTTGCAGGGGGAAATAAATGGAGTAAGGATGGTTTCTAGCTGGGTATTTAGCATGGTAACATCTCTGTTCTCTATCAGGGTCACAGAATAACCCAGAGAGTCTTCAAAATGACTCAAAAGCCAGTAAAAGAATGACAAGCTCATCAACAGGCAGATACACCTAACAAAGTACAGTGCTCTACACCACCAGGCAAATCCTCAACCCTCAACTTCTGTGTTAGCAATGAAACCAGATGAAGAAGTGTCTTACCTAATAAAAAAAATGCAAAAGTTGAATCAGAGAAAAAATATTTTACACAGAAAGATACTTGGAGCTTGGTGCAGAAGTAGGCTGTAGATTTTTAAATAAATGTAAAATAGACATGCAAGTATATTTGATAGTTTTATCTCAGTAAAATGCAACTCACAGAAAAAAATGTCATTTGAATGGGAAAAACCATCTCCTCCTTTAGCTGCAATCCTACCAGGTTACAACCAGGACATGACTTTCCTATCCTTGACAGATAGAACGAGGCTGCAAACTGTTCTGCGAAACACTTCTATAGAAAGGTTTCCAGCTGAACTGTGAAACACTGTATAGATCTAATAAATCCACAGCAGAAAGTAATCATGCTATTGATTCAAGGCTATTGGCCCTTATTAAGAAATTAAAGGATCTGCCAAGGATCTGTCCTTTAGAAATAAGAATCAATATCTTAAAGAGGACTTTGAAATTTGAATATACTAAGGGAAAATACATGCCTCAGTCTATTAAAAATCTTTCCTCAGCCTGGGGAGATACCTCCAGAGGAAGGATGAGTGTGTTACTCACTTGTTAATTACATAGTACTTACTTCCATGCAACATGTTCTGGGTGGGATTCATGACCTGATATACTGAGTTTCAGTGCCCATTACCTTCACTGATCCAAGAATTTAGCTGGTGTGTGATATCCTGCAGTAAATTCTGCCCACTACAAGAAGTCCAGACTGTGAATTGCACATTTTCCCCTTTTCAACTCAGACCGAATTCCTTTTTCCCCTAAATGTCCTTCTTTAAGCTGACAGAACAATGCTCTGACTTTGAAAACATTCTCTATGTGCTCAGCCAACAGCATTGACTCCAACTATAAAATCCTCCAATATATGCATCCTATAGCTCTAATATGAATGATTGCCTGAGACTTCAGCAACCCAGCTCAAATCACGGTTCCATACGACTAAGCAATTGACATCATAGTTGGTTATAAAATGGATTTCTGATATGTTTAGAAGTAGTTTAAACTGTGATTGAAGACTTAAGCACTGATTCTACAGTAGGTACAAGCCATGTAGTGTGTGTAACCTGCATGAATCTACTTGCTTTTGTGTAGATTATCACTTAAGAAATTAGATTTTGCTCTAAAATGCTCCCAGAATGAAGAGTGTGTTAATCTGTCAGACGGATGAAAACTGTAATGACAAGTGGTTCCAGTCATCTCTATCAGCACTCATTCAGACACTGAACCCGTCCTGATAATCATTTATTTCCTTCCCTCTCCTCCCCTGAGCTACACACAGATCAAGGGCTGGTCAGCATCATTTGCTTTACAGAAGACCAGAGCATGCTTGCACAGAACAGACACAAGAGGTCTCTGTCCAGGCTGGCAATCAACCTCCTGTCACGCATGATACAAAAGCAACCTTGGATTTCTAGCTCCCCTCTCTTTCTTTTTTTTTAGTCGCCACTGATGTCAGCAAGCAGAAAAGACATGTGTCTTGCACATCCTTAATTCTCCATTTTTGGTCATTTTAGGACAAATCTGTATGATTTTGTGATTCGTATTTCAAAGCGCTGCTGCGAATTTCAAAGTCAAGGTTAAGCACAAAAAGTCCACAGACTTCCAGCTGTCCTGCTTGCCCAAGGGCAGGCTAGGAGTGGGAAAAGTCTGAGATTTTTTTAGGTTCATGTCAATATTTGCCACTCGTATATTTTCTTCTAGTGGCAAATATGAATTCACATAGGAGCCGGTGTTCTTGATCTAACTTGATAAAAACGAAACTGATAGCCAATTTCATTAATACTCAAGTGTGGAAAAGCCATGGAACTGTTCTGGAACAGAGGATATTGTATCTGGTGTCACTTATTTATTAGTGGAGAAATCACTACATAAGCTATTGAAATAGTTTTTCTATTTTATAAAGATATCTCTCTCTTCTACAGTTTTTCATTCGAGCGTAAAGAAAGGTGATCATGCAGCAAAGCTCTGTAGGTAGCATTACAGATGAAGTTCAGAGCATACCACACTTCAGTTTGAGATTGCACTTTTAAACCACTACTTTAATTTATACCGGAGTCTCTCTCACTCTGAAGTCAATGGAAGAAACATTATGCTCAGAGGTGGCTTATAAAGAATTTCCATATATGAATTTAAATGCACAAATCAAATTACTATATTAGATTTTCCCAGAAGCTGATGCTAATTTACATTAAGGAGAATGTTCTGCAGCCTTCTTTTCACACTTGTGAATGTCTGAGATACATGGCAAACATGGGTATTTTTGTGACATACAAAATTATATGTTTGCTGGAAACCTCCTCAAAGCTTTCAGTCTTTCACATGGGGGTCAAGTAATCCTGCTTGTTTTGGTTTTCAGCATTTTATCAGAACTATGCTCCTGCAATATAACAACTGATATTTAGTGCGTATGTGTCCAGTGTCTAAATGCTTCTTTTCCTCCTTTAAAACATACTAAACACAAATTTCAGCTTGCTGATGAACTTAAAAAATAAAGTCGGTTATGCACAGCAAATAAAATCTCTGCCTTCATTTGATACATAATAAGATCCAAAATATTTTATGTTTTATGCAGAGCACAAGACACCCTGATGCTGCAACCACTTTAGTATGAATTACAGATATGTAACTGTCAAACTGGAAACTACACATTTTACTTCTACAATACATATATTAAATAGAAATAAAGTGAAGTATGTTAACTAGCTACTTTTGCCCACTGTAATTTCAGAATAGGAAAATTTAGAAAAAAATCCAGCAAAACAATAATTGAAGAGAGATTCAGAGTATGCTTCCATGGGCTTTGCAATGTATTCATTTCTCAAGCTTTTGTGGAACTGATTACATCATTTTTTTTTAACTTCTACAAGTAAATAGCAAAACTAATTAGCTGCATACTATTAAGTTAATGCACATTTATCTACAACAGTTCAATTCTGACTGTGAAATAATCTTTCTAGCCTATAATTACACTCCAGATTAATTAGCATAATTTCCACAGCACATTCTTTAATAAAGAAGCTGACATAAGGGTTGGTCTTAAATACCAAGGATACTCCAGACAAGTAGAAAAAGGGAGTCAGGCAGAGTTGCATTAAACACCTATTACATTACCAAGATACTACACGTAAAACATAATACAAATTCAATACTATCTGAACTACCACAAGCATCTCAGGGTGCTTTTGCACAAGATAAGCAAAACACTCCAAGGGCTTGAGATATCCCTCAGCCACTTCACTAGAAGTGGTCCCACGTCCTTCACAGCTCCTTCATCCTCTGTCACAGTATCTCATCCCCCTCACCAAAGGCAGCCAGCAGATTATTCATTATCCCGTTCAGTGTATCAAGTTTTCTTCAAAAAGAAAATGCATGTGGTCTTGCACCTCTCACACTAATTTAAGCACAGGCAGTCAATTCCCACTGAAGAGAGCCACTGTAGGTGAAAAGAGATTGGTTTTCAGTCTTGGGTTTGCTGGTGAGGTTTTAGCAATGAGAATCCCACTTAGTTGCAGCTGGGCCTGTTTATGGACATTTTACTCAGGGGAATAACACCAAGCAGGTTTTCCATGGGCCAACGTAGACAGTGTGTATGTGGACAATGCCACCTGAGTACTGCTGTGCTTGATGTGAACAAGGAATCTGGGAGGAGAGGCTCTGCCTCCTCTCAGCAACCCTCTGACTCATCTTGTTCTTCTGCCTAAGCCCGTGATGTGCTGGGTGTCAGTGTACACATCTGACCTTTGAACTGTAACCTCTACCATAATGCAAACAGCCATGAGTCTCTCCTAACACTGAAGGACTAAAATGAAAAAAAACAATAAAACAGAGCTTGTATTTTCACTTAACTGTTTCTAAATAATGGTAGTTTAAAATGAACTGTTATCTGAAGCGCTCTAGGGTTCTGTGAAGGACTTTAACTAAATATATGCTGTTGGTGACGATGTCTTTGCACTCTTCCACAGTTACAAGTGGTATAATTTCACCTGTGAAGGATTACCATACATTGTTTGAAGATAATGAAAGACACTGGGTAAGATTTGAAAAATCACAAAGGTGATTTAAAGACCAAGTCCTATTTTCATGTAACCTCATAAAGGATTTTAATTTAATCAGGTTTCCAAAATGCCTAAGACTCTCCTGAAAATGTTGACTTCAGCTTTTAAATCACACAGGCACTTTTAATAACTTTACTTGCTCTAATTAACTTTTTATTCTGAGGTTAGTGCTATAAAGCAAGACAAGGACCAAAACTGTCTCTGCATACTAATCGGTCACCGATTCCTGCTGCTGAACTGTAACATGTGAGGAAGTGTCCTAAAATTCAACATAAATTCAGAGCAATGGAAACTGATAAATCAGTTCCTGGAGAGAAGCAAATCAGAAATACCTATTTCAACTTATTGCTTTCTTAGGAATACTTACGACTCTGGTTGATTAGAATTTAAAATAAGGAAATAGATCATAAATGAGGTTACAAAATAATGTTTATTTTTGCCCAGACATATAAATGATGCATCAGCTAGCATTTCCAGACTACATAAGCAGTCAGCTCAAGAGGTTTCAAAAGCAGAAGGAAAACTGAAGACGATGCCCCAGGAAGCTGCTCTGCTGCTCACTCTGCCTGGCAGTGATGCAATCGGATTTTGAGGCAGACCTCCCCTTAGCAGAAGTCAGGAAAGAGGCAGCAAGGCCATGGTTAACAAGTTCTACACCTGCAAACCTGCTTGGCCTTTGAGCCCACAGCTGCTCAGGAGGATGGTCCTGTGACAGGCATCTTGTTGCCTGTTCTGAACCAGCACCAATCAGGTCTGCTTATGGTCACAGCTTTGCAGCTCCCATCGGTTGGCAACACAAAGCCAACAGCAGCCGAGCCTTTTGTTTAAAGCCACCCCTTCAAAGGGGAGCTAAACATGTCAGAAATTAAAAGCTAACTTGTCAGAAGCCAAGTAATAACCCTTTCTAGAAGGTTAGCTTTTGTTGTTATAGTTAAGACCAGAATACACACAAAACGAAAGTAGTCATAATTTCCAATAGACTTCAATTGCCTTTGCTAAAATAAATTTCACTTTAGCTATCTGTTTAAAATCAGGTTATCTGAAAAGATCCTAAGGTAGACAAGACTATCAAAAGGTAATTAGCAAACGATTTTGGCTGCCAAACTACAGGGGCCTGGATGTATGCGAGTCTTTGTCAAATGGTACATCCCAAATTAGTGCTCCTAAAATTACCGGCCAATTTTGAAAATCTTGGTCTGCTATGTTTGTCTCGTTCTTTCCCCTTGACAGTTATTTAGCTCTGCCAATTTTTCTTTCCAGAGTGTCAGACCACTGAGAAGGAAGAAATTCAGCTTCGGCCTTCAGTCCTGCAGCTTTGAGTCAGGAGAGAAAGAGTTGTGGCTTTAAGACAAGAGATAAAAACAAAGCAATATACTCCCAGCCACAAACCCAACGAATTAAACCAAGAAACAAAACCCTGTAGGTCAGACAGAGATAATGCAGAGTAAGCACAGCAAGAGACAAAGAAATGGGAAGCATAAATGTATTGTTATCTTTTCCATGTCATTTCACCTCTCCATCCATCTGGTTTGCTACCTATAAAGAGACCATCCTTCTGAAAGGCTCTTCAGAAAGATTTTTAAGAGCTTGCTGTAAAAATTACTAACTCCAGGGCAAAAAGTTATTACCAGTGCTGCCATAGAAGCGCAGAGTAGCCACTGAGACTTGGATGGTTTTAAAGAGGGTGAAGTTCTAAGACAAAAAGAATGATCAGGAGGCAGATTATCATTACTATTTAAGCAAGTACTGCGCAAAAGGAAAATGAGAGAAGCTTAGTAAAAGGCAATTTGTTTCACATGCCTAAAGAGCTTCTGTTTTTCATTTATATCGTCAGGTATTGCCTTGCCCTAAAAATTGAATTTCCACAGAATAGGTTCCTCGTATCCCAGTTCTGAGATTTGAAACTAGTTGGATAATATATACGGAACACATATATAAAGAAAGAGAGGCTTAAAAAAATATTAGAATAATCCCAGTGTATGCAGCTGCAAGAATGGTCAATCACAAATACCCACCGAGAATAGCACGTAATAAAATGACACCTTAAGTCAGCATTTTACCTGTTCTCTTACTAAGCTGTCAATAAAATATGTGAATGCATCTCACAGCTGAACACTTGGATAAGTTTCATGACTGCTGTAGCAAGTTACACTTACTTTTGGGTTTTAATGTGATAAGAGAATGACTCATCAATACAGAGATCTCAAAAGGAAAACTCATCTGCCTGAAAAGCTGGGTTTTACTTTACATAATCTCAACAGCAATTTCATGACAGATCTTGAAGGGGTCTGTTGTGTGCCGAGTATTTACCTGATAGCACTCACCAGACTCACCAATACCTATCAGCCTTTATCACCATCTATTCAGCTGTCTCAAATATTTACTAACTGGTAAACATCTAAACACTACTCCCAGTATCTTCTATAAACTCACTTTCACCATCTGCTATAACCAGGTAAGAAGCTCACGTTTCTGGAAAATACTTGTAGCCGTGGCACTGGTTTCCTTCTAGGGGTAACATTTTGAATCACATCAGTATGAATGCTTTGCACTGTATTTACTTTTCAGGTATTTTAATGTTTATCGTGAAGCCACATACTTACATAGCATGTTTTAGTCTATTCTAAGTTAAAACAAAATTAAATTATCAAAGAGTTTCTTTTTTTTAAAAAAATGGAAATTCATTGCTGTGTATTTTATTAATTGACTCATAGAATACCAGGTTGGAAGGAATCTCAAGGATCATTTGGTCCAACCTTTTTCAGGAAGAGTGATCTAGATAAGATGGCCCAGCACACTGTACGAGTCTTAACAAGTGTCCAGTGTTGGGACACTCTTACACCTCTTCCCAGGGGAGATTCTTGCAGTGGCGATTGTTCTCATTGTGAAAAATTCTCCTCTTGGGTCCAATCGGACTCTCCCCAGGAATAACTTGTACCTGTTACCCCTTGTCTTTTCTATGTGACTTCTTGTAAAGTCAAGTCTCCATCTTTGTAGCCACCCTTTAAACACTGGAACACGATGATAAAGCCTGCTCTAAAATTTCTTTTCTCAAGGCTGATAAAATTCAGTTCTCTCAGCCTTTCCTCACATGGCAGCTTCTTTGATCATCTTTCTAGCCCTTCACCGGACCCTCTCCAGACTGTCCACATCATTTTTGTATAGTGGAGACCAAAACTGAACACAGTATTCCAGGTGTGGCCTAACAAGTGCTGAGTAGAGTGGGATAATGACTTCTTTATCTCTCCTGGTGATGCCCTTGTTAATGCAACCCAGCATCCTGTTGGCTTTCTTTGCCACTGCAGCACACTGTTCACTCATGTTGAGCTTGTTGTCCACCATGACCCCCAGGTCCCTTTCCACAGAGCTGCTTGCCAGTCAGGTAGATCCCAGTCTGTGCTGCACTCTTGGATTATGTTTTCCCAGATGCATAACCTTACGCTTGTCCTTGGTGAACTTTATAAGGTTCTTGTTAGCCCACTTTTCCAGCCTATCCAGGTCTTTCTGCAGGGTGGCTCTTGCTTTCAAAGTGTCCACTTCCCCCCTCAGTCTGGTGTTACCATTTCATTTCATTAGGGCACACTTGATCCCATCATTGAGATCACTTATGAAGATATTAAAGAGCATGGGGCCCAATATTGATCCCTGGGGGACCCCACTTGTGAGAGGTTGCCAGTTTGAACAGAAGCTATTTACTACCATCCTCTGGGTGCAGACTGTCAGCCACGCACCATGCAGACCCCTTGTCTAGACTGTAATGCATCAGTTTCTCTAGGAGGAGGATCTGAGGAAACCATACTGAAAGCCTTGGAGAAATACAGGTGGACAACATCCCCTACTCACCCTGCATCAACCAAGCAAGCTACTTTGTCATAAAAGATGACCAGGTCTGTCAGGCACAATTTGCCCTTGGTGAATCCATGCTAGCTTTTTCCAATCACGTGCTTCATTTAACTATATTTAATTATATCTAATTGCAGTTTATGTGTTAGTTTAACATTGCATTCTGTCCAGTGTACTTTTTTTCATAAATGGCATCCACAGCCATACAAGGCACAGCATCATAGTCTCAGAGGCCTGCTTCATGAGGAAAGTACAATGTAAATGAGGGAGAACTAGGAACAACATATATACTTTTCCATTATCCTGGAGAAGGCTTTCAAGAGTTGGAGATCAAACATACTACATGCCCAGTTCATGAGTAATTAACTGATCCTGGAAGGAAGACACAAGTTTTGTAGAAGTGCTCTGGGGTATCGATTGAGTAACACTAAACCAGGAAATAACTAATTGAACTAATCAAGTAATTTTCAGTCTTCTTTCATTCACAGTCTGCGTAAGTAATCAATAAGAATGCATTTATTACCACGTTAAACCTTCTCCTATGTCTTCCAAGACTATCTTCAGTTGACCATAAAACACATGGGCCAAACAACATTTCCCTAACTTTGCTATTGACAAACTGCAGGCCTATCTTCTTTCTGTCTTCCACACATTTCAAAGTAAGGATTTTAAGGGAAAACTGCTCAAAAAGGCAAGCCGTGAGGTAAAGTTACGAGCCCTGCACAGTTAAAACATACCTACTGCCTGTTTCTCTGCTGGGTAGCCAAATGCCCATGATCTCCAGACATGACTGGACTAACTGGCAGGCAGTTCCCTACACAATGAATTGCTAAATCCAAGAACTATACCGTAGTTTACTGTGGTAATTCAGCATAATCTCAACAGTTCAAAACCCCATTTGAACTCAGGATAAGGCAACACTCACATAAATTACCCTCCATGACTATGTCATGCCATGTGAAGCACACAGAAGAGGAAAAGTCACCCAGAAGGCTGCCCAAGCTGCTGCTGATTCCATGGGAAGGAAACATGCACATGACCACCCAGACTGCCACTGGATCAGGGGGTGTCCAGCCCTTAGGAGATGCACTTCCTGAAGTAACTGCTGAAATGATCAGAACGGTTTTAGCAAATCCCTTTTTGTAGAGATGACAAAGTATGAAATTTGAAAGAGCAGTGAAACTGCTCTTTAAAAAAAGTTTACAAAATGGCATACCATGGCACCCAGCACTGCATTAACACCAAAGACACAGAATGTCACATCTGCATCTTCATGACGGGTTGAATTGATGGGCCGAGGTCAATTGTACGAGGTTTAACAAAGCCAAGTGCCGGGTCCTGCACTTCAGTCACAACAACCCCAGGCAATGCTATAGGCTTGGGGAAGAGTGGCTGGAAAGCTGCCCAGGGGAAAAAAGGACCTGGGGGTGCTGGTGGACACCTGGCTGATCATGATCCAGCAGTGTGCCCAGGTGGCCAAGAAGGCCAAAGGCATCCTGGCCTGGATCAGAAATAGCGTGGCCAGCAGGTAAGTGATTTTGCCCCTGTACTCATCACTGGTGAGGCCACACCTTGAGTACTGCTTTCAGTTCTGGGCCCCACACAACAAGAAAGTCATTGAGGTGCTGGAGCAATTTCAGAGAAGGGTAACCAAGCTGATGAAGCATCTGCAGAACAATTGCTATGAGGAGAGGCTGAGGGAATTGGGACTATTTAGTTTGGAGAATAGCAGGCTCAGGGGAGACCATATCGCTCTCTACAGCTACCTGAAAGGAGGTTCTGAGGTGGGTGTGGTCTCTTCTCTCAAGTAAATAAGGACAGCACTAGAGAAAATGGCCTGAAGTTGCACCAGGGGAGGTTTCGATTAGATATTAGGAAGAATTTCTTTTCTGCAACAGTAATCAGGTGCTGGAATGGGCAGCTCAGGGAGGTGGTGGAGTCACCACCCCTGGGGGTATTCAAAAAACATGTGGATGAAGCACTTCAGGACATGCTCTACTGGGATGGTGAGGTTGGTTATTTTTTTATGGTGGGGTTTTTTTTTGTTATTGTTGACGGTTGGACACAGTGATCTTAGAGGTCTTTTCCAATCATAATAATTCTGTGATTCTGTGATGCCTCCCTCTATTCTAAAACCCTCAGAGGTTTTCTAGTCATGTAAAAATCTTTTTTTTTAAGTGTTTTTAATATTTGTAATGAAACCCCAGAAGTTAAAAATCCAAGAGAATTCAAACACTTCCAAGAGTTGTAATGGAAGTAGAAGCTAAAGCAATAATTATGAATATTTTCACATGAATTGTTTTGAACCACACTGCATTATGCTGTTTTAAGTCTCACTATTGCTGAAACTCCTATGGGGCCTCAGAAGTAAGACCATACAGCACACAATGAAGTGACAGTGATACAGCTTAAAAAAAAGTCTGTTTCTCTCTGAGATGTTAGATTCATTTGGCAGTGCTGTAAATTTAAAGAGCAAAGTACAAAAAATAAATAATGAGTTGCTTTCTGTAAAGACTTGGTTTAAGGTATATTCAGAGAAAGCTGGCCTTCAAGTATCTGTTTATAGTCAAATTCCCATTTCAAAGGTGGGATGAATCAAAGTGACGAAAGATCCCAGGAAAATCTGGGCTCCATGTATCACACTAAACCCCACAGTGGGGTAGCTCCTGGCATTTCCACTTAATGGGGAAATGCATGTATTTTAACTGCCAGGGCTACTCAACTTGGAGCACACGTCATTTGTGTGCAGTGACATTCTGTTAGCAAACTACACTACTGAGCAATCCCAACTTTATTAGATTCTTAAATCTTAATTTGTTTCAGGTTGACATGACATAGGACGGTTGGGCTCCTGCTGTTAGTGATATTGTTGCAATGAAGGAAAAAAGACCCATCTGTATCTTCCCACACAGGCAATGACTGTAGGAATTTGTGTGCTAATGGATTTATCTTTTTTTTTTTTCTGCTCTGGAGTGTGAAGGCATTAAAATTTATCTCTACCACAAACATTATGAATGAGTATTTAGATTTTCTAGTAGGTTGTTTTTTTTTGGTAGCATTTCCACTGTACAAATGTACATTTTAGCTAGACAATTATGTTTTTCTTAAATTTTCAGGTTTTTTCCTACAAATGTCGAACATTACTGTGGATCATGTAGCTGGGCCATTGCACTTACAAATGAAATGTTTTAAGTTAGACTGGCACTGTTGGGACAGCATGGAAAATGGCCATCGGTCATGGAGAACTACAGACATAATCTGAAATGTGATTTGAGGCACTCTTGTTACCATCATTTAAGACACACAAAGCTCAGATTACTGATGTAAGTAACAGCAGCGATTCGTAGATCTGCTTAATTAAATTGAATAAAAAGGTCTAACTTTATGAGTGGAAAGATTATTTAGTAAGAAAATATGGCTTACTGGTGAGTTAGATCTTAAGACTTTGTGAAGTATTGCAGATGGACTGAAACTTTTAATTCACCAGAAATTAAGGCTCATAGTTTTGACAACAGCAGTAACAGAAGTATGGACACTCTCCAATTCTGTTGATGCCTGTCATAAAAACAGTTTTTGTCTTCTGTACCTAAAAATATGCAATATATAAATTAAGTAAACCACTTATTTTACTCACAAAAGGCAATATAATCCCACATTATGTTCAGAATGATGAAATGGTTTTCATCAAGGCTTTTGGGCTGAAGCTCTCTCTTATTTCAGCAAAAGCAAGATCTCTGCCTGTTCTTTGGGAGGTTTTCATTAGAAAGGCCTGATGAAGAGAAAAAGACCTGCAACAGGCAGATGTTACTGGACAATCTCTAAAGCATGCTTGTTTTTAAAACATAAGTAGTATTTTAGTAAGGGTTAGGACTTGCTATTAGCTCAGAATTTCAAGTTAGTTTCCATAAAAATAACTTTATTATGAATTTTAAAATTTTTACAAATAAAAAATTCTTATTTCTTATTATGTTCTACCTCCTCCACAAATGACAAACTACTTTGACATATGAATCAGTCTCACATCTATTCACTAGACAAATTCACTTTTATGATTAATGATGTTTCAATGTTGTATTCACAGTTTTCCTACCTCTAAAAACTGCCTAATTATTACAGTTGTAGAAAATCTTTTAAGAAAAATCAAAACCAGAGAAGATATCTGCAGTTTGGAATTTCACTGATCATTTGAGAAATACGTTTTTCCACTGGACAATGGACTAGGCTTAGAGAACTGATTTCCAGATTTGAGAACACTGGTTTCATTTCTGGCTTAGAAAAAAAGATCAAATTTAATTTGGTGCCTCAAAACTAAAGTTTTACCAAAATTTTTAAATGCAAAATTTGGAAAAAAATTGAAGGTTAATGGTTAGACTGTGAAAAACTTCTTAATCAGAGCTTCTTACTAGTCCTATCTTGTGCTTCTTCACATAAAATTCTTAAGTGTTATAGGGGAGTGGAACAAAATGTGTAAGTCTCATTGAGGTACTGTCAGAATTCCATGTTCTTTTCTCTCCTCAAGGAAATATGCAGATACTGATCACATTCACTGTGTAAGTCTTGGCAAACCTTGATGTCTTAAGAAGATGATTCTTTCCTGACAGCAGGTATAATTTGGATTAACAACATGATGAAAAAAGGCCTATCTAAATAACGCAAGCACAAGACTAAACATTATGGTAGTTTCTGCTATTTTTCCTCTTTCGGTCTTTTCATTGAAAAAATGTCATAAACTGGATTGTGAGAAGTCAAATTATAAAAGTAATTCCAATTATGTGTTCTAATATTAAGTCAATGAGAAACTTCAGGAATTTCTTTTTATCAAGAACAAAGGTTTATGTGATCTGCCTCACCATTATTTTCAGATTTTGCAATTTACTTCTTCAATGAAGAGTAAAAATTTGATTTAGATAAACACAATTATTTACAATCTTTCAGCAAATGTTTCTCAGATGAACTGGAAAACAATTACACTCTGGATACCCAAAGGAATAGCAAAATTCTTGCAAACAACAATTCATACAGAGAATTTTAATTAGCTTTTGCTTTCCTGTGTTAGACTTATGCACAGAAGAGTCCTGTCCATCTTCTGACGAATTCTGAAGAATATTTTATTGCATGTTATCCTGTTTAGCTTTCAAGTGATACAGTTTTTTTGCACTTGACCACATAAAGTCTTGCAATCTACATTAGCTCAGATATTATGGCTTTAAAATATCTCATTTGCCATCCACTATCATTCTTCCTCATTCACATTCTTTTTCAAACACATTATCAATAGGTATGTAAATACGAGTATTTTGCTTATTGATTCTCCTAGGGTTTTTTTTTCATATTTCTCTGTCCTTCTCCTGATGTACTGCAATGAAGACTTCCAAATCATGCATGGATTTCATTACTATGCTTCCTCACTCCCTCTTCCACTTTGTTAATTAGGACATCTCATTTAAAATGATCAGATACAGATATACTTTTCAAAGGAAGGTATTTTTCCGCAACCTCAACCACAAGCTTTAATAATCATGCCTAATCTAAAGCCTTTCAACAAGCTCTCAGAATAGATGCCAACACTCAAAGTGAGAATATGTGAATTAATTTGAGTCACATTTTATGCAATGCAGTACGAAATGCAAAACTGGATCCTAAGAGATCCCATATAAATATATAGCGCACACACACACACACCACACTCCCAAATACTAGTGAAATATTAAAATTGGCAGACAGAGGATTTGGAGGCTAGAAACACCAAAATTATAGATCTGTATTCAGTCTTCCATAATAGACACAAACATCAAGACAATCATAATGAAACAATGGCCATAGAAGATTTACGAGTTCTAGAAACTCATAATTGTCTAAAAAAGTCCTTTAGAAAAACATCCAGGCTACGAATGAATAAATATAGCAAGATAAAATGGGGTAAGTGAATGAATCAATGTTCCAAGTCTTCTATACTGGAAAAACTCATGTAATTTACACATCTATATGTCAAAGTCTGCTCCATTGGAACACTGCTGAATCATTCAGTGTTCAGTATCCTTACTTAAGCAAAACTCATTCTGACAGAAAATATCTTAGAAAACACAAGTCATCTATTCTGAGCAGAAGAAAACATAATAGTGTACTATTATACTGCAACCAAACACAGATATGTAGCCACAGTAATGGAAAACAAAATACGTCACTAAAAGCTCAGGAAGAGTTTTTGTGAAATACCTTAAGGACCGCAATAGCTAATCACAGCTTAGGTTGCTTCCAGCTCATTGCACAATTAACCCACAAACCCACTTTTAGTTAAACTGGGTTTCTTACTGTGACATGGTAAGAGTGTACACACATTTTGATCATTTGTGTTGAGCACGGTGGACTCCAGTGGTCCCAAGTGGTTGAAGCTATTCAGTCCAGTGAGGCTGAGGTCACAGTTTCTAGGAGCAATAAAGCGTGCACACCAAGAGCTAACTGAGGACAGATGCCTGTTGGCATGGTCCAGTCAACAACCTGGTGCTCCTGATAACTTCTTCAGGAATCTTGCTCTCAAAGTTCAGGGAAGATCATGGGAAATGCCTAGAGAGCAGATTCAGAGATGCCCCAGAGAAGGTGGACCCACCCAAGCCTTTCCAACTCCAAGAATACCCTCAGAAATGGGGTAAATCAATATGCATGTTATAGATAAGAGCAGCAAGACAACCTCAAGCTGTGACCTGACTCTCCCCTGTGACTGACTGCTGCTCAGAGGACATAGCTGGTTTTGGTCTAATTGCTGTAAAGTTGTGATCTATTTGGGTTTTTGTATTTTGTGTATCTTATAATCGATGCTTAAAGCCAAGAAAGCCCCTAGTACAACTCCCCTCAGTAAACTGCTTGTCTAAATTGAAATCAAAACTCAGAAATTCTGTTTTGACCATGGCATACTGTTTAATGCTCTTCATATTTAAATAAAAACACAAAATCTAGGGGTTTGCCAGTAGTTTAAAATGTTATGTGAATATATTACTTTGGGCAACGTAAAATATTTTCATGCTTTTCTTCTGCCCCTCTTGCATCAACACAAAATCAGTCTTATATCTGATTTTTTTAAGTAATATTAAGGACAGAAACTCACTCAGGAACTGGGGTGTCAGAAAGGAGGGAGGGAAGGAAGATACAGTTGAATATCTTAAACTAGAAGCAAGGCAAGAAGTCCTTGCTGGAGGCAAGTCCTAGCATAAAGTGAGCAGACCTGTTGGAAACATAAATGGAAGTGGGCTGAGAAAATAGAAGTTTGGGACCAGGGGAATTTGGCAACATGTGAAAATTTGTCCGTCAGGTCAATCAGTGATACAGAAACCGATTTAAAGAACCACCACTACACATCCAGATAGAAAAATAAAGGTAGAGCTCCAGCATCTGTTGCATAATTCATGTACAACCACCTGCCCCCTAAGAAGGCAGTCTGGATGCACCGTGATGCAGACAGCATCTTTGGGAGCTTTTTTTGCAGGAGCTAGACTGAAGGAACTCAGAGAAACACAGTCCAATGGTCATGTATAGCACTCTCAGACACACTGGTGAGCAGTTTATTCTCCAAACACAGAAACTAAGACCCCTGAGAAACAGGATGATCAGAGTGGTAGAGAAGACTTCCAGGAACACCACAAAACAGCATCAAGTCCAGATTAACACCCATGCTGACATGTGGCAGGAAGACATGGCACTGAACAGCTGATGGGGAAGTGACAGCAGTGCTGAGGTCTTTCTATTCAAAGATAGCAATGCTTCCTTCTAGTCTGGAACCAGGAACCCATGATAAAGGGAAGAAGATGGTTGTTACAGTGGGATTGGCACCTAAGAACTAAGGGTCAGGTGAGTTTGCAAGACCAGACAGCACCACACAGCCCTTGCTTGCTGGATGCAAAGGTCATATATGAAGGGCTCAAAGGTCATATATGAAGGGTGCAAAGGTTCTGGATCTCCAGGCAAGAAGCACTGGGTTTGAAAAGCTTCCATGAGTACCAGTGGCAGATGGAAAAGGCAAGAGAAAGGTTTTAGAGAGAAAATCTAGGACCCTGCAAGGGAAGCCGAAGGCAAAGTCTTCCTTGTAGTAGTAATGTACTCGCATGCCACACGAGACAGAAATGCAAAGATGTTTTGGCTAAAAAGTGAGGTTTCGTATTCATTATTGAGTGGAAACTTCGCTAGGAGACATTAGATGATGGAAACATGAAGCCTGTACTGGAGGGACAGAGATCATTTGAACCTTAAGGGAATCAAGCTGTTAGCACTTCAAATCCAGAAGGTCATGAGAGAGCTTCTTGCTGGTAACTGGGGGGAGGAAAGGTAGAATATGGTGGCTGCAGAATAGTGCATGGTGTAGGATGAGCCTTCTACTATTAACGAAAACAATGCAATAGTAAAACTCCTCCTTAAGGAGTTCATAATAGAAGGTGCAATTGTTGATTCTGATGGCATGCAAGCTCTTGTTTGCACTCTTGCCTCTGAAGACACAAGCTGTAAGTAATCAATGTATTTTGGTTCAATATCCCTATGTAAAAAAAGTAAGGCCAGAATATCCTCCATAGTCTCACTTAACTTCGGAGAAGGGAACGACAGAAGAACAAAAATACTCTCTTAATAAAAATGGTAACTGAGATACTTAATGCAGTATGAATGCTTCCTTAGGACACCACAAGGAAAGCATTATGGTAGTGCAAATCACCTACCAAAAGGAGCCTGAAGAAAAGTAAAAAGGAGCTAAAAGGACAAGAACAGTTAATTTTCAAGAAGTGCTTCTGCAGTCATTGAAATCCGTTCATCTAAAAAGCACACAAGCCAGTGAAGTTGGAGAATGGAGGAGAACTGAAGACTGGGCTTAGATCACCACCTCAAGATAGGCATCGCAAATTGATCTGATTCTACCTACAGGCAGATAAAAATGGAAAATCTGTCCCAAGTGTGGTGTAGTGAAGGGGAATTCAGAAGGCATCTAAAGCACCAATTGTATCACACCCATGAGGTGACTCAGTGATGGAAGAACCATTTGCACAGACAGCAATGTAGCATTTAAATTGCTCTGCAATGTGCAAAGTCAGTAAGAAACTACGAACGGAGAGCTTTAGGAATGTCTGTGCATTTCTCATTTCATTCCAAGAGCTGAAAATACTTTATAAACATCAATTTAATGAGACAGATAAAATAGTATAATTTAAGAACAAAGTGACATCGGGACTGGGACTCAGCAGTTATCTAACACAGTTTCCAAACGCTCAGAAAGCGCACATCCTTATTTCAGTGTATGGCTACAACAGACTTTGGAACTAGCTAATAATCTCACGGAAGGAACAAATAAAGCCAGAAACTTAATAACTCAAGAGTCAGGGCTTTGGATCTTCTCTCTCTCTGCTGGCACTCCCCTACCATCATCCTGTGCTCAGAGCTGACTCAAAAGGCAAAGCAACTCTCACGTGTTGCATTGCCAGCACCATTCTTAGAAAGAGTGTATCTGGACAAACACCTGGCACACGTCTGCAAAAGTGATAAAATCTGAAGTGGTGGAAGCACAAGCTGGTAGGAGGAGAAAGCAATCCTAAAAGCCAAAGTGAGAGTCACATTAAGAACTCTTTGCTGAACTAACCACCATTTTCCCATCTTTGTTGCGTAAAGATATACAGATAATAACAACGAACTCCAGACAGTGATTAATGACTACTTGCTGATTTGCTACCAAAGTAGAAATTGTCAAATCTTTACAAACAAATGATTTGCAAAACCTAAAAACTATGAAGCCTTCAGAAAAAAAGTACTGCAGCAAAACAAAAAAAAAACCAAAAACAAACAAAAAAACCACCCCAAAAACCTGGGGTGGGGGGTGAGGGAAATGGTAGAAAAGAAGCTATGAAGTAACAAGTCAGCTAAGGAGTTTAGCCTCTTGGTACTTTCCCTCCACAGATTTTGTATGACTTGCATGACCCCTAAACAGTTCAACAGGGAAAATGTCTCTTGTTACTCAAGAATCTTACGGCCAAAAATCAGAATCTAAGTCCATCTGAAACTGTTAAAAAAATGGGATTGAGACATTTCTTTCAAAATGTATTTGTGCCTATTCTAACTAGTGACTATATGGTGAATGAGATCACTAGCATACATTAATCAGTGGAAATAATTTAGAAAAATGCTGAAGTACATGTCTACTGACCATCAAGAATGACTATTAACTATCAGTATTTTAGCTACTTCTTCAATTCTCTACTACTTCTTATTGAAATCATAACCAGGTACTCTGTGAAACTCAAACATATGCTTCAGAATACAGTCAGTTTATACATTAATCCCAGCTGAATACCCTTTCCATATATTGTATTCAAAAAAGGCCTTAAATCCTCTTCATTACTGAACAAGTCATTAAACTTTTATGCTTATGACTGGGTAACCAGTTGAAATGCCAGACAAATTACTGAATCATTTTTGTGTACTGTCAGTACCGATGCTACCTCTTATCAAGTTGATGTTCACAAACATCAATTCAGAGCGAGAGAAAAGAGATCAAGATCATTAAATGGCATCTTGAAATACGAAATCTCATGTAGTGCAGCTGAGCTAACTTGGATAATATCTGGAATCCTCAGTACAGAGCTGGCACACATTTCTGAAGTACGCACGCTTCTCTGATTTAATTGGTTTTGACCTGTTTGATATGGTTGCACTTTATCTTCTGTATTTAATCAACTTTAGTGAAGTATGTGGAAATAAGCTACACATATATAAGCAACTAAATCCAAGTTCTATTTTATTTTCAAGGCTTCCTATATATATTCGATGTTAATACATCTTTATTTTTAACACCCAGAGGAGCAATTCTAACTTGGGTCATTGCTTGAACTCTCATTATTTCTTTCCTGTTCAATCGGGCTGGTGTGATCACTGCAAATGTGGAAAGGAGACTCTTGGGTACTCCAGGGAAAAGATCAAGACACAGAAACACCTTTACATTTTCATAGTGATTGAGCAGTTTTGGCTTAAGGAATTATTGCATTTTGAGAGGCAACCAAAGAGATCACGGAAACTAGCACATATCAGGTAAATTTCTTAATCTGACTAAAGAAAAGTAATTTTTTTAAAGCTACCCTCAAAACCTGTAAAACCAACTAAAAGAAATCCCAAGATTATCTGGATTATATTTTAAAACAAAGAGGATTACCCTCACTAATAAATGCACATCAAGTTTGCCTTTTCAGTAATTATTTGCCTGTTGTTATACCAGCTGATCATTGTCTTTCACTTAATTACTATGGCATTAGATTTTTTTAAGTACTTATTCCTGTATTACCCCCACTTAAATACGATCATTGCAGGATATTTTAAGATGCCAAGCAGCAGTTCCTCCAACAGCAGCTCCACGATTTCAAGCAATACAAAGATCATGTGCAGTGGAAATGAAATCACATCAGAAATTTATTATTAAATATGTAACCCAAAGGTGTTATCCTAGATACACACTCTTCAATCTGCAATTGTATACACTGTGAATTGATGTAATTTCTTAAGTGCATGACTATTATTCTAGGGCAATCCCTATGGGAAGTAACTCAGAGAAATCCTGTTACATGTGCTGTGTAAAAAGCTGTCTAGCTGACTGTGTAGGGACCGTTTCTTTAAAAGAAAATTCTTCAGAAGGACTTGTAACAGGAACACAGCATGTAATGGCTGTTGAGCTCTGCTGTACAATTCCTTTAAAACAGAAAAACAATTTGGTATCAGCGACCACATTATATCTTCATTTTCTGAATTTGTATTTATTATTTTTAATTTAACATTTAATGAACTCATACTTATTAAATATTAAGCTAACGCTAGTTGCTAAATGCTAAAAAGTGCTTGCTCAATATATATTGTAGAAGCATAGTTAAGTTGCTGTAGGGAATAAAACCAGCAAGATGTACTAGAAAATACCAAGCAAATGTCAAGTATAAGCCCAAATGCAGCAGAGAGGTCATTATTTAATTATTCTCTATTTTTTTGTATCTACTGACTGAATAAAAATTTTAAAAGAAACAGATAAAAAGACAGGTGAGTAAAGCAGATCACAAGAGTTTAAGCTCTGAAATTATTCCATTGGGTCATGGATTTATTTTTCTTTTTATTTTTTTTAAAATATAAAACCTAACCCACTATTCTGCACAGAATGTAAGTAATAAGGAAAAGAGGCATATTATCAGGCAGAAAGATACCTGTTGCTGAAATACACCAACAAATACAACCACAGTGTTGGCAGGCAAGTACTCGATGCCTGGAAGAGTATCGGTGCAAGAAGCGCACTTGGCATTCTGAGCTGCTGTAAAAGCTCCAGTTGCACTGCTAGCTAGCTTGGTGCTCATCAGCTGCTGTGGCACTCTCTCTGGTCTGCTGGTAGCAGCTGCTCACATTTTCAAACACGTTCAGACGCCGCTCTCACATTGCAAAATGGCCCAATTCAACGGCTGCCTGTAGCCTCTGTTCTGCTTAAGACTCTCAAATACTTTAACCATGCTCCTAACTTTCCCGAACATCCTTACATCAGTGACAGATTAAGCCATATGCTGGTTTTATTTTCTCCTTGTGAAGTTTTAACACAGCCCTTGCACTCTGATTTTAGTACAGAGGAACTGATTACTAACGTTACAAATCACTAAAAGCAGAAAGTCTCCATTCGCTCAAAATTGTCACCGAGTAGTCTTCCTTAAATCCCAATTTGACCCTGACTCTGCGAAACAGCAACACATCTTTGTGGGAAAGGGCAGGTCCTTCTCCCCCAGTCCATGAGTGGATGGCTCTGGAAATCAGCTCCCTGCACTCCCAACCTGCAGCCATCAAGAAGGAATCCCAAGGGTCCCTTCTAGTACCACTATTTCCTACATGACTGCCTCTGCTTCAAATAAATAAATTTGGCTCATTTCCCCTTCATTACATTGGTATGTAATTTTCAAGTCAAATACTATTTTGCCCTTTTTTTTAAGATAAAAATATTTGTGCCAAATCACACTGTCCTCTGTCCTGACTTGTAACTACAGTTTCTAAGATTTTCAAATGATAAGATTCCATCCGTGTAAAACAAAACATAAAATTAAAGTTCGCATATGTTTGCGTTCTTTCCAAATTAATAATGAAGACAGAAAGTGGGACTGTTCCCAACGTCAAGCTCCTGGCACCATATGTTTCGCTGTCTATCCCTACATCACTGCCTTATCTTTTATTCTCTAAACGGTATGAGCTTTTTCCACCCCACCCATGAGATCAAGTTTTTATTTCAGCTACTGTGAATTCATGACAGGCAGCATCAAATGCTACACAGACTCACAAATGCTACATATCCTCTATCTAATTTCTTCCAGACTGGCCATATTTTTCTCATTTTTCTCAGGATTGAAGAGTATCATTGAAAGAGCCTTCAATTTTGCAGCACATGAATTTAACAGGCATGACTTTGCACAAAGAAACAAAACACGGATAAGATTCAGTTATCACCGCAAACCTGGTTCGAGCTCCTCAAAACATTTCAGACATATGTCATTATCAATACTCATTTACTTGTAAAGCTAATTTAAGCAATGAGAATTAAGGGTCATCAGCTAATTTGCTATTGGCATTTTATCCTCGGCTTGTGTCACAGACAATAGCTGCGACAACCAGGAAAAAACCCACAAGTTTTAATACTGAGAGTAGCAGATTATTTATATTAGCATAAGAAGCATAAGACCACTGAAGTCCAGCATAACAAGTATGGGTACATGAAGTGGATGTGAAGACAGGCTGTGGAAGGAGGAATGCAGAAATACTGCCTGGACATGCATGGGTGCTGTTAGGGAAGCTCAAGATGAGCTTGAGTTGAGATGTGCAAGCAATGTCAAAGGCGATGAGAACAGCTTCTATTGCCACATTAACAGTAAAAGGATGAACAAAAAAAATGAAAGCTTATTGCAAAATCAGTAATCACAGGCAAGGTCAAGGTACCCGATGCTGCCTTTGTCTTAGACTTCACCAATAAGGTCTCCCAGGGTTCTATGTCTGGAGAAAGGGTTTGAGGATGAGAGAAACTATCAGCAGCAGGGGACGATCAATTTGGGGATTACTTGACATTTAAACCTATACAAGCCCATTAGACTAGAAAGGATGCATGGAGAAAGCTTGCTGATGACACTGAAAGCCTGCTCATTGTTACTTCATGGAGACTGGCTAAGGTCCTCAATAACTGGTGAAAAGATTACATTGGTATTCAAAAAATGGCAAGATGACAAATCAGGGTACTATAGGCCAGTAAACCTTTCTTTGGCACCTGGAAACATCGTGGGTTAAGTTGTCTTCAAAGCTGATTTTAAGCATGTGAATTAACAGTTGACTGGGAATAATGAGCCAAGGGTAATCACGTTTGATATTAGCTTCTGTAATGAAATAACTAGATCTGTGGATGAAGACAGACATGAACATCATACAACCTTGATTTTAGGAAGGATATGACATGGTGTGCAACTGCACCCTTGTATCCAGGTTAGGATGTTACCTAGCTAAGCAGACTTCATTTGTATTTACCCTGAAAGCTTGTTACAAGTGGAGCTTCTCAGGGGTCAAATCTGGGAACTATCCTCTTTAATGCCTTTATGATATTATTATGATGTATTTATATCTCATATACTACGTAATATATATATAATATGATATTACATATATTTTCCTCTGTCTTCATAAACGAGAAAAGAAAATGCCTTGTGGACACCACCAAACTAACAACATCCTGGGCTGAGTTAACAGTAGTGCAGCCAGTACATGGAGAGAAGGGATTACACTCACTGGACTGCATTTGGAATGCTGCATCCAATTTTTAGCCACAACAATGTAAGACATTGATAAACCAGGAGGAGCTCAGTAGAGGGTCACCACAAGGTAAAAAGCTGACTCAAAGTATGAGGAGAGGCTGAGGGAACTGGCCTTCTTTAATTTAAAGAGATGGCTCAGGATGGGCACTGGACCTAACAGCTCTTTATCAAAGAGGGGTACAGAAGGTTGACATAAGCTCTTTACTGAGGTCTATGGCTGGATGATGAAAGACAGTGGTCAAAAATTAAAATGAGAGAGGTTCTGACTTGACATAAAGAAAAAAACAAAACAAAACCCCACCAAAAAAAAAAAAAAATAGAAGAAAGAAACATCCACACAAAAAACTTTATTTCAGGAGAATTAAGCACTGTTAAGAGGTTGCTCAGGGAGGCTGCAGAATCCCTGTCCTTGCTGTCCTTAGAGGTTTTCAAGGCACACCTAGAGAAAGCCAGGAGCAACCTGTTCTAAATTCCCTACTGACCTTGTACTGAGGAGATAGTAGAATTAGGACCTCCTGAGGGGTTCCAATGGGAAAAATTCTACAATTCTAACCACCAAAGTACTATCCTGGTAATTCAAACCAAAGAACGACAAAGAAAATACACCACAACAACAAAACCCTGCTAGTGGGATAGCCTTCTTCTATTTGGCCTATATAAAGTTTTTCTTGTTAGTTAGAATTAAATTGTATTATCAGTCTTAGTGCTCATATACTGAGAAGCTGTTAAAACAGTACTAAGATGTTTCCATCTTAACGATTCAAAAATGTAATAGTGTTTACTCCATGAGATATAAAACTGATTTGTTTCTATGTTGGCATATAATTTCTACAGCACCATGCAAGTAACAAATTCAGCAATTCGTCCTGTAGAGGGGAATATGGTGGGAATAAAGCCATTTTTCTGCTTAATAGAACAGACAAAAAAAGGACTTACAGTTTTTGATATTTTTCCTTTTTTTTCTTTGTTTGTTTTGTTTTAAGAAAGAGAGAATAGATGATCTTAATGTAGGTGCCTATCTAACCATAACACGTGTGCTTCTAGTTTCTTTTTAAGGACTGGTACAGAAATACAACTGACCAAACGTGTTTCACTTACCATTAATTTCAGAGAAATGCATGCACCAATTCCAAAATCCTCATTAACATTAATGACTCTTTGCAGAAGCAAATCTCTTGGACTAATAATGACTATTTTGTAAGAAAGGGCTATTCACATGCAAAAGGAACACCTTACACTTTCCATCTCAAACGTTTCACCTTAAGAAGTATGTTTATTGTCTCATCTGCTGCTGACAGAATGGGCAAAGATTTGAGATTAGTTTGAAATTCTTTTTATAATTAAGCAACAGGCTAAGCAATACAAACTGTTTCTTCAAGCTAAAAATTATTTTATTAACTCAATTTATTACGTAAGTTAAACCACTAAAGCTACTTGGAGGCTGTGTGTAATCGCACCTACTCATAGCTTTAAGGTGACGTGCTCAAAGGTATTAGGGGTTTTAAACTAGAGCTTTTAAACTACATTCAGTAGTTTAAAACACCTTTTTGTCATAACAAGCGCTTCTCAAAGATTCTCTGGCCTATTAAAAAAAAATATTTCAGCAAATATTTGCCCATTCTCATATAAATAGAAAGAAAAACAGTATGTAAAAGATGCTGAAGTCTCATAAAGGATATTCAGCTTCTGAAGTATTTATAAAACAACCCACATCTATGACATTTAAGAAAAAAATAAACAAAGTACAAATTTTATTCCAAATTATGGCTAAATTTCTATTTATTTTTTGCTTTAATAATTACTAGCATGAACATAGAAGGCAAAAAAATTATTAAAAACTCATTTATCTTCCCATAATGAATTAATGTAAGTAGCTTATTTTAGAAACTCATAATGCACATTTAATATTAAATAAACTATGTAAATCGATTACTATTTGTAATTTTCTTTTCATTTTCTTTTTTTCATGTAAACAGAAGGTTACTCAGAGGTTTCACATGACAGAGCTACAGGTTTTTACAGCCCATAAGGCTAAAATATGGGCTGTAGGGATAGAGATACACTCAATATTCCAATTTAAATTTATATTTGGTAGTGTTCATCCTTAAATTGACTTCTAAAATGGAAGATTTTTAAAAATCTTATTTACTATTTAACTACTAATTCCCTTGTAAAATGCTGAGATGCTTTATACATTAGACACTTTTATATCAATGGGAGTTACAAAAGTGTTTTGAACATGTAAACTATGCTGAAATATTGCAACAGTACACTTAAACTCAATCATGATCTTTTTTCCCCTCTAGCCTCTGTTCCATGTTGTACCAGTAAAATAAAAAGAACCCAAACCAGTTTTCCTAAATAGTGGACAATTTTTTCTGTCAGAACTGTGTGACCCACTTTACCATTATCTACAGTGGTAGTGGAGTAGAATATCAACTATGAAAAGACACTATTTGACAAACAGGTCTGGAGCTGACAGCTAGCTACACTAACAGGTAAGTTTACAAAATCTACCTTGCATGTCTTCCCTAGTTTGCTTCTAAAAGATGATGAAGGATTTGAAATCCTGTACATTTAGTTGCCAAAAGTCTACTTTAAAGAAAAATTGTCTTTGTTCTTTTAATCCCTAAACAGTATTAGTATTTCAGAACCAATTACTGAAAACAGAAAAGCAGAACGTCAATGAAAGTACCATGAGCTCTTTGCCAAGTGTGAATACTAACTTCACAGCATTGGTCCTGCTAGGAAAAAAATGTATATAGTATATGTAATTATATATATTGTACATATGTTATATATAGAAATACATATACTGTTTATTAAAATACATGTTTATATATGCTTGTATGTATACACACATACATAACTACATACAACTTCCTGAAGTAGTTTGTATTAAGAGAAGCAGAGTCATCAAACTATGGTATTTATTTGTTTACTCTGCTAATACCTGAAAACTTATCTGGGGTGCTGGATTGGATCCCTTCCTTTAGCACTGAATCACAGAATCATTTAGGTTGGAAAAGACCTTTAAGATCACTGAGTCCAACCATTAACCTAACTCTGCCAAATCCACTGCTAAACCATGTCCCTAGGCACCGTATCTATGTGATTTTTAAACATGTCCAGAAATGGTGATACAACCACTTCCCTGGGCAGCCTGTTCCAGTGCTTGACAACACTTTCAGTGAAGAATTTTTTTCCCAATATCCAAGCTAAACCTCCCCCGGCAAAACTTGAGGCCATTTCCTCTTGTCCTGTTCCTTGTCACTTGTGAGAAGAGACCAGCACCCATCACAACGTGCCATCAGGATTCACACAGCAAATTAATTCTGCAGTGTTCTTACAAATACAAGGCACTTAACAGATGATTAATATCTACCAAAATCCACAAGTCAGGAGGAAAAATCTCAAGCCCTCTGAGGAAAGAAAAGCATTTTGATACCGAGTCCACAATATACACCAGTTTTTGAAACTTACTGTGATTTGGCCCCACAATCAGACTAAGGTTGCAGTGTAGTCGATTACAAATAAAATGAAAAATTCTGCTACTAAGGAAAACCACATACTACTATCCTAGAGGAAGGTGATACATCTTTAGTTGAAACCTGAAACTGCAGAAAGGTTTCTTATATCTTTGAAGTGCTGATCACAGCTGCTGGGACTTGTCTTGCATCAAACAAAAGAATCATTTAGGTTGGATGACAAAAACCCATTGGGTTAGCTTCTGCAAGATTAAATGCTACAGCAAGTAGTTATTAATGCTGGCAGAAATATTTTGTTTATTTTGTTCAGAGGGGACCACATAACCTCAGATTCAGCATTCTATACTTGTGTTCTCTGTACTCAAGGAAAACTGTGGGCAACATGCTCAGACTGAACACATTCTTTCATAGATGTTTAATTAAACTCCAAATACTTTGTAAAAATTAAAGTAGAAAAGGTAATTACTCATAAGTGAATACTATGTTGTGAAATATCTACCATATAAACTATTAGGTGTGCGCTCAGAATGGGCTCTCAGACTGGTCATGTGTACATATGGGACTGAGAAAAAACTGCAGTGAAATAAAGACATCCTTAATCGTGCATTAAATCTCAGATAACCTTAATGCTGTGGAATCCTCGTGAAGATTTTGGTTTTTCAACTGATGTTAATGCTTGGACAGAATGGAATTTACCTTTCATTCTCAAACATGACAGCTGATGCTCCATCCCTTCTGGTCATCCTGTGTGACAGCTGTTGGAGTGGCAGGCCTGCATGGTCAAGTTCTCACTAAGGTACAGGGGGAAAAGCTCTCTGGTTTCTCATCTATGATCTGGGGGAACCAAGTCTATGGGTCAGAGGGCAGCTCAGAAACCAGACTGAATCACATCTTGCATGGTTTCCAGTCCATCAACCTGAAGCACACTGCAATGTCATGTCTGGAACCAAATGCCTATTCTAGGCTCCTAAAGCTACCTGACCATCTAGAACGCAGCTGTGGTTCTTGACATTAAACAGTAATCTCCACACCCTAACACAGCAAGTGAGCATAGACCACAACACTGCTGCTGTCAACTACCCATCAGCTCAAGTGCTAGAGCACAGAGCTGTTTACCCAAGAAGTCCACGCCCTGTTGGCAATGCTTGTCAAGAGGCATTACGACTTCCTAGGACAGAAGTCAACACCGAAAAGAAACCTTTTACAAAGGTAACACCAAAAATTATTTTGGTGAAAAGCATGCCATAGCCCGTATGCAAACAACCAGATGGAGAAAGGAGGCAACTTTCATTTGCATAACGACTTTAAATGGAAATGCTTTGCAAACACAGCAGTAACAGCATGTGATGTATCATTGTTACTATAGAGGCTTCCCCAAATAGCACCAATGGGATCTGGGCCTCATTATATGTACTCTATAAACGTATACTTTAAAAAACCCTTTCACCTATTACAGAGTATCATCTACCTCAAGTCATTACAACACAAGGAAAGAGAACAGATGGTTCAGATGGCAACTGTAAATGAATTTTACAGATAGCTAAACTGATCCAAATTACACCAGTTTCGAGATATCATGTCACACCTTCACAATTTATAGTAGACCTCTTAACCCCCCTGTAAAAATATCTATAGACTCCCTGCTTCTAGTCCAATGCTTTCTCTATCAACTGCAGTTTTTCCTTGCTCCTTCTATTCTTTCAGGAACTACCGAAAAGGTTTTCCCTTAGCTGCTGCCTGAATTAGGAAGAGATGGGAAAAAATAGCAGCTTAGTAAAATTCACAGCAGTGGTGAACTAACGTTGCTCTGCAGTCTTGCCCTAATATTGCCTCCTTGCACAATAGTATCTGATTAAGTCTTGCCTAGCCTCTCAAAGAGCCAAGGAACTGGGGTCTCAGAAGGTCACTGACTCCAGTCTCCTGCCATGGGTAAAGGTGGCAGGAGAGCACCCGAGTGCTGCTCCCTGCCTCCTCATTGCTCCCTGCTCCTCCTACTGTTTTAATGGACAATAAGTGGGTCTAAAGCAAATTACTGTTTTGCAGAGCACAAGTGGCTCTTTTGTTACCTACAAAGAACATTTCTAGGTGGTGACCAAGAGTAAAGTGCTGAAAAGCACCATCCTGATTTAAAAGCTTGAGTAGTTCCTTAGTTTTAAGAAAAACGCATGTCTAAGAACTGCATCATATATCATTATTATAATTGAGGGGTTTATGCTCTTTTTTTCCCCAGATAAAAGGAATGTGCATGTTAACAGGAACCACGTACACGGATCCAGGTTAGAAACACACTCCTTTCTGTTGCCAAAGCAAGCAAGTACGTACATCTCTTCCTTGCATCATGACAGAAAGCATCAGTTGTGTGCAAAAAGAGAAAGAGTGCACACACTTTAGGTCCAAATGCCATCCTGAAGCAAGATTTTGCTGAGCACATTCACTGGCATACCTCTGTGAAGTCTGCAGCTGGCTTTCATCTTCATCTTCACTCTAGTTTAACAATGGGAGTTTTTCTCTTATTTGCCATTGGGCAAGTGTACATCATTTAAGTCATACATTCCATTCTGAAATGGTTCACAAAGTAAGATTTATTTTTTTTTCAGTAAATCCCAGTTATTATCTTAATACATGTGGGAAAATAACAGAGGATCAGCGAGGAGGACTGTAAACACGCTCAAGTGACTTGCAGCTCGGGTGATGAAAAACATATCTATCACACTAATTGTTGCTCAGCTTTATGTGCTTGACAAGTAGAATATCTGGTTTGAGATAACACAGGTCTGTGCGAGACTCAGAGGCACCTTATCAAGCATGCTTGAGATTCCTGTCCAGCTGTGAGAAAGACCTAAGTGCAGGGGGAAAACTACACCTGCAAGAATCTTTCCTATACAGGAGAAAGCAGCGTGGTCAAAAGCTTTTCTCCTCTCTAGCAATTCCCAAGCTCCACGGTGCCTGCATCCCCTCTTGTGTACCTCCAGCCAGGTGCTGCTGGGGAGACCCCCTGGTTTGCTAGGTAATGAGAATCTACCTACTCTTTGCACTTCAGCCATGGTTTTATGGTTGTTCCCGCATCCTGCCTGCGTTGGCTCGCACAGTACCTTTCATTTCAGTTTCAGTGCTGTGTTCTAGAGACATTTTTAAACTGAGATGTTGCACTGAAGGATATTCAACACTGATTACTTGCGAGACACAGAAGCACAAGAAATCCAGTCGAAAAAACCAGACGCGTTATGGGAAAAGTGCTTAACAATATGCATGCAAGCAGAACAAAAGAAATGCTGTTGGTATCCACCAACACTTGTGTCAGGCTTTTATGTTAGGCTTACTACTTGTCCTAGCAGGTGTATTAGGAATTCTGTATACCTGAATTGAGTTTAAAACCTAGCAAATCTTATCAAATACCGTCAAAGCCTTAATAACTGAGGGAAACACTTCTCTTCCATGGGAAGCACTGAAAAGGACCAGATCTGATGCTACTTCAGGGACTGTTTGTCTTCCCATGTCAGCCTTCCTATCTAAGGACAATGAGAAACAATGATGAGTTAGATTCAGATTGCAGCAAGGTAAATACAAAGTCATCTGAAATGTAAAATGGTTTAAGCTGCAGCTAATTAGAAAACCAATGGATATAAATAGGGAATACAGAAAGTATTTAAAGAGCACTAGATGATGATGGATGATGATCCAGCAAGGAACAGAATGTTTTCTTGAAGAATAAAGGCAGAACAAACAACTGTGCAGGGACAAAAAGACAGCTATCAGTGTTCAAAGTCTGAGCTCTTGGCACATTTGCCCACTGCTTGATACCGTGTTAGTCCCTAGCTTCCCATCTTGTTTTCCTTTTTAAGAAAATCTACCCTGCCTTTGAGTACTTTATGTAAGAATATAAAATATAGCAAAGAGACCTTTGGTCATGGAACAGTAAGTTAGTAACTATTCTCTAGCAATGGACTGTAAAATCCACAACTAACTGCTTTGTATTTCCTATCTTAAACACTTTCTCTCCTAGACTCTCTCTAAAAAAATGATTACTATATCTCAAATTCTTCATATATATATATGTGTGTGTGTGTATATATATATATAGGAACACATACAAACTTGCAATTTTTTTCTGAACTATATCAGTCCAGCCAAACAGCTGACAAGGATGATTGATGCCATCTTTGGGTGAATGCAAGCAAACTCATCAGAAAACTGAAGTTGAAAGAGACATCAGAAGATCATCTAATCCCCACTTGACATTCAAAGCATGGCGAGCTTCAGATCGGGTTCCCCAGGGCTTAAACTTGACATATCTTGAAAATCTCCACGGATGGAAACTGCAGCACCTCTCCAGGCAACCTCTTCCACCACTGGTCTCCTTGTGGTAAAAAACCTTTTCCTTTATTAGGTCTGCACGTCTCCTGTTTCAACCTCTGCCTCCCTTCTGTTCTTCTGCCATGTACCATCATGAAAACTCTTCTCAATAACATCCTCTTAGGCACTGGAAAGTCATCATTAAGTTGCCTCCAAGCTTCCTCAGTAAGCCTCATTCTCTCAGGCTCTGTTCATAGGATGCATGGTTTAGCTCCCTGCCCATCTTCAGTGCCTCCTCCACTGACTTTGCTCCAGTTTGTTGATGTCTCTCCCTTATCTGATGGGTGCACAAGGTGTGTGCAAAACCGGGCACAGTAATTTACATGTGGCCAAACAAATCCTGGGCAGAGGGGGATAATCACTTCCCCTGATGTACTGGCTGTGCCCCTGTTATCACAGCCTGGGGCACTGCTGGTTGTCCCTGCATCCAGGGCATGCTGCTGGCTCATGCTCAGCCTCTCTCTGCCAAGGCTCCATGTCCCTTGCTGCAGAGTCGCTCCCAACCAGGCAGGCATCAGCCTGAGTCACTGCATGGGCTTGTTCCTTGCCAGATGCAGGACTTGGCATCTGTCCTCCTTGAATTTCCTGAAGTTCCTCTGCTGGGCCATTCCTACAGCCTGTCTAGGTCTCTCTGTATGGTAGCTCTGCCCCCAAGGGTACCAACTGACCACCCTAATTCGGTGTCATGTGCAAATCTGCGTAGAGTGCTCTCTGTTACTTCTGGTTACTAACCAGGTTAGTGATAAAGACATCAAGAAGGACAGGTCCCAGGATACTCCAATTGCTACTGGTCTTCAAATATAGTATGTCCTTTAATCACTACCCTCTGAAGTAGTGATTTCTACTTTCTACCAGCTTTCTACTCACATAGCTCTCATCACATGCAGGCCATAGTATCCTATCGTGGAAAAAAGAATACTGTAGGAGACAGTGTTGAAAGCCTTGCTAAAGTCTAAATAAATTGAGTCAAAGTGATTTACCGTAAGTAAATCAATGGGGGCTGCTTACAGTTGTCTTTTCCTTCACACGCCCAGAACTCATACCAGAAAAACCCACTACACTGGACACTTTACAGTCTTGTTTCATTAATTCCATGGGCATGTAAATGTAAAAGCTCCTAATCCAATTAATAAATACATAAATAATTCTGATGGCAATGGATGTCCTGTGTGGGGATTACTCACCCAAACCCCATCCACTATGACTAATTAACTTCGTTCTCAATTTTCTAAAGCCTTTTAAGCAAAAGAAAACTGTTCCATAAAAAGGCAGGCAATATAAGAATGTGTCTACAGACATAGCAAATGGGCCTGAAAGTTCTATACATTTATTAAGAAGACAAGTAAATATAACATATGAAAAAGAAAATACTTGTCCTCTATTTATTTACAGAAGGCAAACACAGTATAACACTCCACACCTCTCATAGGAAAAGTAATAATAATAATAATAAAATACATAGGCTGGAATTCTCAGCCTCTGATTTGGTTTTTTTTAGTGTTCTGATTATAAAATTATATTCATCAAATAGAAATACTAAGACATGCCACCTCTTTGGTCTTTCCATGTGACTCAGTGTTAACTTTAAGTAAGATTGCTCTTTGAAATTCAGTGGCTAATTAAAAAACAT
>WUAM01000071.1:28807752-28873490 GCA_024336885.1 Actenoides hombroni
CAGTGCATAATTGAAAAAAAAAATAAAAAAAAATTATATATATAAATTAAAATAGAGTTCAGATAAGCCACTCCCCTATCATGCCTAGATCAACAGCATGGCTCTATTCATCTGTTGAAGACAGGTTAGACTCAGGCCTACTTAAATGACGTCAGGCAGTGATGTAAAACGAGAGGAACTGAAACTCCACACCCAGACAGGATAGGTGCACTGGAAGGACTACATTACCTGGCACCACCCAGAAGGTCGCAACGACTGTGATAAGCACAGGAAAAACAAATCCTGAGGAGGCAAACCCCACACTTCTAACAAGATGTACATCTAGACCATTGGAAGGGGAAAGGTGATGCTAACAATTTTCAGACAGTGGCAAAGCTACTGCATTGAAGTCTTTGGAAATCTACTGGAAGTCTTTGCGAATCTACATAGGGAGAGTAACGTCTGTGTTGGTCCTCACCTGTGCAAAGGTCTAGTCCACAATAGCACAGTTACTAAACCATGTACCAAGAAATCATGAAGTATACAGAGATCAAACATCTCCACAGGAACCCCAAGGAAACCCTGAGGAAATAATTGAAGCTGTGTTTGTTTTCAAGGAGAGGAAACAGTTTGCTAAAAAGAGTTAAGAAGAGCAGCTACTGGTCTCTACTGGTTTTCAAGACTTAGCTCTGTTCAGTGCATTATACTGAAGTTTGAGACAAATAAATATAAACTAAAAAGAAAGTGATCATGGCTAAACAGCAAGGAAAAGGACATAATTAGAGATTAAGAAAGCAGCCTTCAGAAAACTTGGACTTGTGTTCAAGCAAGGAAAAGAAAATACCATGAACAAACAGGTCAAATATAGAAAATGAGGCAGGCCAAAGCAGTAGCCAAAACAGCAGTTCAAGAACAACTTTCAGAAGGTATAAAGTCAACGACAAATCCTTTTTCAAGTACATATCAAGAGCTGAAAACTCTCCTGAGGAGTATGTGTCCAAAATGCAAGGTATAAAAATAATGTTCATGATGATGAAAGTGAGAGCAGAGGAACTCCACACATTCATTACTTCTGTCGGAAAGTTCAACGAGCTCTTTCAAAGGAACTTGTTAAGAAAATGGTCTCAAATTCAATGCCACAGAAAAGGGAATGGGACAACTGGGTGAAACACAAAACAACACAAGTCCCAGATCCAGATGTTCAAGGAGTTAGTCAATAGGACCCCTTGGAAAATGGTCCTCAGAGACAAGGAAGCACAGCAGAGCTGGCAGATCTTTAAGGATGCTGTCTATAGAGCACAAGAGCTTTTGATCCCCAGGGGTGAGAAATCAGGCAAGTAAGGCAAGAGAACAGCACGGCTGAGTGAAGACCTGATGGTCAAATTGAAGGGCAAGGAGGAACTGCACAGTCAGTGGAAGCAGGGACAGGTGTCCTGGGAAAAGCATCAGGACACTGCCTGGTTGTCTAGGGATGGGGTCAGAAAGGCCAAGGAACAGTTGGAACTGAACTTGACAAGGGATGCAAAGAGTAAGAAAAGCTTCTACAAGTATGTCAACCAGAAAAGGAAGGTCAAAGAAAGTGTACCCCTCCCCTAATGAGCAAGACTGGCAAGAGGTAACAATCCACTAGAAGGCTGAAGTACTCAATAACTTTTTTGCCTCAGTCTTCACTGGCAACCTCTCTCCTCACACCTCCCAAGCTGATGGACCGCAAGACAGGGACCACGGGAGCAAAGTCCCTCCCTCTGTAAGAGAAGATCAGGTTTGTGGCCACGTGAGGAACCTGGGCCTTGGTCTTCCTGATCCCATCCCTACAGAACTGGGCAACATCCAGCAGGTCTGTAAACTAAGCAGCTTGAGAAGTGAGCCCATGTGAGGCTCAATAAGTCAAGTGTAAGGTTCTGCAGCTGAGTCGAGGCAATCAATGTAGTATCAATACTGTATCCGTGTCAATACTGGTATCAATACAGGTTGGGGAATGCAGGGATTGAGAACAGGCCTGCAGAGAAGGACTTGGGGGTACTGGTGGATGAAAAGCTGGACATGAGCCACCAATGTGCTCTCACAGCTCAGAAGGCCAATCACTTTCTGGGTTGCATCAAAGGAAGCATGGCCAGAAAGTTGAGGGAGGTGATTTTGCCCTACTGTGTCCAGCCCTGGAGTCCTCAGCATAAGACAGACATGGACCTGTTGGACCACATCCAGAAGAGGCCACAGAAGCAATCAGAGGGCTGGAAGACTTCTCCTGTGAGGACAGGCTGAGAGAGTTGGGGTTGTTCAGCCTGAAGAAGAAAAGGCTCTGGAGAGACCATTTTAGAGCCTTTCAGTATTTAAACAGGACCTTTAAAAATGATGGGGACAATCTTTTTTAGCAGGGCCTGTTGTGACAGGACAAGGGGTAATGGGTTTAAACTATAAGAGGGTAGATTTAGATTAGGTATAAGGAAAATAATTTTTACAATGAGGGTGGTGAAACACTGGACCAGTGTTCCAAAACTCTTGGATTATAACAGAGTTCTAGAGAGTATCAGCTCAACACTCTAAAATATCTGTGAAATCAATATGAATGTGAATGATTAGAAAAATAAGACAAGGGAGTCATCACCATTATCTTAATATACATATCTATATCTATAGTACACTTGTATCTTGAATGCTGTCCTTGGTTCTAAGCTCCCTCTCACAAAAAAGTGAAGTAAACTTAAATAAAAATAGAGAAGGCTGGCAGGGAGCACTAGAAATGAAGGAACAGCTTTTATAGTATATAATACTAAATACACAGGGAAGGCCTCAACCTGGGAAAGCAATGAAAAGCCATGAAAGCTATGAAAAGCAATGCATTACAGGATGTGTGGTAGAGATCTACACAATTATTACTATGAGCAGCATGGAGACTGGCAATATGGATTTAACTGTTAGAGATGTCTTCTGTACAAGAACTAAGGGACATCAGATAAAACTATCAAGTGGAATTTTCCACAGGAATCTTCACACAAAGTGCACAGAAGCCGAAAAACTCCTGGTCACATGATGGATGCTAAAGCTTAAATGCTTACAAGGAGAGATTAGGCACATTCAGGAATCACAAAGTCCGTAAAGGAGTACTAAGTGTGAAGCTGCCAAGTTCCTTGCTTATGATACTCAGTGGAGACTGCAAAAGCATTCTGTATATTTAATAGTGGTATAAAGATCATAATGTAATCAGTCACCGTGTAACAAATTGACATAGGTCCATTTTAACAATACTGCTTTGGGTACTATTACTTCCTACCAGTTCTTTGTATAATATCAGCTGCCCCTGCACCCTATGATAAATCATGCAGTACATGCACATTTGAAACTTAATGAAGACAACCTGTATTAAATAAAAAAGTGTGCATAGAAGATCTACAATGGAAAACAATCAGGGAAGTTAGCACAATATTTAAAGTGCACTTTTTAGATGTACTCTGATTAGTAGTATCTTGTCTTAAAGAGGGTCTTTAAATCAGCTTCTATCTCAGCTCTTACATGACAACTGATTTTAACAACATCAGCACCAGCAAATTCAAAGCCTCTGAGAACACAACTTCCTTAGCTATCGTTACAACTTTTACCAGCAAAAAAACAATGCCTGTAGGAAGACACTCCAGGGAAAGGTGAAGACCTTGCTTAGAAAGGTTCTACATCTCTGTCGCTTTCTCATAATGGAACACCACAGAAGTCCCATTTCAATTTATTATAAGCATCAATACATAAAAAAGATTTGAAATAATTTCTTGCCAGACTGCCAAGGAAGTTGCTTTAGGAAATTAGGAACCCTTAAACTGTATCTGATTGAAAACAAATGTCCAGCATATTGATATGCAGTATCAAAATCAACAACAATCTTTATAGGAAGTGATGAAATTGCTAATGGTCTGACCTGATGGGAATATGCAAATAATATTCTATTAGGCTCCTGGCATCAGCTGACTTTTTTAGGAGACTGTGTGAGCAAGAGATGCTAAAGCTTCTTTATGAGCTCGATCAATCTTTTAAGCAAGCTCTGCATTCCTTGTCGTCTTCTTACATATATATGTGTGTGTGAAAGAAACAGCAGATACTATAGCTGTGGGAAAACCCACCCGAACAAAATGCCCTAGCTTTGTAGCACTCATTTATTTCATTTTCTTCATTTATAACAGTCTTTAACAATCCTAGGCTTCAGCAAATTGCTACGTACAGCATTTCTTGACTAGGCTTTTCCCTTTAGTCACAACGTCATTTCTGACAGCAGGTGGACTCCCAGGGACAAGGGCTGTTCTGGACATCGAACAGAAGATTTTAGGTCATTATTGTACTATTTTATCTGGCTAAATCTTCTGAATATCTTTAGGATAGTTGAAATTTTAGAGAAAAACATCCCCACAAAGTTTGGCCTAAGGAATTATGTTTTAAAATCTAAGTGATCACTTTTGTCAAGGAAAACAACATATATATTTGCAAGAGGAAGTAACATTTTAGGGTGTTGTAAGAGCCCGACTATTGTTGTCTTAAAACTTGTGTGGTGGCAAGATCTGAACAGAGAATGAGCAAGGCCTGTCTGGAGGGCAGAGGTATCAATGGCTCCAGTGGCTCCATTCTCCTCCCTTAACAACAGCAAGAGGCAAGGTCTGCATAGGTGGGATGGTGTCTTTTCCCCAAGTTAACTTCTTCTGCTGGCCATGGTGACTGCATCAAGGGGGAGCTGATAGCAGGCATCACACTAGAAGGGGCTCACACAAATTAGCACCACCTCTCTACACTTCCCATGGAAACTGGGGATGCCACCCATATCCCAAGTGTAAAAAGGGACTGTAATAGATTGATCTGCCCACCACCACCAAAGAACTGGAGATCTGGACTGATCCCACGAGACATCACCGGGTCCAAGGGTGCTGATCTTTCTATCTTACTCTCTTCCCTCCTGCCCCCCCATCTTTTCTTCTTTCTGCTCACATATCCTTTCTTCTCCTTGATGCTTAGTTGTGTCTTAAAGTAATTGAAAATAACATTTATGCCAAAACACCTTTATCTGCACCTTTTATTGACTGCTGTTAGGGAGAACCAATAAATAGTTCTATCTTGTTCCTCCAAGTCATTGTCATGACTCTGCTGTAGCGCAGGGACAGCCTCTTTCAAGGGATCATAATGATTGACCTCCCTCATTGTCCACTGAGTCAGATCAGACAGGTAGATGCTGTAGCACACTTTTCATGCCTTCTACCTCTTCCAAAACTTACAGATCTCAGAAGATGAGACTTTTTTAATAACCCATTTAGTTTTCTAAGGGTTTGACAGCATCCTCATATTGACTGTTTTTCATCACCTTATGCAATTAGAGACTAAATAGAGTAATATTCCATCCTGAAGATCCTTCAGAGAAGGATCTTCCAGAAAGATGTCATGTTCTTTTCCACTGTGTCACTGCCTACGTGGGCTCTTCTCAGTGACATCCAATGATAGGACCTGGGGCAGCAGGTGCAAACTGGAACATAGGAGGTACCACATAAACGTAAGGAGAAACTTTTTTATGGTGAGGGTGACAGAGCACTGGAACAGGCTGCCCAGAGGGGTTGTGAAATCTCCTTCACTGGAGACATTTAAAACCCACATGGACGTGTTCCTGTGTGATCTACTCTAGGTGATCTGCTCTGGCAGGGGTCTGAACTAGATGATCTTTTGAGGTCCTTTCCAACCCCTAACATTCTGCAATTCTGTGATTTTTGGATAGAAGTTTTTTGAGGGTTTTTTTCTTTTTTGCTGAAAAGCCTGAGGTACTTGACTATGGCCTAAATATGATGCCTGGTCAAGTGATGACTCCACTAAGCTCGAAGCTGAAAGACACTGACTCACTCTACAGCAGCTAACTGGGGAAGTTTACAGCTGTCAAGTAATGATGAACCCTCAACATCACCTTCCCTGAGCAGAACGAGGGTATACAAGCAGCTAAGTGATGTAGCAAAACTTTTCTACTTCATTTTCTGAATCCTCACAGAGCAACTCTTCTGATTGATCCACTAACATTCTTTATAGCCACTTGTCAAGTAGGAAAGGGAGGATGTCCTAGTACAAGAGGTTTCAGTGCCACAGTAGCCCAGCTTGAATAAATCACAGCCCAGCTTTTAGATCAGTCACTTTGTTATTAAATGATGTAATCAAAATAGGTAACCTAGACAAAATTCTGTGAAGAATACTGTAATAGAAAAAGTAAAGTATCTTAAAAAGCATTCCCTGGCAACTAGCATCTTGTAATAAACAGACAGGAGGCCACATAGCTAAGAAGCTTCCTAAGCATTATCTATCTAAAAACCCTGAAGATTTCTTTTTTTTTTTTCCATGTTGTATAGCATAACAAAAATAATTAAAGTTTTGGAAGCTTCTAAACTAACCTATATAAGGTAAAAAATGCTCAGAATCCACACAAGCCATTTTCCCTTTTGAATTTTGAATAAGCAAAGTCTGTAAGCAGGGCACAAAAAAATACTGTGGTAGGAGGGTATAAAAGAGACATATGATGGGGAAGCCCCCTAGGGAAGTCGATTTTAATAGAGATCTTGCACTGTAGACTATATTGTTTTATCATCTAAAAGCACAGATGGCCACCAAGGAACAGTTGTTCAAGATAAACTCTAGTATCCCACAGGATTTTCACTTTAATAATATAAAGACAATTATAAATCTAGAAAAAGTAAGCCAACACTCTTTTTGATCTGAAGTCTAGTTCATCTTTTGCAATGTATGGAGAGTGAGATACGGCCACCAGAAGAAATCAACACACTAAAAGTCTCACAGATAATTTTCAGTGTGCTGTATGACAAACATGTAAGTGTTGTTGTGGCTGCTTTTCAAATGAGATGGTATTTCCATCCTGTACAGCAAATGTTATTAAAACATCAGAACTTGCACCAGGAACACAATGCTGCTGGTTGTGTTTTGTGGGGGTTTATATTAATTTGTTTGTTTGTTTTAATTCAAATCACAGTGTTCAGCCTTTTCAACCTTGGAAGTTTTTTTTTTAGTAGCAATAGACTACCTGCATGCCTGTGTTTAGCCCATGGCCAAAATGACATGTATATAGCATGAACTGAATAGGATTTTTGGCAGATGATCTTACAACCACACATGGCTCAACAATGCAACTACAATTTGGAAAGTTACTCACAACTCATTTGTGCAAAATAGTATCACTATTCCCAAACCTCTCTGAAGACAAAGCAGGTATTTAAACCACCCAAAAGCCAAGCAGACACCATTTATAATCAAACTCTGTCAAGCAAATCTAAAAAAAAATAATAAAACCCCTGAAATACACACACAAAAAAACCCAAGCAAAAACCTTTAAGAAGGCACTTTCAATCAATGAAAATAAATTCCAAACAAAATACTTCAGGTCAAGCCCTTAGGCCACTCCTCAAAACACTATCAACAACTACAGGCTAAGTTAATCCTGAGGCATCCTGCCCGTGAAGTTTTGCACATGAACTAGGAGTATGAAGTAATACAACTTCCTACCTGTTATAATGCATTAAGATCATACTACAGTAAGAAATTTTCAAAGAATTTTCCAATTAGCAGAGAAGGGGACTAAGGATAATATGGAAAGATCACTGGGCCTGAAGCTATTGGTGACAATAAAAAAACCAGTGTGGATCACAGCTTCCCAAGCGTGGCTGTAGAACAGCTAGCAAGAACTCATGAAAGGCATCATGTGAAAAATACAACATCTCAAAGTACTGGAGAAGTGCTGGATTGAGTTCAAAGAAAGTTGGTGAAGGGTCTAGAGAACAAGTCCTGTGAGGAGTGGCTGAAGGAAGTGGGGTTCTTTAGCCTGGAGAAGAGGAGGCTGAGGGGAGAACTCATCACTCTCTACAACTACCTGGAAGGAGGTTATAGAGAGGTGGGGGTCGGTCTCTTCTGCCAAGTAACAAGAAATAGGACAAGAGGAAATGGCCTCAAACTGCACCAAGGGAGGTATAAGTTGGACATGAGGTAGAATTTTTTCCCTGCAAGGGCTGTCAAGCACTGGAATGGGCTGCCTAAGGAAGTAGTTGAACCAACATTCCTGGTGGTGTTTAAAGTGCCTGGGGACATGTTTTAGTCCTAACCTGGCAGTGCTGGGTTAATGATTGGAACTGATGATCTTAAAGGACTCTTCCAACCAAAATGATACTATCAATCTATGAAATAAAACTGCAATCTCTAGCAAAAATTTGTTTTTATAGCAACCAGAAAAGCTGTGGTTTGTTTCAGAGGGTTGAAGCAGGAAAAAACCTAAACAAAAACTACTACTAAATTAGGGCTGTTTTTTACAAACCAACCTAGATCAACATATGCTGGGACTGCACAGCAGCACAATGGTCATCCTGTGACATAACACAGGCCCAGTTCTGTACTAGGCAGTACAAACAAAAGATGACAGGTGCCACATGCCTTTTTCATCCCTCCTTTCCTTCACTGCAATTTTCTTCAATCGTATCCGTACTTGGGCTTCTAGGTTAAGCCAGTTTCTGGGACACACACACATCCCCACAGGCATACGTGCATCACTTTGCTTAGTACAACCCATCTTCTGCTGAAGACAACACTGGAAAGTAAGGTTGATAACATCTTCAGAATCAGAACAAATCCACGCTAGAAATAATATACACTGTAAATGCAGTCACCCATTCAAACACTGTCCTCTGGAAGCCTCAGAGACAAGCACCATTCTTTCACATTCAGCAAACAGATTTTCCTGACAATCTATGACAATTTTTCTGGGAGAATTCAGTAATTTCAGAGTATGCACAAGCTAGAGTTTATACTTACAATTCAAACTAGCTTTCAGCTGTAGCTGCCTCACCTACCCACTGAGACAGCAATTGATAGCCTCTTTCTTTGGACTTCTTTGCAGAACAACCTTGGTTCTGCACACTTAGCAAAACCCAGGCTGCCTGGCTCAGGTTTGTATTATACTATTTATACTGCCTGTGCAAGAGTAACAGTGCTGTACACTTGCCTTTAGTGAGAAGTAGCATCATCTTCAACACTAGGAACTTCAAGAGAGGTTGAAAAGAATCTCCATTCTGTTTTATGTCTGTGAACCAGTAAATTTTTAGCACGCTGCATATGAATCAGATACGGTACCTTCTGCTACAGATGAATTACAATCAAGTATTCAAATACAAAGGTAAATTCTGGAAGTAAAATGGAGGTCTCTTCTCACAAAACCTGTGAAATACTCTGGCATTTATATGATCTAATTATCTTTTAAAAAGCTGGGTAATGAACTTCATTTAAATATATTGTTATGAACCAGCTTAAAGTAAATAACTGTACCTTGTAAAGTCATTAATTTCCAACTGATATAGGTTGTTTTGATAGGGACTTACCAGGTCTCAGCAATATGCAAACAAAGAAACTCTGATTTTGATTATGTAGCTTATTCTTAGCTCTGCTACTCTCAGTACTCATGACACTCATAAAACCTTTATATCACTATGATCAACTTGATATCAAAAGAATCACTCATGTAAGTGACTGACTGCCAGAAACTAAAGATTTAGAGCTTTTTCCCAAATTTTGCCTATTATGTTTTATGTACTATGCTGGAAATAAAACTTTGTCAGTGGATGAAATTTCTTGTCAAGTTAGTAGCTACACAGAAAAGTGTAAACTGTCATCAAAACAAAGAGCAAAGTTGAAATCATACAGTAAATCAGCCTGTGAAGAAAGCCATCCTATGTGAAAGCATTGAGAAATCTTCTGTCAGTATTTTGTACTTCACCTATGTCTCAGATGCTCACTATGCTCAAAAATCTATTAAACAACAAACTTTATTCATTTATTTGAAATCACAGCTTAATGTTTTAGAATGCAGAGACTGAAATGCAATGGTACAACTCGTTCTTTAGCTACAAAAAGCTGTAGAAGGGCACATTCTTTACAGGATGCATCCATGTGCTTCTTTGACCATATAAAAATGAAAAGACAAAACACAGGACAAATTGAAATTCGATTTAAATAATTTGCAGGATTTGTTTTATAGATTCAGAATGAAGATGCAAAGACAATTCACCTCAGAACATATGAAAGTAACTTTAAAAGTGGCAAACATTCAGGAATGACATTTTTTAATAATTCATGGGTTTGTATTACCTTCAACTTTACTCATCTGTTGCCATGAGAAACCTCAGACCTCCTGGTGATTGTGCATCTATGGGGAAAAGCAGACTTCATACCTTGTTCTTGTTTGGGTTTTCTTTTTGCTTTGTTGTTTTTTTAAGTGTAGAATTCCTCAGCACTTTCAGCAACTTCCAAAGTTACTGAGCCCATCAGCTTGATATAACCCAAAGCAAGTAACTGCAACATCAAGTTATTGCTTACAGATCTGCCTAAATTCTGAAAACACTCATTAGCTCCCTATGATAGAAGATTCCTGATCCTTGCCTTTTTTTTTTTTTTTTTTTTTTTTTTACCCCATATGGCATTCCATATGGCATACCATAAAATGCATGTCTCTTCAATTCTGTTCCAGTCTTATTGCAATTCCTGGAGTAGACAGAGGGAGGGAGGATGGCAAAAAAAGGCATCCTCCCAAAGCACCCCCACCTAGAGCAATGTGAAGAAAAAATAAATTCCTACCTATAAAACAAACACCGACCATGTTATGATCAGGTTTTGTTTGCCTTCTAGTCATCAGTAGAATATGCCTACACATACTAACTCTAAGGTGAAGTGAGAATAAGGTTTTAAAGTTATAAAATACACATCCAGGAACTTTGATAACTGAACTCCTGCCATCGTTTCCAGTGTTGTTTCCTGGAAGTCTGATCCACACAAATGGTTTCCACCATTACCTACTCCATAAACAATTTCTCAACAGCAGCTTGCTGTCAACACTCACAGCTTCTTCTATCAACTCCAACGTGGTTGACCCTGTTAGACCCGCTCCTCAAAACTTCAGGCTCTGCCAGCTAGAAAACTGCCAGTAAGGAAAATTCAAATAATGAACAATTTGGGGATCAAATTTGGATAGAACACAGGCAGTGTAGGATCACAAGGAACATGCCTCTCGGCAAATAAGCGTCTTTCTTGCACTACCAATTTTAAGCTGTAATTTGCCCTGTGAGTTATTCTAAACCCTCAGGAATTAAAGCCTTATACTTCACAACTGAAGTATTGCCACACTGCTTCTTCCACCTTCCTTGCATGTAAGCAAATAGTTCAGCTTCACCCACAGCACTTCACGTAGCCATAATGAAAATTCCGCTCCGAATTCCTCCTTCTTTCAGCAGAGAAGTTAGCAGTTAGCCCAATTAAAACAATTTTGCATCCTGCTTTGTGAAGTGTGTGTGTGTGGGGGGGAAGGCGTGCACATAAAGCAAGGGGACAGAACTCCCACTCAAAGCAGACAATACTTTAGAGCCGAAAAATCCTGGCTAACGAGATGATCGTACACCCTGGCATGCAGCACATTGCTGGAGGCTCTAGAAAGGAAAAAATGGAAACAAAAGGCTAATTGCCATGCCAAGGAAGAGTTACTTGACAGGACACATGCACGCTATAGTTTCCTTAAATATTAGATAGAAAATTCCATGTTCTGCAGGTCTTACTCCAAATTTGAAGTGCTCAGAAGCCTAGGAGCCAGAATCAGCTCTTTGGTTGAAAACAGCAGGAAGAAAATTTACAACTCAAAATATTGTTCTCTGAGCTCAAAGGGAAGTCTGCTTTACTGTAGGTCTTCAGTATTTTTCTGCTTTTCCCTTTGGCAAATTTAGAAGCAACATTTCCATGTCAATCTTCTGACCATTTTAATTCATACTAGTTTTATATCTGTCACTCTCCTATATATTTTTAGTTACTTGTTAAAGATCACTCAACTACGTTTAGTTCAACTGTCAAACAGGAGAACATGACAGAAAGAAAATATCTATTCTAAGGACTTCAGAGACTCAAGTCTTTGGTTTCCAGCTGAGGTAACACATGAGGGGGATTCTTCCCTTGACTCTTATTAGGGCTGTATGATTGCAGGGTTTTAGAGATTCCCCAGCACTGCTCCAAAAAATGGAAAATCTGCTTTTATTACTTCCCATAAATTCTTGAGCTTCCATGGTGAGTACTATTCTCTAATAGGCAATAAAACATAATTTGCCATTAAGCATGTTGGGAATCTGTTTCATACCCCAAAGAAGGAAGGATCTTCTTATGTGATACAACATGCAATTATTTTAAAGTATTCCCTATCTCCCCAGCAAAAGGGTTTTAAACCCAAAAAAATCCAAAGGGAGCTTATCCCCAGTCAGGGATAACAGTCCTTATAAAAAAGAGTTCTGCTCACTTCAAACATAAAAACAAAGTCTAAATGAAATATTACCATATCAGCCAAAATCTCATTTGAAAAATAGTAACTTTGCTGTCCTCTACAGCAAACTGTTGTTTTCACAAGGAAGGATTTTGCCACCTATATGTGAAATATGTAATAAATACATATATTTATTTAATACAAAGAGTATTATTACTCTTTAAAAAGTTATACTCTTTAAAACACTAATAATTTAAAGTTTAGGCAAATTCAGGTTTCCTTCGTAGGTCTTGCAAGAAGAGTAACATCTCCTAGCAGGCAAACTAGCCAGAACTAACCCAAAATCTGTTCAACCCCTTACCTCTTTTGAACTGGAAAACTGCTTGGCTTTTTTTTTTATCGTGAAGTCAGACATGAAACTAAAATAGAGAACCTCAATCTAACGTGTTGGCTTTACTGGAGTAGAACTTCCAAATATCACACCCCTAGTAAGATGCCAGGCTTTCTTAGACATATTAGTTGACATAAATCAAGGCAGACAAGTCCTTGTCACTTCAGAATTATACTCCCTTATCATTTATTTTGGTTCAGCATGTGTCAGTCTGGTTGATCACCGAACTAGATTTCTGTTAGTGTACACAGAGTGTGACGTAAAACGTTAAGCTACAACAACTCCATCATGTGCAATCAGGGCAACAAGACTAATCTTTTTTAAATACTCTGATTACTTTTGTTTTCAACAAAGCATCCATACTTACTCTGTATTTAAAATCGCAGAAAAAAACCATTAAATTCTCTGTAATTTGTCTGTTAGTAAAATAGGGAAACTAACACATCTGTTCATTGAAGTGCCTGTCAGTAAAAGACAGCATGAACACAACCAAGCTAAAATGAAACTGCAGTTTCTACTTTTACAGTCAAGCAAATCCCAATGGCATCAATAACACCAACTGCTGCAAAGGAATTTGGGTATGTAAAACCTCCAAGTCCTGAGCTCATAGTTTCAAAACAGAGAAGATACTTGGGATGGCCAGGACAAAGACCATCCAAGGATATGGGCAGTGACTCTACATGAAGCAGAGAACACAAATAACAGCTATGTATCCTATCTGAACAGAACTCACACTGTGCTCTGGTGCCTCATATCCCCACCTATATACACACACATGCTGACAGCACCGAGCTCCATGCCATGCGTACGTGGATTCTATATATGTATAGATATTTTTTTCCATGTGTGCATATATGTATATTTATAGGTTGCATTGATACTATATACACAAAGACTTAGCTTCCTACAAACTGCATAAAGTTTTTAAGGATGGGTAGAGGCAGGTGGTCTTCCACTGTCCGGTCAATGTGGAAAATCCTGGGTTCTGTGCTGCCACTTCACAAGAAATTCCATGGCCAGCATGTGCTCAAGCTAAAAGCTCTACCTAATACTATATACATACATATATACACAAACATGTATTTATATGGATATATTGTAATCAAAGCTTAGCAAAAGCTAAGTGTGGAGTGGTGAAGAAAACAGCTCTTTCTTTTTCCCCTGAGTTAGTTAACTAGTCTTAATACTTGAGCATTTAGATTGTTAGACTGCTTGAAAGAGGTGTGTTTTTTGTTATCTCAGCAACCAAGCTTTCACAGAAGTTTTGATTTTTCCAAGATGACAGCATGAGATTGTAGAGTACAGTTGGCTATGCAGTTTTCATAGATGTCCAAGGTCCTTCAGAGTTCTGCGCTTTGCTGCACTCTCTGAAATGCTCTTTTGACACCAATCTTGAGCACTTATTTGTCCATATCTTCCAAAGAGATTTTTGTAATTTTCACACAGCATCCTTCCTACAGGCTTTCACTGCTGACCTATCCAGAAAGAAACTACCCTCTTTCTTAAGGATAATCCTTGAGTTTTTTTACAGAGACACACTTGCCAGAATAGCAGTGAAACGTGACTACATTAAAAGCAGTCTGGGGATGCCAATAATGGTTGTGAAGAATAAAAGCTTTTACTAATTCAGAGAAGTCAGTCTATTGAGATAATTAAACAAATTTAATGCTTTTGTTTTTAACCCTACCTTCCTTTCTACTTTATTTTGCTTGTCATCAGTCTCCCCTTTCTACATTTCATTTCACACCAAACATGAGCTTTTTGGGACAAAGATGCGCAATTTTATGTAACTGCAGCATGGACAGCAAAATGAAACCACTGGACCATTTAAATACTAGCAAGACGTGGAGAAACAGCAGCACAAATCCATGTTTTTACCTTTGTTTTACACATTAAAAAGTAACAAAGGCCAATAATTCACCAAACACTTCACACAGCTTCAATTCCAGGTCACATGTTTTCATGGGAGTTGCATCATTATCAGCACCATGTGTATATATTGAGAGAAGTCCATAAATCTTCACACCAGCCTCCTTTTCAACAGGGTCCTTAGAGAATTCAGTACGACAAAGCCTAAAGTTTACATGGGTTTGGGGAGAACGAGGAGGCAAAAGTTATTCCCCAAAATGTTCTTTCTCTGAGGTAAAAGAAATGAAGTCAGAGATCATAATTTTTACAGTACTACAACATTTAGCTGAAAGCAGCCATCTCTCTTCCCTCTGAGCTTTCTAAGCACTCAATCTGTCTTTGAATTCCCAGAAAACTGAAAAGATACATTTAGTCCATTTAGTTTCCATTTTTTTATGGCTTATTTCAAAAAAGCATTAACATTTTTCTGAAGTTACTAACCAAAAAACAAGTGCCAGCATACAAAAACTACTACTCGCTCTACTAAAAGTTTGGTTTTCTTTTTTACCACTGAGAAATGAGTTCAAACTTCAGCCTTACTAGAAAAATCTAAAACGTGTTTCTCTATATGTTTAATTTAAAGTTTAAAGCTGGATCCATGAGATCCAGGTAGAAACAAAATCCTTACTCTACAGATATGCTGACAGTAGAAAATACTTCTCTTGTTACACTGACATCTTAACATGAGCAATAAGTTATTTTAATAGACAGTTATTATCCAAGAAATGTTATTTTCTTGCTTGAATCAAACAGTTTTATATGTCTGAAAGTAGAAGAAAAAAAAAGCCTGAGCTGCTTCTAGATGTTGTGAACAGGCTTAGAGACTCAGCTGTTGCATTTAACAGAGGTACAGGGAAAATACAAGAGCATTTAAGAGGAAACATGCTGAGAAAGTTTTCTCTGCATATTTCTTATTGCACATATTTTACGAACTTGACAACAGTACCTTTAAACATTTTTCCCCCCTACATAAGCAGTTTCACTAAGTGGAGTAAAATATATTGGTAAAATCCCAGTCTCTGCCTGTACTGAGAAAAAGGTTGAATGTCAAACTACTGTCACTGAATTTCTGAAATTCACTAGTTTTCATCTTAATCTAATAAAATGTCATATAAAAGTTTTATCTTCTTAATTTTCTTCTGAAAACCAACAGTCCCAAAAAGTCAAAAATTTGCCTCTTAACCATTGCTGATCAAGACTCAGTGTCAAATTTCCATTTAGAAATTTCTTTGCATGGTTGTGTTTATTCCATTCAAAGTTAAGCTTCAAAGTAAATGGAATTTCCTCATTGAAAAGACTACAAGATTTAGCTTATATTGCTCATATTCAGCAAAACTGGGAGCACCATGAGCTTAGCTTTCCCAAGAAGCCTGTGATACCAAGGAACTGAATCAATCCCACATGCAGAGAATTCCATTTTCCAAATAAGTTTAAAATGTTACAGAAGTGAGCTCGTAAATAGTTTATTTTAAAATGTTTCTTCAAACTTTTTTTGTGCATTTCATTACCCTTCAGGCTCTGCTGAAATTGTCAACACAAGTGTGACAGGCTACCTTCACTATTCTGCATGTCTCAGCTGTCACCTACCAGCTCTATCTTTTCTCCACCATCCATTCTATTCTTCAGTGTATAGAGGCAATATAAATAATGCTGTGAAATACATTTCAGAGAGATTGATGCAGAGATCGTTTCTCTGATTCCCCCCCCCCCCATAAACACTCTTCTAAAGGAAAATAGCTCCCTCAATTCTTCATTTCTCCCTTCCAAATTACTTTCATTTTTTTTCCTTTCAGCAACGAAGTGCAGAAGTCACAGATTTTTGAAAAACAGTTGAGAATCTGATAACTCCTATCACATTCATACAGCTAATTATTAAAAAAAACCCCAAAACATAAAAAATATCCCCCCAAACCACAATACAAACACTTCACTGAAACAGAGTGAAACTAAGTCATGTTTAACATGATGAAAAAGCAAAATTTAACACCAATTTTATTTTAAAATAACAAAAGGATTGTATCAGACAGCTTCATGTCAGTGAATATGTAACAGAAGAATAATAAGGCTTCTTGCATTCGCATTTCAAGTTATTCTAAAAAGCTGTCTGCTTTATTATTACGAGGTAAATCTGGCCTAGTAATAAGCCTGCTGGGGATCAGGAACTATTAGGCTCAGTTTCACTGTGCTTGTGTGTACAACCAGTATGGTTACAGGCACATAGGGGGTGGTAAGCAGGCTCCTCAGGGAAAGTACTTCCACCTATCTGACTTGCTAAGTGAATCAGAGAGAATCTGTAACCGAAAAGGAAAAGGTGGAAAGGTGTTCAGCATGCATTTTGAGGCATCAGCTCTTGAATGGCTCTGTGAAAGCATTTGTCAAGGAGAGGATTTCATTTCAGAAGTTCCCCTGTGAAAAGGCAGCCCCTTCCTCCCCTACAGCACAAACAAATTGTTCTTAAGCCTCCTCTATCAGACGCAAGAACGGGCCCCCCATTTGTATGGAAATAACACACCAAATGTTACATACTTCAGCCTTTGTGCAGCACTTGTGGGGGTTTTTGTTGTTGTTTTAGGAGGGGAGATTCTGGGGTGTGCAAACCGTGCAGAAGCAGAAGGGTAACAGATGGTTGCTGGAGCCGTGCCACGGAAAATGCAGCGGGAAAATGCAGCGGCTGACAGGATCTGTTCTCCCTTAGTGGCTGGAGATAAAACCTTTACAGTTCAGGATAAAATTTCAGCTGCTGACAAATGAAAAAAAAAAAAACGTTCGCTAGAGAAGACTAGGCAAAGAAGATTTCATCCCGCAGAGAAGATTTTATGTATTTAAAAGATTTTTCTACATACATCTTTGCCTAAAAGGAGGTTCTGTGATTTGGCTGCCCACGGCAAACTCCGCTCTCATCTAGGATGGTAAAACCACAGGAGAAATCAAACCCTCTTCTCCCACTTTCCTGAAAAAAAGCTAGCTAACACCCCCTGCGCACTAATTTCTGTGCAGCCAGAGCTTTAGAAGACATTTGGCAACTACTCCAATGCAGAAAAACGTCAAGCCTTCCCTAATAAAAGCTATTGGAAGGAATCACAGAATTATACAGGAAAGTCTGGCATAAAAAGGGTAACCCCTTACAAAAGCCAACTTCTTTCAGGGAAGAATTAAAGCCATTCAAGACCATAAATTTAGGTAGAGTGATATGAACACCTACAGAATTATAGGATCACACCACCAAACAATAAAGGTCACTTCTACCCGTGAATCATTAGATGTAAATTACAACTGACGAAACCAGTTCAAACATTTGATGTCTTCAAATAAAGTCAACTTTCTTAACAGGAAAGTTTCCATTGTGAGTATGCCCAGATACCCTGACTCTCTGCCAGCAGATAACCAATTGTGCACTCACATTTCAGAAATATGCAGCTCAAAGTGTTGAGCCAGAAGAGGGTCAGCAGCAATAGAATTCAGCTAACAGGAGAGTACCAACACCACAGAAATACAAAAACCTGTAGGTTGCTCCAGGCTCACCTGGCCTAGAGTCCTAGCAGGCATCTCCTGGGCTTCACCAATGTGGTTCCCTTGGGTCCTTTTTGCAACACAGAAGGAGCTTCAGCCTCTGCTGCTGGTAAGCCTGTCCCACCTTGTCACTACCCACGTCCAGCAGCCCTTAGCTGCACACGCGGCATTGCTGTGCCTTAATAGGAGGGGCACGGGATCAGCAGGACTCCAGGCAGCACCCTTTCCCCACACAGTCAGTCCCGTGGGCAGGTGTCCTCCAAGGAGCGTGCTAATGGGCACCGTGGTCACAGGCTGTCCCCATGTCACCTCGTGGCTGAGGACAAGCAGCGTGGCAATTTTCCCCTCGCATCAGTGCTTTGCCAGTGGGGAAATCCCAGGTCGTGAACATTATACTTAACATCTTGCTCACCATGTCGCTCGGGCCTTAGACCAAAGGAATCCAGCTGTGAAACACCTTCCTGCTTTATTGACACATCTTAAGGACTGCAATAGAAAAGTTTCTTCTTTTTTTTTCCCCCTCCTTCATTGTTCTGAACTGGGTGATTTAAGGTTTGTTCTCTACTCTGCCAAAGACTGTTTGATATGTGAAGGCAACACAATACTCTGTGACCGCCTATAAGCCAAGGGCAGGAGAACCCCATACTGCAAAACCTGTAGTGGAAATAATCTTGGTGATTTTTTTGGAGGTATAGAGAAGTTCCAGGTGGAAATCGTATTGATGTTTCCATAAGGAGATAGCCAGGACTATGGGGATAGAAACACCACATTAGTTTGCATTGCTTTGATAGAAGATCTTGATCCTGAGTATTTTAAAGACAATGAAATTATATAAAAAGCAGCAATAGGAAATTCAGCTTCTGAATCTTTCCAAAACTCACAGGGAGTCAAGAAGAGGAACAACTTTTCACAGTAACAAGAGCTGGAACAAGCGAGGCTGACTGATCCACACAGCTTAAGAGATGGTAACACAGAAACATGACACAATCCTGACTAACAAGAAGGTAATGGAACTGCATTTCCTAAGAAGCTGTGTTACACCTGTGTTGACAGTATTCATCCCTCCCACTTCCACCAACACACACACAATCACTCGCTTTTCCTTAGCCTCATCAGCTATTGGGGCCAAACTTTAAAACTAAGGTGGTTTTTGGTTTTGTTTTTTTTTATTTCAGATGCTCAAATTCAGGTAGGTGGAAAGAAAAACACAGCATCAAAAAAGCACAAAAGCAAAAAACAGCCTTCCTTTCTGAAAAGTATTATATGAACCAAATCTATCATGTCCCGGCATGGAACAAAACTAAATTCAAATTGTTTACATTTAAACTTGTGTAGTTTTTGCTTATTTCCTGAAGGAAATTTTTTTACCTTGGGACAGAGTTTGCACAGCTCCTCCTTTTCTCACACGTACCCTCCTCTTCTATATTTTTACCTTTGCTATATTCAGGAAACCTAGAGAACTCACTCCATTCTCCTTCGGGCTAAGAAAACCTTTCCATTTCTTTCTGGGTCTTCAGCTATCCAGATCCCTCCACTACATTGAATGATGAGGATAAACATGCCCCCCAGATTGTTAGATCTGAGTGGCAAGCTAAACAGAAAGTGATCCCACTGTTGCTGCAGTGGCTTTAAGCAACAAAGCAACACCACAACAATAACAAACACAAACACCACACACAAATTTAAAAAAACAAAACAAAACCCCCAAAATCAACCCAAAAAACCCCAAGACAAAAAAAAACCAAAACCACAAACCAAAACAAAGTAGAGAAATTTCACAGTAAGTCTAGAGACTTGGAGTTTCCCTGGCAACAATGCCTGTAGGATTTCTATGGGATCAGTGATGGCTTTTGCTTCCTAGGAAACCATTTGCTTAATGCTAGGAACTGTGATGCATCTCTGAACCTCAGCTGTTCATTGAGCTCCTGAAGTGGGGCAGTGGAGCAGGGTGAGAAAGAAGAATGTTAAGTGAAGAGGGCAGAGATTGCCAGAGGAATGGCAATGTGCCAGAGAAAGAAAGACCTGGGGCTGAACTTCACATCAGGCTCTGATCTTGACTGAGCTGGCAGAGATTGGTCCATTCCCATCTAAGATATTTGATCTGCATAGAACCAGGGTTCTTAAAGTCAGGCTCTTAATTTATAAAAAGCTAAAAAGTTCCGCTACAAACTAAGAAAAGTTGTTGATCATTATTTCCATTCATGATTTTTAGGTCAGTTCTACACTAGAAACATCATTTCATCAAACTCTTGATGTTATTGTCGTACAGAAATCTCCTGCGCTCTCAATAACGCGTTTTGTACAACAGCTACAAAATTAGCTGGCTTTCATTTCCTGCTTAGGAAATAGTTGTGCAACATCACACTGAGGTCCAGCTTGAGAAACTAACAGACTCTGCACAGCAACTGATGTCTCAGTGCTGAGGTTGCTTTTTCTAATGAGAAAATTTTACACTACGTGTTCTGGTTTCAGCAAGCTTCTTCAGCATTTTCCTCATTCATTTTCTCCACCTAACACATTTCCCTTCCCTCCCTCCCATCACATTTCCCATGGAAGTAAGAGCAAGATTATCCTTTGAACTTCAAAGCACCTGACAAATTCAACTTACTCTCAACACCCCTGTAAACATTAAGATCATTATTATCCATTTGGCTGATGAGATGTCCAAGAGCTACTACTGACAAGCTTCTTACATGGTTTATCTTGCCAGGATATCGTAACAGCTTACACGAGCCCAGCAAAGCCTGAAAGTATGGTTCTTCCCCATGCTTTCAATGCCTGGTTAGAAAATATTCTTAAAACATTTTCTGGCTCTTACAGCCTGTCATCACAGAAAGGCACCACGCAGATTCTGCATCTGTCAAAGTTTGCAAATGAGCCACAGGATACCGAGCAAAACGTGGGGCAAACAAAGGCAGAAACTGCACCAAGACACATACTCGCCATTCGAAGCTCAGTCGTGCCCTTCAAGAAGCAGAAATGAGCTATGGACAGTATGAGGTGCACTGTCCACCTGCTTCTTCCCGGATGGATGAATGAAGCCATTAAAATATGCAACAGGTTAAGAAATAAGCAGTGGAAAAGGGCTTTGTTGCTCTTCTTCAAGCGGCAGACCAGCATTATTGGGGCAGGGTAAAGGTGGTGGTGAATAATACAATTGCCTGGAATGGAGACATTGGTCTCCTCTGGTCCTTCATGTCCTGTCCGTCTGTTGTCCTCCCCCATTATTAAATGTGCACTTATCAACACTGCTTGGAGGTCCTGCCACCATCCTCCTGAATGCCCTGTATTACTTGCAAGTATGTATGTGGCCTTTCACTTCTCTACCTCCAGCATAAAGGCAAGGAATTACTCTCTGGTGGGTGGAGAGAAAGGATTCTCAGAGCTGAACTTCCAGATCAAAACAAGAGACAAGACATAATTTCTCTCAAAAGTATACCCTGTGGATTGCATAAATAACCTACCAAATCAATTGGCTACAGCACCATCCTGTTCTATTCTGCTGGTGGTTTAGGAACTGTAACCACTTCTGGACAGATTCAGTATTGAAGCTACACGGACCAGCACTGCCCATGTTACTGTGATATACCAACATTGTGGTGTTCTGTGATTACAGTATGGTTTGTTAATGATAGGATCAGATTTCTTTAAAGATAGGACAGCAACAAAATGGAGTGGTCTCCTGCAATGTCACTAGAATGGTACTAGTCACAGAGAAGAGAAAGGAAGTACTAGTGCTTCATGAACTAAAAGCACAGATGCTTTAGTCCTGTAGAGTACAGGTCAGGTTGGTTTTAGGTTTGTTGGGTTTTTTCCCCCCAAACATTTCTCCCGGAGAGGAGGTTGCAAAATAACACAGGCCAATATCTAGACAGAGAAAAATAAAGATAAAAAAATTGCCAGAACAGTTGGATGCTTTTGTACATACTGAATCACATTTACTGCACGTCCAGTGACATGCCAACCATAGACAAACCACCTCTGTCTAAAAAGTGGAAAGGCAGGAACTGTTGGCATATACAGCAATACTCTGAAATACACAACAAGTAAATTTTCCAAGTTCTGAGTACCACTTCTCTACTTCACCACAAGCATGGACCAGTTAGCTCCTTGTTCATTTTGCCATGCTCAAGCTGGAACCAAACATCCTCTCAGAAAGTCCCTTCCAGCCAAACTTTCCAGTTAAGTCAGTCTCCTGAAATCCCAAATGAACAGATTGTAGGGCAGTCTACGGATACCCACTTCACCTATTTTAAGAAGCAGGCTCCATCTTTAGTTACCTACAGCAGGAAGGGGAAACAGATTGCTGTTTATTTTATCATAACTGCTATGTTTTCTCAAAACTATTTTTGCACTAAGTAAAAATTCATGCCTTCTGTGTCAAAAGGGAGTTACAATTTGCTCCAGACATGCTATTCTTGAATTGGGTGTATTTTTGTGCTCTTTAGACTCTTCAATTTTATTTTCTTTTAGGGTCAGTTTTTCATACTCAGAGGAGTATGCATTAAAGCCTGAGAGACTGTACCATTTTCCTGCAGGGAAAATAAATCAGGTATTTCCTCACTCAATGAAAGATTCACTTAAACACAGAGCTACAAAATGAGCAGATGGTAGAACCAGCCACTTGGTTCTACCAATACAAGGGGCCTAGCCCACATAAACCTGATGCAAAGAAAATCTTAGCAGGGTGTCAGTAGGACCTAGGAAGTTGAACCATTTACTTCTGGAGGTAAGCCTATATTTCCAAACATTTGCATGTTCAGATCCACTATAATTATGTTTCCCATGGCTTGCCCACCACCATCACCTTTGGAGAATCACCTTTCCATTTATTTCACCCTTAATTTCAGATAAGGGTAAGAGGGACCTTTGAAAACTCTTGAGTGGAGAGCTGTCTATCACACATCATGTCATACAAAAGCAGGGAGGTATATTTGCAAGCCCTGGTCTGTCTCATTCAGACCAGGAATATGAACTTTAGTCTTCTATCTCTTGAGTTAGAGAGTTATGCCAGAGATCTACCAACACCACCAACAGCCATCTGGATTCTGCAAACCTAAGCCCACATCTTGGGACTGACCACAGCAGTGCTGCACACTGTTGCCACCAGCTATACTGTAGTCACAGCAAGACCTATTCCACCAGAAATCTCTTTCTGAAGGTGACAAGCCTTCTAAAAGAAGCTACCAGACACATTCTCACCAAGATGTCCAACCTCCCACACATACAGATTTATACTTATTTGCTTACTTTGTTACACTATTTGAGTGCTTGGCTGCAATTCAGCTTTACAGCAGACTAGCTGTATTAAGACTGAGATAATCCTTGGAACAAAGTGAGATTAAATATATGGTATAGGCTCCTGCAGAAACATTTGTCTTCTAACAGGCCATATTCCAAACTCTGGGTGATAACCTCATGTGCAGCTTTAGTGGAGCACAGAAATTTTAACTGGAGTTTATTTTACTTCTATCATTTTTCCTACAGAAAAAGAAAGCTTTCTAGCTTGTATTTTACAAACGTAGCCTAATTTTAATTATTTTTTTTTACAGGAGGAAGAAAAAAGAAGGATGAGTTTTGAAACTTACAGTTCACACAAAATGTTCTTATCTAATGTACTTTCCTACGTGGAAAGAAATCCAGCTTAAAAGTTTAGAAGACAGACAGCACCATCATCTTCTGCTTAGGAGGAAATTAAGGCCAGCAGAGGTAATGACATGGAAAGTCAGCTCTGGAAATGCAGCACAGAGTAGAAATGTCTCAGGGTATTGCAGTTAAATCATGCAATACCTGGAAAGCTCTGTCCCTGTGCTGACCTACACCGAGACAGATCCCAAGATGAGGACAACTATGAGATAGCTAGTTTCAAGAATTTTGTTTTCATGTAAGGTTGCAACATGATTCTTCTGCTGGTGGTTTGGGTATTTTTGTTGCTGGTTTGGGGGACTTTTTTTTTTCTTTTCCATTTGAGGTTTGGGGTGGTGGTGTTTTTTTCCCTTTGTTTTCAGTTTTTTGTTTTGTTTTTAAGCAAGAGTTCAATCATCACTGCAGTCTGCTCTGTAATGAAGAATGAACCCTTTACAGCTTCATTCAAATCACCCCATTTCTTCTGAAGAAATAGTTTTAAAACAGTTTTTTTCTGAAACACATATCTTGGGAAAGGGAATGCCCTAAAGGAAAATTTTAAGTGTAGATCAAAGCAATATGAAATTGGACATTTAAACTCTGAAATTAATTTTGTTTCCCTTCATGAAGTGTATTCCACATAAATTCTTTCTGTGAACTCAGCTTCTTGCCAGCTTCTTTGCAGAAGAAGAGTGTGTGTATACCAGCGTGTAAATACAAACAGGTAAGAGGAGAAGTCACAAAACAGTGAAGGACATCTGTTGACTCCACCCATCAAACCAGACACAGTGAGTAGATAAACCATCAAAACCACTGTTACTGCAGAACTTCACTGTTATGTATTTAACTGAAGGATATGAAAATTGGTTTTCATCTGTTATACACTAAGTGTGAGTTCTCAGCAGTGGTACATGTACATGGTTTCTTAGCAGGTTAAAACCTCAAAAATTAAGTAGTTTACCCACATGTTTCAGGTTCATATTTTTGAGTAAAAATTGTAAGGCACACAGACTGGCAACTGGAGTGGCATTTTTGTTTCTAGGGCTCCCTTGTTCCTCTAAAGTCTAGGAACAGACAAACCTTAGAAAATCTGTCGGTGCCAAGAGGCAGATTATTCTTTCTTAAATGAAAGTAGGCTGGAAAATATCACATGAACATACATTTCTGATACTCTAAAATACTCATGACATTTCTCATTCACAGTTCAGTAGGAACCAAAAGCAAAACAGTAATGAGAAAATAAATACTGTATTCTTTCCCTGGCTCCCTCTGCCACTTTGTAAGAGATCATGGCACGAAACAGTTTATATCACGGGCCTACTGCATATTTCTCTTCTTTTTTTGACATGAAGTAAATATAAAAGAATGTGCTGAAGAATCAATCTGTAATTTATCTTTTATATTCAACTTTGCCATTTTCCATACGCAGAACTTCAGTTTTATTTCTGACAAGTTATAAGGGGCTTATTTCCTTTTTAAATAACAAAGCCTCAGAGTCTCCATCACTATAGATGTGTATAGTTTTTACTACCTATTACATAAGCTCATATCAGCTAACAGTTTACTCACATAAATTAAAGATTTCTCTGTACTGCAAACTCGATAATAAATGTCTTTATACTTTTTTTTAAAAAGGTTTTGTCCTGAACTTTCGGTTAATGAATATTAAACTCCCTTTTATGACAGCTGGATGATGCAGAACAGATGTTGAGCTAAAATTTCATTTGCCAAAAGCCAGCTCGGAAGACATGTAAAACTGGAGTATTAGCAATCCAAACTACACTGTGAAAACAATAGAAAAAACTGTCAACTACATCAGTGTCTGCCAACTGTTTTTCTGGAACTTCAAATGGAAATTTCTCCTGAGTTTAAGATCCCAGAAAATAATGTTCAGTTTTAGGAACTCTAATTGCTTATTAGGATGAACATGGTCTTTTTGGAGTAGCTACTCATCATCATCTTGAGCTGACTGACATAGAGCAAACACTAACCAAAAGCCTGCAATTTGCATGCTTTAGCCTTGCAGGTTTTCCTCTGCCCATTCAGTGAGCATTTGTTTGGACCTCTGGTTGGACAGGTGGGCTCAGTGTCTGGAAAAGATGCCTGTCATTCATCCCGATTATTCGTGGCAGTCACAAAACCACCAACCAACCAGCCAACCCAGGCAGCCCTAGGTCTGGAAGGAAACTCAAAACTTAGCAGTTGACAGTCATGCTGTTGACCAACATTTGGTTTTTTCTGCTGTGTAAGGTATAAATTATAACCCTTTGAGAAATACAATGCAACTTAACACAGCTATTGAAAGTCTTGTATTTGGACCATGTTGTCCTTTTCCTGATTAAAGCCAGTACTTCTAATTATACCTCCTGTGTGCTACTGTAATTTCTGTCCTTACATAATATTGTTTCAAGAATCCAGAAAGTCTTCTGTCCCCTCCTTTTCACACTTGCCATTTATCGACATTTTTGTAATCTGACCATAGAAATCAACATATTAAAAATCTCTGATTGCTTTTGTTGCTTTCCTCCAAACTCCTTCCAATTTTTCAGTGTCTTTCCAATAGCTGAGCGATCAGCAGTTGCTGCAGGCCACAGGTAGTTTCACAAGCCAGTCTGCCTAGATGGTCCATAGCTTTTGGGGATTAGGGCAGAACATAATCAGGTATGTTTTTGATCTTTCTTTATAAGAATGGTTTGAACAAATACATAAGGTCAGCAATACTAAGAGAAACTATGCACCGTCCATGGATCAAATACATGAGATCAAGAGTAATGCAAATCTCTTTTACAGAAGTTACTTTGTGCAAAATCCCAATCCATCTAATAGTAATAATAGTTAATGATTCCCCCTAAAGAGTATATGAAGTTCAATTTATACATGGATACGTGCTTGCTCACCTAGAGAAACCAATAGTCACAAATGCACAAACAGTATCACAAGATGAGAAACAACCAAGAAGCAAGTAAAAGATTTCTTCTTGCAGATTTTTCATTTACAAGCACATATCCTATACACTAACTGACTAACAGTTCCAAAGTGATAGCAGAGCAATTAGACAGAGATAACCTTTTCTTAAAAGGATACTATGTGTAGGACCTGAAGAGATACTGTAAATATGTCTTTCCTGTTTATAGGGAATTGTGCCTTCAATATCATAATGCTTCTCCTAAGAACACTTCATACAGATTACAGTCATTTCTCCTCTGGTTTGGTGCACTCCTAATGTAATTTTCTTTAAGTTTGAGCATAAGACAAATAATAAAGCAAAGCTCTTTTCCTCCATGGGCTTTTCTATTCTGAAATACATATGCATCAAAACACCAAGTTTTCAGAAAAGGACCTCTGGTTACCAACATTTGCTCTGGGGCAAGGGAAAGAAGGGGAGGAATTAAATTTCTGGGTTTTTTTAAATTTCTGGAGAAAAAGCTAAGAAAAAAAAAAGTTGAAGACAGACTTTTTCTCAATCAGTACAACTCTTCAATGGCAGCAGTAGCTGCAAGCAGCAGTATTTCGTACGTGCCATAAAATTTAGCTGCTGTTGTGTTCCCGGCTGGAGGAAGAGAGAGAACTGCTATAATGCCAAAGAAGCAGAGATTGCAGGTTGTAAATATTTGATTTTTCTAATGCAGGGAAAGAAGTCTTTTCAACTTGTTGCTCAAGAACTTCCAGCATTTTTGTTGGGGATAAACTTTTGCGCTCTCCTATCATTACATTACACATATCATAAATAAATAAATGACCACATCATCTGCCATAGAAAAAGAAAAGCCTTGTATAAATTAACACATCCAACAAGTTTTTACTTCATTTACCAAAGAGACTTGCCTTTCTTTTCCATCAGAAAACTGAACAACATCACTTAAGTGCATTACGTATTATGGTTAGTGTTTCCATTGCTGTCATCACAGAGGTCAAATCATTTGCCAGAAGATGCTCTCTAATCCATCTGCCTGCTTGGGGTATACATGGCTATAAAGTTTTCTCCTTGCATCTTCCCTAGCTATATGAGGATGGTCACGCCTCACAGCAACTTTGAAAAGTTGTGCTATGTATTTAAAACCATGCACAGGAACAGCTATTTCTGCAAAGCTGTACTAGATTATGGAACCATGGACTGGCACTGGAAGAGCGTACAACAGCCAGGGTGAAGCAGAAGCCCAAATATGTGTTGCTTCCACATTGCTCAGTGTCATTGCCCAGTATCAGAATATCCTTTCCTACAGCTTTCATGAATACTAACCGTGGACAAACCCAGAACTCTTAACAACTTACGCCCAAGGAGCAACTTGAAAATTCAATCCACAATGGTTACAGAGTCGAAACAGTCATACCACTCCTCCAATTCTCACAGAAAATTAGTTTTCATAAGCTTTTGAGGGGTGGTGCTACTAAACACACGCATTCAAGACCACATCTATCACCTCAGTTCACAGAAGAGCTCATGAGAGCCTTCCAAGGTACAGCATTAGGACCAAGCCGTTAGGCCAACGGTCTTCCACGGACAATCACGGCGCTTTGGTTTTATATTCAACAGCAGAAACATCCAAAGCAAAACACAAATTCCAAACCTCTGTAAGAAACAGTAGATAATGAAGAAGGTTTCACCCACCTGGGATCTTTCTGAATGCTATCAATGGAAGGTGACCTAGCCAAGGTCCCTTCAGGTGGGATGGCTGGCCCAGATTTGCTGTATGGTGATTCAACAGAAGGACAATACTGCAGCTGTCGGTAGGGGTCTGCGTAATTGGAGGCCGGGCCGGCTGCATAGCTGGCCCTCTGGAAGGTCGCTGTTGCGTTCTGTGGGCCGTGTTGACTGCCTGTGCGCTGTAAGGGTACGGAGTCGACACCAGGGGAAGATGGGGCTACGACAGGAAAGTAGGGACAAAGTAAAAAATTGAGGACCTGTTCACAGAAATGGTTAACCAGGTCTAGGCAGAGGAAAAAAAAAAACAAACCAACCAAACAAACGAACGAAAAAACCAACCGAAAAAACCACACACATATAAAACAGGGGTGCAAAAAGAATGAGAAAAAAACAAACAAACAAACAACATTGTCATTTTCAAAACCATTGAAGCAGATAACCGTCAAACGAATTTCTAAACGACATGCCACTTCTGGACTAGAAGACCTTTCCCAGCAGTTAAGCAGACTGCAGCCGTGCATTTCCCTTTGGGTTTTAACTGCACTAACCTGCAGAAGCAGCAGGGGAATAGTCTCCCTAAGATTCCCAACCACCACTGCCTGGGGATTCTGCCACCCTTACAGGTGGGGAAGTCAGTCAGACCCACTAGCAGGAGGAGGGTCAAACCAGGCTCAAGAGTCCAAATTGAGACAGATGGCTCTATGGCAGAAGAAACAGCCATATGCAACCCAAATTTGTAGTCCTGGTACCCACAAAGCAGGTAAAACCAGACACTTGCTACTGAGAGTCACTGTGTACTCTGCATTAACCCATCTTCTGCATATTTCACCTCAAGAAAGACTTAGGGGACTGCTACTACTAACTTAGTCTGAAAAAAAAATAAAATATGCACAAGGTGATCATATTGATGCCTTAATGCATGGCAGCAATGTCTGTGCTCACACACCACAGAACAAGATTAATGCATGACCAGTTGTGAGTGGCTTAACCAACAGTTTGACATAATGCTTTTGTGACTCAGAAATTTCTTAATCTCTCTTGCATCCCATTATCTTTCTGTTACAGCACCGTGTATCAGAGAACAAGTCTGCTTTATGATAACTATTAAGCATGCAATATTTTTGAACCAAAGTCCAGTTAATAGCAAATGGATTATCACAGGACCAACATCCACATGATCTCTGGCCTGGAAAGAAATAGAAATTAAATGCTGGCTCTGCTCAGAAGAAAATTCAGACTGTTTGAAGTGGCACGTGAACTTATGATGGCTCCCATTTCCCCTTGTCCCAGGACAACTGGAATACTTTTGCCAGCAGGAGGGGGCCTGGGTCCAGGACTATTGTTAGCTGGGTCAAACTCATATGCTACAATGTAGGCAAAAGCACATATTCAAGAGACAGGTTTTCATAATATATTTCCCAATAATTTCTCATTAACATACGCAGTTACATTTTAAGAAAAGAAATATTTAATATATTATAGGTCCATGAAAGAAACTTTAAGCATTTTATCTCAAAGTGTCAGCAAATGACATACAGTGAGCTTTAAATACAACTCTGTCTGACCTAGTACTTGTCAAAAGTTACAACAATTGAAAATTTTAAATTTGTATCACATTTTTGCCTTATTTTTTTATTATAGTTATGAAGGAGATAATTTCCAATAAAAGTATCATCTTGGAACTTTCTTACAAGCATAGAAAAATGGGACCATCCACTTATCTATTGCCCCATCACCGGGAGTGTTCAAGGTCAGGTTGGAGGAGCCTTTGAGGAACCTGATCTAGTGAAAGATGTACCTGCCCATGGCAAGGGTGATGGAGTAGATGATCTTTAAAGGCCCCTTGCAAACCAAACCAGTTACGATTGTATGATTACATTAGCTTAGATATATAGCAAAATTTGACAAGTATTGCTTTTGTTTAATTGCTGGTATATATTTCCTTAAGAAATGAGTAGGACACATACAGATCTTTTCATAAAGCTGCATCAGTTAAAATGCAATAACAGTATTAGCACACTGAGACATCCCATGTACCAATCATGCTAAATTCAGTGTTAGGAAGACACAAGGAACACATCACATTTTAACAGAAAATACACACAGTTCAAAACCAAAATCTGGTGCCTTGTGAGAGAGTTAAAAACCAAAACAAACGAACAAAGTTAGAGAAAATACTGGAAATATTTTCAAGTGAACAAGTAAAATTGTAATTGCATATTGACATAGAACAGTCTTAAGCACTGTTGCTCCACAGAATACACTGATAGTTTTGCACCATTATATGGGGAATTGCAAAAAAAACCTGTAACACTCATATGGCTGAAAACGAGAACGTTGTTGTCATGTAGCTTGCTCTGCAAAATACTCCACTGTATTTCCCTTCCTCTCTGTTGCAATATAATTCAATAGAAATCACGTTTGGTTTCAAATTCTTTGTGGACTTTTCTTTCCTCATTCGTCTTGTTATCAAAATAGGTATTTACATGACCTGAAACTAGCTGCACCCTAACACCTACATGCTTTTTGAGTCACTCTGATTCATTTCTGAAATGATCTTCCTAGCAGACTGTTACTTCCTTCTGAATTTTATCACAATGAACACAGAAGTGCCATAGTCAGAATAGGAGAATGAGACAAATCTATGACTTAAACAGTCACAAATAAGCTTGTTTGGCCAGTGTTACTCAGATCACTTAAAAGAAAGCCAAAAAAACCCCAAACTACTAACATTTTAGGATAATGTCTACATTTAATTTGCCTACAGCCACCTTCATAGACTGTAGAAGGGTTAAGCTTTAGCAGACATTTTTTACATGGATAATTTCACGTAAAACTGAAGCAAAGCCATCTCCTAATAAAACATCACTCTTGCTTAAACAAATCCTTTTGGCAGCCAGACTTACTGACTGAAATGTGGCTCTTCAGGCTATGGCAAACTTTCCATCTACTGAGATCTCCTTTTATTTGGCTATTAGAACAGCAAAACCATGGTGATGATGTCCATTAAAATAAATAAATTCAGCAGTCCATTTGCCTCACCCAGCAAAATCCAGTAAAAAATTCACCAGTAAATCTTCAGTGAGCACTGGGATATCGAGAAGGCACACTAGGAGGGGACCAGAAAGCATTAATGTACCAGCTATGTTTGCAGATGCTCATGCAACCATTTTATGCATGTTAAAATTGAAGACACTTACCCCTTTCTCTAACTTTTGCATTTGACTCTCCTCTCAAATCCAAGCCAGCTTCACCTTGACCGGAATCAGCTCAGCATGGGTAAGGCACGATGCTACTCTAACAAGGACCAGGAGTTTGCCCCAGCAAGGGAAGAGAGGGGCTTGAAGGAGTTGTCAGAGAAGTTCTATTTCTAGACAAAAAGGGTGGCTTTGCCCTCTCCCAGAACCAGCCACCAGCCCAGCCTTCCTGGGATCTGGTCTGGTTGAAGCAGGATGCCAGCCAAGTCATGTTGTTGCCCTGGGTCTACAGCAGACTCTATTCTTTGCATCAAGAGAAAACAAAGAAGTCACAACCAGACTGTGAAGGAGCAGGTCTAGCTTTGTGGACACCTTGACGCTTTGTTGATTTAACAAGAAGCTTTGAGGTAAAGCTGTCCACAAAATTAGACCTGCTTCTGGTCTTCTCAAGTCCCTAAACTGACAGAGAGATCACGATTAAAATCAAAGAAACAAAAGGCCTCAAAACCTTACTTATCCTATATCTTGCTTTACCTAAGTGACCACTATGAAATGATTGGTTTTAATAGCAACTGTTGCCTGTACTTTTTAAAAACTCACATGGCAATTCAGTGGTTAATGTCATACAAGTCTCTCAGGTTTTGCTCTGCTCCTTTTGTACTGGTCAGCTTACCTGCAGCTCTTTCCTGGGACCAGTTGGCACAGTGGCCTTGCAGAGGAACAGAGAGAGGGTGACTGGCAGCTGCCCCTTCAAAGCACCCTACTCTATAACTATGAGAGGGGCTTGTACAGCCCACTGCCTGCAACACTGAGGCTGGGTCACACTGATGAGAGGGTCACAACACACGTTCTCTGCTGCAGGTGGCAGATACTGAGTATAGCAAATAACACACTCAGCTCTAGGCCAAGAAAACTCTGTATACTCATGAAATTTTCAAGTTCAGCACAAGAACTGTGCTTGAAGAGGCCAATTTTAATTTTGGGTTGAGAAAAGAGTTTCACTGAGAATTTCCAAAATGAGCATTTCACACCGTGCAAAGCAAGAACTATTGTCTCACTGCAGTGATTTCAGTTTGTCACCTGAAGATTTAAGGTCTTTTTAAATTTTTTGTGTCATTAATACATTAAAAATCCCAATATCTCAACCCATCACTACTACAGAACCAAAATCACATCCCTAGAAAACAGAGTGTCTCAGGTACCACAGAGGCATTTAACACGTTCTTACAAATCTCTTACAAAGAGAGAAAAGTCCCCGTTAACTCTAATGGAAACTTCCCAAAGACCTGATGTATGCCCTGATTACGGTCCTCTTGATTCCAGAAGTAACATATAGCAAAGCCAGCTTGTACAATTTTCTATGCTTTTGTCTAGTATTAACAAAGATATGGCAACTTTTATACTAATGCTGAAAATTTAGATGCATCACTGAACCTCACAGGCTCATAATGAGATACACAACTTTGAAATTCACATTACAGCTTTGTATCATCTTTCCAAACCTGTGACATCTCTAAAAACAACTAACAAAAGCCCAGAGGCAAGAACATGTTGATTTAGGCAGGGATACTACTGCACCATACCTAACCATCTTAGGGAGACCAAATTCACATAAGAACTGCTAAAAGGCTCAGACTTTCTAGAAGCCAGAGTGCATTTTGCCCAGTTGGTGTGTGTAAGGTCAGAACTTCTGAAAGAGTAAACTCATTTCTGAGACTTATTTTGCTGCACCTTCTTGCTGAAAATTACTTGACTGACGCTGCTAGTTGATTTGTGGATATTAGCTTGTAAATTTTTCCTCTTATTATTCTATATTAGACATTCAGATCCTATGTTAACCTTCTCCTTATGCCTTTCGCACCCATTTCACAGTTCTTTTTTTTTTCTCTTTTCTTTTTTTTCTCCACTGATTTGCACCTGCAGTTGATTCTTACTTTCACATGAAAGTTGAAAATTGGATCCCAGTAAGATGTCCTTTCAGTGAGAAGTATGTACCACCCCTCCAGGGGTTCATAAATTACACAAACGCAGGGCATTCTGCTGGTAGTAAATATACAGGAGGTTTTATAAAACAGATACTTGCCCCATCTAATACACCACAAAATAACAGGGTGCATTCTCTGTGAACTAGGAAACAGAACTGAGCAGCTTTGAGAGATACAAACACTTTTTCTCTCTCAATGTTCCGTGTTTTAGAGCACAGACCAGCATTTTTGCAAGAGAAGTTTAACAGAATGGACGGAGCAAATCAGTGATCCAAAGAACAAGCACAAGCAGTCATTGACTGCTGTTCATGATGTGTGATAATCTGTATCTAGAGATAATTCTAATACATTTGCTCAGCAATTACTTTTAGCAGCACTTCTCAAAATTGGAAGCCTAAGAACTTAGAGAAATATTTGATTGGGGGAATCTGAAAATATTTACTGAAAGAGGGGAAAAAAAACCCCCAAGCTGTAATTGATATTAGCAACTACCTCTAAGGTAGTTGAGATTTTATGGAGGCACTATCATGTCCTCTTTTCGAAGTACATATGCACAGGAATTTTGTGCTTTAAGCATGCAATTTGAGAGCAGAACAACAACAACAACAATAACACAACAACAACACAACAAATAAAAAAAAAACAAGACCCCAACAAACTAAAGAATTTCAATATATAAGGCTCCAATTTAGGTTTAAAAAACTCAGGACCTTATGCAAATATCATCACCACAGAGGTCCTATGTAGCTTGGCAACTTCACTACATAACTTCTTGTACTTAAAACAGGAAAAACACAGCCAAGATTACTGCAACTTTCTATCTCTCTTGTTTTCCATTTTCTCCTCCCTCATTTTTATGAGCTCTTTATTTTGTCCTGTTTAGTTGCTGGTCTTGGAATCAAAACTCCAACCTCCAAATTCTCATCCAGAGAGAAATCAAAAGAACCTGTAAGCAAACCTTCCCTTGCATCCTCACAGGACGGGCTCTTCTCCAGCCAGCCATGGTTTTCAACACATCTACCTTTCCAAACAGAAAGGTAGGGGTTGGAAGGGATGTCTGGTGATCATCTGGTGATTCACCTTGAGCAGGTTGCACAGGAATGTGTCCAGGCAGGTTTTGAATGTCTCCAGAGACAGAGACTCCACCACCTCTCTGTGCAGCCTCTTCCAGTGCTCCATCACCCTCACAGTAAAGAAGTTCCTCCTCATGTTTAGATGGAGCTTCTATGTTCAAGTTTGTGTCCATTACCACTTGTCCTGTCACTGGGCACCACTGAAAAAAGACTGGCCCCATCCTCCTGACACCCACGCTTTAAGTATTTATAAGCATTGATAAGATCATGCCTATCTTCTCCAGACTAAAAAGACCCAACTCCCTCAGCCTTTCCTCATAAGAGACCTTCTAGTCCCCTAATCATCTTTGTAGCCCTTTGCTGTACCCTCTTCAGCAGTTCCCTGTCCTTCTTGAACCAGGGAGCCCAGAACAAGACACAGTACTCCAGATGCGGCCTCACCAGCACAGAGTAGAGGGAGAGGAGAACCTCCCTTGAACTGTTTGCCACACTCTTCTTGATGCAGCCCAGGATGCCACTGGTCTTCTTGGCCACAAGGGCATATTGCTGGGCTTGCATCCAGGATTGCATCAAACTCCACATAGTCAATTGGAAAAGCCTTTTTCCCCTCTATTACCTCCATATCCTCTCCTTCTCTCAGAGATTCCTAGTTAGGCTTCAAAGACTCAGCTAGCTTTGTCCCCAATAATTTTTTCTTCCTGCTGGTTCCAGTTTTCTCCAGATGCTCATATTTTGTGTACATCGGAAAATACAACCTCCTTCCCTCTAGCCAGCTCCACCATGCTCAGCTCAGCACCTTCAATAGCTGGGCATTGCAAACAGCCAGTTTCCCTACTGTACTAGGTATGCCTTTTAAGGGAACACAACATGCCATGCAGAGGAAATAGAAGCCAACAAAAGAAATACTGAACAGCATGGTACTTTGAAAACGTCTCTTTTCCAGCCACAAACTCATTAGTGACAATCTTCTCAGGCACTGGTTATATCTGGCTGTCACACCTCCTTGTAATCAGTGTGTCTACATGCTACTGCATGCATGTCTTCAGTAATATTTTTATCAGATGTTTCCATGACATGGCAAAGAGGAAGTCTTTTTATCAAGGCAACATCCATGGCTCTTCCATATGGCACCACAGGAAATGTACTTTGTTCCTGCTTTTCCATCCCATCTTCAAAGCCAGAGGTAGCTGTTAAGCTGCCATGCTCTTACTTCTATAGGAAATACTGAGTGCATCTCTGAGTTAGTTAACAGGTTCATTCCCACCACTGGCAGCTGCATAGTACTAAGCCTAATGAAGAACATAAACATGCTCAAAGTGATTGTACACCCCAGCAGTGAATTATTACCCATTTGAGTCTTTCAAAAATCTTCCAAGTCATCTCCTGACTATCGCTGTATTTACATGGCATTGTTTTGCATTGTTTTTCCTTCCTTCATAGAAGCCAACATCACTTGCACTCTGCTTATTGTCATGCTCAGTAACTTCTCTTTCAAAGCAAAAACTGACAGCGTTTGAAGACTGAAGAACTAAAGTTGCTGCTGCCCTGATGTATCCTTTCATTTCCATTTTCTACGAGTGTTCTTTAGATCTGACACTAATTCTTACAATAAGGCTGAATGTCCCTTTGCTTCAAAATTGATGGTTTTCCATAATGCAGAAAGGTTCAGTGAAAGAAAACACTGCTTCCTCGGTTTCTGAGCTACTCCTCTGTTTACAGAGCAGCTGGTATTTGGTCACTTTGAAGGCTCCTTTTGTCTCTAGTGTTCCACTTCAGCTTGCGAATTCTCATGTTGTCTGTGTCTTAGTTTCCTTTTCAGGCTTATTTTTTGTTTGAAATACATAGTACATAGCTTTTTTTTTTCCTACTGAACAGTTTCATTGGGGGAAGACATATAAGTGCCATTGCCTAACCCTTAGCATATGGAACAATTTTCTTAATCACCAATTTAGACTTGGCATTTCTTTACTACTAATTATTTCATTTATGGGTTCAAGCACGTGATTAGCTCATATAAATTTGAAATCACCTAGTTCCAATAGAGTTAGCAATGGAAGCAAATATTTACCTTATGAATAAAGCAATCCATAAGGATTTTTGTACCTCTAAAGCAAATTTTAGTGAAGATGTAGGTAGCAATGGTGACAGAGCTTGTATCTTAGAAATTTGTATTTTGGTTTGTATCTTAGAAATTTGTACTTCAGTTCGATAGATACAGTGCCTGAGATGAACGAGTTCCAATCAAAGTGCATTTGCAGCTCTGCTTGGGGCAACTTCAGTGAAACCTGAAGTCAAAACTTGGAACATAGCCTCTTCCACTGCCAAGGCCTCACTGCTGTGCCCAACATCACATCCCCACACTCACAACCTTCCCAAATTCTACATCCTTCCCTCCGGCTACCCTCCACCATCATGTTCCAGAGTTACAGGCAATACTGCCTGGATCTCAAAAGCATATGTAGCTAAAGCATCATCCTGAATTCCACGTAGTCTGCGGGGACACCACGGTTTTATGTAGATACAAGCAACTACATATGCTCAATTATTTCAGATTCCCAACTCTCTGACTCAATGCAAGAGTGACTTCCTACTTTCTTTATAAGCAAACAGGGCAGAAGTCATGTTTTTCAAGTTTTCAATATAAAAATAAATAAATAAATATTCCTTTCCACCTCCAGGTACAGAATGCATTTTAAGTCTGCCAGATTTTAATCTCCACTAATATATGTGACTTCCATCCTCAGACTAAGCTTCCAGCACGTTTCAGTGATGCTGTTCTGCACACAAAAAATGGTGCGTCCACATAATGCGATACTCGGATGCCAACTTTGGCTGCTAAGGATGTTATGCCAAGATCTTTTCTCAGATTGTCTCTTGTCTCTCTGAATTGCATCCCTCAATTTGGGGAGAACATGCAGTTTAATTCATTTGTTATATAAGCATTTAAACAGAGGAAGTGACAATTGCCATGGCCTTTAAAAGCAATGGCTCTTTCAGAATTCGAGATACTAAAATTCATCATGCCAGTTTCCTTCCTGGAGTTAAAATTCAGTCCTGAACAATGGTACAACACTAGACATACACATCACTTTCCTCCTCTTTGTAGTACTACATAGTGCCACATTGTGAGCACAGGACATAATGACCATAAGGATTATAAAACCTGACCACAGCAAAACCACACAGACCGTACTACTGTACATAGGCTGGCTTACTGCAACTACATTTCTCTTTTCACTCCAAATTCACCTTCTCTTGAAATCCCTCTGTTAAGTTTCCTGTCCAGCTGGCCAACATAAAACAGAATACATGAACGAAAGTCAGAAGTATTATTAAAATGTGTATAAATATTATGAGACAATAACAGATTAACAGCCTGCACTGCATTGTGCTACAGCCATCAAGCACGTGGATGTCTTCTCCTTCAAATTTTGTCTTCTCCCTATTTAATACACTATAATCTAAGTAATAAAATGACTACTAACAGATATTTTTAGAACATCTTACTGAGCTTCACATATTTTAATTAATAGCTTCCACTCTGGAGTAGACAGTTATTTTACTATTAAGTTAACCACATTCGTATTCAAGTTCAGGCCATGTGATATGCACACTGTAAACATTAACCCAGCTTCTGCAAATGATAGTTTGAAAGTTTCTGGACCCATTCTAGTGAAAACTAACATCTCTGAACACTTGCTATACTAATAAAAGCCCCAACTCTACATTTAAACTACCGAAACTAAAACCTCTAAAAGTATATGGTCTTAACATCAGAAAAAAACAAAACAGCTTGAGTTATAAAAAATACAAATAATGGGCTGGTGATTTTTAAGAATGCTTTTAAATATAATACTGCAGAAAGAATGATCCTCTAACAAAAGCATTTTGTTGTCTTGAAGACATTACTGGGTAGTTATCTCATGTGCAGTATTGTGGTTTTGTTCAGCAAAGATGTACAGGAAAGAGATGTATGAAAGGTGTTTAAATTGCTTCTTGTTTCATGAATGACAACCTCGTATTTTTACACAAGACTGAAGTAAATAAAAGAGAATGGACATAGTCCTGAATCACTAAAGTATGTGAGCAGGCTTTAACCTGAGACTACACCTGTACAGTAAATAGATGATAAATACACAGTTTCTGGCACAGAGTAAACACTGTGTTTTCTCAATAGTGGCAGAAGAAATTTATGTATGTACTTCCCTGGCCAGGATTTTATGATCACACTTCTCCATCAATAGATGGCAAAAGTCAAGGGATGTCTGAGAAGCATTCAGACATGCTCCAAGTCATTCTTCTATTAAAAAAAAAAAAAAAGAATAGAAGAATTAGAAAATACAGAGAAGAAACCACAAGCCTCTTGAGGTATCCTGGTCATGGGACAGAGGAAAGAGGCTGTGGATACTGGTCATTATAAAAGGTTTCTATTCTGAGTAATGATGAATCCTGGGCTGTCTTCAGATGGGTACAATTCCTCTATGGAACCCCAGTATGGGCTCAATACTTTGAAGCTACGAAAATCCCATTTTGATTAATGCTACTCCACCATAATGGAGGATATTGCTCACAGATCACAAAGGTATTTCAGAAGGGTTTTCATCTCCTGACGCTTCCTCTCTCATTGCTCTTGTTCACAGCTTTATGGTGACCACTGAATACCACTAAAGTTGTAACCAACCTGCCAAAATTTTAGGAGGAAACAATTAAAACAAAAGAAAACAAACTCTCAGAGAAGATGCCACTCTACCTGCTAAAAGAATCACCTAAAAACATGTACACAAGAATATAACACAGCTAAGGCTATATCAGACAGCCTGGATCTGTCAAACGAAATGGGATTATGGCTGCATTGCTTTGGGGTGATTTGTTAGGCACTATGCAGATTGCCAAGGTATTTTGTGCTCAATTTACTTTGTACTGAAGATTTGTTCCCCGCTTGTTTCCTATAATTCTCTCTCCCAAAGCCATGGTATGAAGTGGATGTCAGTAGGAATCCAGGTCTATTATCACAACATTACCAAACTAATAGAGATGCAGTGGTAGGAATAATATTTCTTTTTAATTTCCACGAAAACATTATATCCTATATCCAGAGCTCCATGCTGTGTGATTTACCAGCATGATCTTCAATTAATCTGCAGCTGTGGCATCACACTATGTCCCTGCACTGCACATCAGCTTCTGACAAAATAAACCAAACAAACCTGTTCCCCTGCCAGGAAGAAAAAAAAGAAAGGACAATGAAAACCAAAACAGAACCTAGGCAGAAAGAAGTGATGTTTGGTATTTCTAACCTAACTACTGTGCTTTAAGACTGAACAAAAACTAAGTCAAAATTTGAGAAGCAGTATAACGGACAAAGAGCTTAATACAAACGGGGCAAGTTAAAGCTGATTTTTCTGTTCTCCTTTTTGCCTTAAGTGACAATTTTAAAGTCAAGTGAAGAAAAAACTTCTTTGAAAATAAGGTTCCCTTTTCACTTTCAGATTATTTGTGATACAGGAACTAGCACGTAAGAGGTAGCTTTTCATTAATGGCTAGATGCTGCTCTGAAACAGAAGTAATACAACAATGTTCTCACTGAATAATCTGGAAACACCTAACTGTGTGTATATAGGAAAAATAACTGCTTTCCCTCTAACCTCCTTAAAATTCCTTTTACTCATTAATCTGAAGTGTATGGAATTACAAGTGATAGATCTGGCTACCTCAAATCCAGTTGCATGGTGAGAAGCATTACTAACACAACCTGAGAAAGGATGAGATAACTGTGGGATAACTGGGTTATAAACTACCCTGTGGATCTTGTCCCTGCTGATATGCAAGGCTCAAACTCAGAGTCTGATTCCCAGAGCTGAAACTGTGCTTGCACACCTTGCAGGTGTAGAAAGTTGTGAACCATGCAGTCTATCTGAGGGTCTGGTTTATATCATCATGACATTAAACCTGGAATCCCACAATGTCATTTTTAAATAGTCTCATTTCAACGTATGAATGTTGTGTTAATTTTCCCAGTTTTTTTCCAGCATGTTTAAGTCATAGACAACTTCAGTGATTTGAAAGGGCTAAAAAGAACAACTTACCAAGGGACTGCTTGCTAGAAGATATTATAAATGAATTTCAAAAGATACCTCTCAAAGCAAAGTTTTAAAAAAACAAACAAAGAAACAAAACATTCTCCTATTTGTTTCTGATATCATCTGAATACTGAATACCAAGTGCAAGGGCCTGCATTTGGGTTGAGGCAAGGCCTGGTATCAATACAGGTTGGGGGATGCGTGGACTGAGAGCAGCCCTGCAGAGAAGGACTTGGGGGTACTGGTGGATGAAAGACTGGACATGAGCCAGCACTGTGCACTCACAGCCCAGATGGCCAATCACCTCCTGGGATGTATCCACAGAAACATGACCAGCAGGTCAAGGGAGGTGATTCTGCACCTTTGGTCTGGTGAGACCCCACCTGCAGTCCTGTGTCCAGCCCTGGGTCCCTCAGCACAGGAAAGACAGGAACCTTTGGAGTGGGTCCAGAGGAGGGCCATAAAAATGAACATAAGGCTGGAACACCTTTCCTATGAGGACAGACTGAGAGAGCTGGGGTTGTTCAGCCTGTAGAAGAAAAGGCTCTGGAGAGGCCATTCTGAAGCCTTTCAGTATTTAAACAGGACCTGTAAGAACAATGGGGACAATTTTTTACCAGGGTCTGTTGTGACAGGACAAGGGCTAATTGTTTTAAACTAAAGGAGCACAGATTTAAACCAGGGAGAAGGAAGAAATTTTTCATAACGAGGGTGGTGAAACAGTGGCCCAGGTTGCCCAGAGAGGAGCCCCACCCCTGCAAACATTTAAGGCCAGGTTAGACAGGGCTCTGAGCAACCTGAGCTAGTTAAATATGTTCCTGCTCACTGCAGGGGGGTGGATTAGATGACCTTTAAAGGTCCCTTCCAAACCAAATTATTCTATGATACTGTTATAAACTACTTCATAACCACTAAAAAAGAAAAAAACCTTAAACTGTTAGAAGTTTAAGGTTAAAAACCTTAAAATAGTTAAAGAATGGCAGAAACAGAAAACCACTATCATTTTGTGATGCCACATGACTGCAATAAAATAGGCTTAATTATTCTTAAATAGTAAATCACTCCATAGGATACGGATGTCTTAACTTTTTTCATGCGGTCTTTTTTTCTTAATATGGGGAAAGTGCTTCACAATATGAAAAAAAATCTTCCCCTGAGCCCCCAGGGAGTGGAAGCAAATGGGATGTGAACCCTCCATTGAGAATGGGAGGCAACTAGACACTGAAGAGCTGGGATTGCCCTGCTTGTCTTGTGCAATGCAAATGAGGAGAGGAGGAGGTCAGAGCCATTTGAGCACTCACAAGCAACAAAAAGAGCAACCTCCCTTCCCTGTGAAAACAAAAACCAACCAACAAATGCAAACAAACCAACAGTGCAATCAGTTTTGTATAGGTTATTCCTGTCTGGGGCAGCAGAAAAAGGGGGGTTTGCTTCTCTCTCTCCTGCCTCTCCTTTAGGTCTTGAATAAAGACCTGATCCTTACCACAGGCACCTCATAAGATGGAACAAGAAGGCAGAAGAGAGAAAACAGCCCAGGCAGGTTGTGAGAAAGCCACTAGCTCAGGGACAAGAGAAAGAATGCCATTTTTCCTTGGAAATCTTCTCCTCAGACAGTGCTTAACCTCCAGGCTAACAAAAGCCCGGTCCAAGCTGGACCGTTGGAGGTTGACTGGGGAATAGCAGTCATGAAATGACAGAGTTTTCAATTCGTGGGGAAGTCAGGAGGGGGGAAGGTGAAACCTCCACCTTGGACTTTCAGAGGGCTGACTTTGGTCTGTTCAGGATGCTGGTTCGGAGAGTCCCTTGGGAAGCAGTCCTCAAAACCAAAGGGGCCCAGGGAGGTTGGGCTTACTTTAAGCATGAAGTAATGAAGGCTCAGGAGCAGGCTGTCCCTGTGTGCTGGAAAATGAGATGGTGGGGAAGAAGACCAGGCTGATGGAGCCGGGAGCTTTTGCAGGAACTCAGAAACAAAAAAAGAGTGTATCAACTTTGGAAAATGGGTCAAGTGAATCAGGAAGCATTTAAGGATATTGCAAGGTCATGTAGGAAGAGAATTAGAGATGCAAAAGCTCAGTTAGAACTTAATCTGGCCATCTCTGATAAGGGTAATAAAAAATGCTTTTATAAATACATTAATAATAAAAGGAGGGGTCAGGGAAAATCTCCACTCCTTACTGGATGGGGGGGAGGAAAACATAGTAATGGAAGATAAGGAGAAGGCTGAGGTGCTTAACACACTTGTTGCACTTGTTGCCTTGTTCTTTAACAAAAAGACTAGATATTCTCAGGATAACTGGGCTCCTGAGTTGGTAGGTGGGGATGGGGAACAGAATACCCCTCCTGCAATCCAGGAGGAAGTAGTTAGTGACCTGCTGTGCCACTTAGATCCAAGCAAGTTCATGGGTCTGGCTAGGATTCACCCTAGGGTGCTGAGGGAGCTGGCGGTAGAACTGGCTAAGCTGCTCTCCATCATTTATCACTGGTCCTGGCTAGGTGGGGAGGTCCCACATGACTGGAGGTTGGCCAGTGTGACTCCCATCCTCAGGAAGGGCTGGAAGGAGGATCCAGGGAACTACAGGCCTGTCAGCCTGACCTCAGTGACTGGCAAGGTTATGGAGCAGTTCATCTTGAGTGCCATCAAGTGACATATAGAAGACAACCAGGGGATCAGGCCTAGCCAGCATGGGTTTAGGAAAGGAAGGTCCTGTCTGACCACTCTCGTCTCCTTCTGTGACTTCACCAAAGCCTTTGACACAGTCTCCCACAGCATCCTTCTGGAAAAGGTGGCAGTCCATGGCTTGGACAGGAGCACCCTTTGCAGTTAAAAACTGTCTGGATGGCCGGGCCCAGAGAGTGGTGGTGAATAGTGCTGCATCCAGTTGGTGTCTGGTGACCAGTGGTGTACCCCAGGGATCCGTACTGGGCCCAGTCCTGTTCAATATCTTTTGATATCAGTTGATGACCTGGATGTGGGGACTGAGTCTGCCCTCAGTAAATGTGCAGATGACACCAAACTGGGAGGGAGCGTTGATCTGCTGGAGGGTAGGAAGATGCTGCACATGGACCTGGCCAGGCTGGGTCAGTGGGCTGAGGCCAATGGTATGAAGTTCAACAGGACCAAGAGCAGGGTCCTGCCCTTTGGCCACAATAACCCCAGGCAGCGCTGCAGACTGGGGGAGGAGTGGCTGGAGAGCAGCCCAGTGGAGAGAGACTGGGAGTGCTGGTTGACAGCTGGTTGAACATGAGCCAGCAGTGTGCTCAGGTGGCCCGGAAGGCCAATGGCATCCTGGCTTGTATCAGGAATAGTGTGGCCAGCAGGACTAGGGATGTGATTCTCCCCCTGTACTCAGCACTGGTGAGGCCTCACCTCAAGTACTGTGCACAGTTCTGGGCCTCTCACTTCAAGAAAGATATTGAGGTGCTGGAGCGGGTCCAGAGGAGAGCAATGAGGCTGGGGAAGGGACTGGAGGGAAAGTCTTCTGCGGAGGGAGCTGGGGTTGTTTAGTTTGGAGAAGAGGAGACTCAGGGGGGACCTTATCACTCTCTACAACTACCTGAAGGGAGGCTGTAGCCAGGTGAGGTTTGGGCTCTTCTCCCAGGCAACCAGTGACAGGAAGAGATGGCATGGCCTGAAGCTGCACCAGAGGAGGTTTAGGTTGGATATCACGAAGCACTTCTTCATGGAGAGGGTGCTCAGACACTGGAATGGATTGTCCAGGGAAGTGGTGAAATTGCTGTCTCTGGGGGTGTTTAAGGAAAGAGTGGATGTGGCACTTAGTGCCATGATCTAGCCAATGTGGTGGTGATAGGTCATAGACTGGACTTGCTGATCTCAGATGTCTTTTCCAGCCTCAGATGATTCTGTGATCTAGTAGAAGAGGTGGGAATAGCTGGGCTCAATTTAGAGCCTTGATTAGATGAACTTCTCAGTCCTGTGTGCTCTTTGATATCCACCACCCTGACAGAAGGGTTCTCCCATTTGCTCAGGACGGGTTATGGGCTGTTTGTGGCATGAGGTGTGCCTTCTAACCCTTAGAGAGTAGTTCAAAGCCCTAAGTTGTGAGGTAAGTTTATTTTTTAAAATGCTGTTAACACTGAGGGGTTTTTCTTTTGGGTTTCTTGTTTGTGTTTTTTAATTTCAGTTACACTTCTACATCTGTGCATCCTGAAAGTGCTTGTTTAACTTCTAATAGTGAAACTGGCAAAAGACAGAGCAAAGTCAGGTATTTCACCCTCATGGGAAAGTTTCTGTTGCTTAGTGAGCTAAGCTTCTATAAATAGCAAAGTTCTGTGTCTGATAATTGAGAATATAGGAAGCAATTAGGATCACTGCACTTGGAAGAAATCACTTAGCATTTTGGAGTCAAAATAAAACCAGTGTCTAAACCCAAGTATTCTTATATGACTCTGTAGAAGAACATGTTCTGTTAAGGATATTGTTTTATGTAGCATCAGGAAATCACTAAATATTGTGCCCATAATTGAGGAAAAAAAATTGATGAATTGAAATGCTCTTAAAGAACATTTGACAGAATAAAACCCTGTCATGCAGCCTTTGTCGTGGGGGATATATCCTTCACCAGAGCAGGCTGAATCAAGGGTTGGGTAATTTCTTTTTCCAAGTACTAACATGGAGGGAACTGGAAAATACAGCCTGGTCTGGAGGAACAAGGTGTAGCTGGATGCTGTGGCTTGAAAGTGAACTTGCTTTTGACAAACGCTGTGTAAGAATTTAGTCTGTGTATTTTAACAGAGAACTACCTGCCCATCAATTCACTGCCCAGTTGGGAGTCCCTGCAGTATTCAGTGACAGTCACTCGTTAGTTCTCCAGCTCGTATGGAAGTTGAGTTTTCTGCAGCTTTAGGAAAGCCATTGAATCTTAAGAAAGGTATCTTTGCATATTAGAAATGGAACAGCAACAACAATGACCAGAGGTGGTGGTTACCTTCCATACAAAGAGCAACTCAATAAACTCTTCCACCTGAAAAGTGGTGAGTGATTGCTATCTTCAAATCCTGAATGACATGGAAAGATTAGAGGGGGGACAACCTTTTTTTGCCTCTTCCATGAAAAGTATGAATAGGTGTTGAATGGAGCCAGCAAATAGTAAGCTTAAAAACAAACAACGGCTTAGTCCTTGATGTGTGCAGTTAACCTGGGAAGCTTCTTGCCACAGGATGTTGTGAATGCCAAACATCTGTGTGTGTTTGAGGACACAGGGCAGCTCCACAGAAGAAGGAGCTATTGAAGGTTACTAAATGCATAGAAACCATCTCTGTCCCAAGAAATCCCTGAGCTGCACATTGTTGAAGCCTGGCAGAGTATTCAGGGAGGTAAGGTGCTACTACGTGCTTGCTTTGTACTTATGTTTCAGGCCATTGCCAGAGCCAGACAACTGCAGCCTGGTTTGTCAGCATGGAGTGGAAGGGGGGAAAATACAAATAAAACTTGTCAAAACAGAGACTGGCACAGTTTGTGTTCTGTGTTGGTTCTGTGCTGCTTGTGCTCTACCACATGCACCTCTTATTGATAAAGGCATTGCCTGTGGGCTGTTGGAGTCTGCAGACTGTTGACTTGAGTTTGGGGAGGGGTGGAGAGAATATTTCTGGAGACTATACATCTAGGAAGGGTGGTGTGAAGACAAATATTCTAAGCAGAGAAGCTGGCTTTCTCCCTTTCTCTGTGGCATATACTGGTCCTGCTGCTCTGAGATGGTAAGTGTTACAGTGAGTTACAGAGACTGTCTTACTGCGGACAACCTAGATCTTATTTGGGTGATATTTCCCTCCACCCCTTTAAAAGAGTGTTCCTTGGCTAGTAGTGGCCTGTAACTTAATTTGAGCTAAAATGGGTGATAAGCAGATGTATAAACAGTACAATCCCTGTTCCAAAGTGTTTTCAAACTAAAAAAGTCATGGCCTATGTGAGGTTCATACTCTTCAGAAGTACTCAAAACACTGGTCTTATTTTAGGTCCTGTCTAAACATTTAAAAATAACTCAAAATTAGGGCTTACTTCTACATGCCTCACCCTTGAAAGTCTGGTCCTGCACTTGGTTTTTAGACACTTACCCAGATCTGCAGAGGGCACAGTACAGAATAGCCTGGGTTTGTTCCTTTGAAATTCTCCTTTCTCTTTCAGAAGGAAGAGAACAGTGTCGAGTTATCTGTCTATCCCTAGGGACATGGTCTCTGCTGTGTAGATGGTGTCCTTTTGTTTACCTTTTGTTGACTACCTTTGCTGCTGTGATCCTTGGGGAACAGCTATGGAAAGCTGACTGGCAGCAGAACTAAGATGACATATTTTTGGAGGTCTGAAGATGACTGAAAACAACTGAGCTGATGTATTTTTCATAGGCCCTTTGCAAGGACACAAACTCACTTGTCTGCATCTCGTACTTGATAGTGAAAGTCACTCCGTGGACTGGCTGAGTAGTCGTGTGCTCAGATCACAGCTGTGAGGAGAACAGAGAGGCCTGGGGCTGAGACAAGAAGCCAAGTACATGCTAAGAAATAATTAGAAGGTCAAAAGCTAAACTAGAAGTTAATCTGGCTTTAGAGGTAAAGAGCAATAAGAAAAATTTCTAGAAATACAATAATAATAAAAGAAAGGCCAGGAAGGGCCTCCAGCCCCTACTAGATTCAGAAGGAAATATGGTAATAAAAGACAAGGAGAAGGCTGAGATGCTTAATGCCTTCTTTGCCTCAGTCTTTAGTAATGGAAACACTTGCATCAGGGAAAGTCGCTCCCCCAAGCCAAGAGACAGGGGCCAAGAACACAATGCCCCCCCTACAATTCAGGAGGAGATGGTCCATGACATGCTCCTCAATATCAATGTGAATAAATCCATGGGGCCGGATGGATTACGTCCTAGAGTGCTGGGAGAACTGGCAGGGGTGCTCACCAGGCCACTGTCCATCCTTTATCAGCAGCCCTGGCTGACTGGGGAGGTACCAGCAGATTGTAAGCCAGCCAACATAACACCCATATATAAGGAGTGGAAGGATGATCCAGGGAACTACAGGCCTGTCAGTTTGACTTTGGTATCAGGGAAGCTGATGGAGCAGATCATCTTGGGTTTTATTATGCAGCACATGAAGGACATCGAGGTGATGAGGCCCAGTCAACATGGGTTTATGAAGGGCAGGTCCTGTTTAGCAAACCTGATCTCCTTCTATGACAGGGTGACCCACTTGTTGGATGAAGGCAAGGCTGTGGATGTTGTCTATCTTGACTTTAGTAAAGCATTTGACACCGTTTCCCACAGTGTTCTCTTAGAGAAATTGACTGTTCTTCGCTTGGATGGGCATACACTTTCCAGGGTGAAAAACTGGTTACATGGATGAGTCCAAAGAGTTGTGGTCAATGGAGCTAAATCCAGTTGGCTGCCAGTCACGAGTGGTGTCCCCCAGGGCTCAGTACTGGGCCACTCCTGTTGTAATATCTTCATCAGTGATTTGGATGAGGGGATAGAGTGCCAAAAAGTGGTTATATGCTGCTGCTTGACATTAAACCTTGACATAAAAGTTTGAGAAGAGCAAAGGTGGAGGGGCTATAGAGAGAACAGCTCGTTCTTTCTTGATGATCTTTCCTGAAAAAGATAGTTTTCCAATTCAGACCCAACCATGAGCTCATTTCAGCCTGCACACTCTTTCTCAACAGCTGCAGCTGTGTTACAGCAGCCTCTGTGCCTGTGCTAATGGGATAAAAGCATTTCCATGTGCTCTTTTCTTTTGGAGAGCATGAATCCCTCCCCACAGCCTCCAGTGTATCCTTGTTCCTATTAAATGGATTTAAATATTAAAGCCTGTTAAGTTTAATTATTGCTAAAAGTCAGGAAACAAAATCTTACGGCCACTTTAAACTGTTTCAAGATAGCTATGTATAAATCACAAATGTGCAATCACTTATGGGAAATTCAGAAGCCAGCAGAAAACAATAATATATACCGAAGAGAGTGATAATAAAACTTATGTGGTTTTCTCAACCACATGTGTTGGGCTTTGCAGTTCGTGGCCTGGTGAATATTGTTCCTTAGTGAGGGCTTCTCACAGTCAGGACCTGTGCAGGACAAACTTGCAGCCAGAAGGTGCAGTATGGTGATGTGCTAGAAGCACCACCTGCCTTTCCAGGCTTTCAAAAACAGGTAGATTGCTACTGGGACAACTGTAAGCTTTATCCTGAAAATTGTTAAATCCCCCTGATTTCAAATGAAGTCAAGGAGAAGAGCTTGCCTTCAGCCCTTTCACCAACCGTGTGCAAAACAAAATTTTATGAAGAGATTTTTTTTTTTTCTTGTGAGAGTATAGAATGAGTGAGGCACATGTGGGAAAGGTTTCCCTGTTATATATATCCCTGCTATCCCTCTGCTATTCTTCTTCCAACATAGGGATTTCTGGTTTTGAAGAAACACTGCATTATGCATGGACAGTGATCAGCGGTGGGCATCTACTCTTTGATGTGAATAGAGCTTTTTTTATATATATATACACACACATTTAACAACGCTATATCTGCTCTTCCCCTCCCTCCATTTTCTAATACAAAAGATATTGCTTTTATTAACAGCAAAACAGGACTATTGCATAAAGTAAATAATTCACGCTACATTGAAGGGCAGTGCAAAGAAAACAGTACTGATGGGTAGCTGTTCTTATGGAGGGGCTGAATAAAGAAGTGTACTTATTTCCTTCTTCTGTTGTTGGGCTGACTGCAAATCAAAGTTTGCAGAAAATCTCAGTTTACAATTGAGCATCATTCTCACTTCTCCCATTAGAGTATTCATGATGATCTCTGGCAGCCACATCATCAGGCAAGCTCCACTGTCCTTTTTTTTTTTTTTTAAGTATTTATATGTTTGTTGAGAAGCAACCACCAAGTAATAATATAAATCGTGGCTTACTTCCAGTTTTGCATGGGTGCTACATGCTTTTTAACATTGTCCCTTATTATTAACTAACTATTTGAGTTTTCTTCTGATGTGTAACCACATTGCTCTTTCTTGTATAAAATTTTCCTGTAAATGTTTCTGCTGGAAAGGCCTCCCATCTTTCTGTTTCTAAAGACCTATTTTTTGATCTTTAACTTCATACCACACAGGAAAAAAAACATCATTAACAGATTGGAGAGGTGCTATAAAATGTTTCTTGTAAGGGGGTGTAAAAAAGCATGTATCATGTTTTGTGGAGGATGCTGTATCTAGTGTTGTGGTTGGAAGAACTGAATGACTGTTTCCTTCACATGTAGATGGAGACTATTTGCTAACACCTGTTGACAACTTGCGTTGTTGGTGTCTGTTCTTTAGGCTGAACTCTAGCAAATGCTGATAAATTCCAGACTCTAATCAAACATCTTTTAGAAACATTAACATTTGCTAAATAAACATCTTCTCTCTGTTGTGCGTAATGGATGTTTTTAACATCGTTTGCTAGTCTCTCTACAAAGGATAACAGATGGCCACTGCCATGAAATAATTATGTTACCTAACCCTTTCCTTGGGAAAGAAAAGGTTTGGCCTTGATTTTTTACTGTCTTAACTCTTGATTTCTGTGAAGTGTCTTGCATCTGTCACTAGTATTTTCTATTAATGACCCTGATGACAAAGTTAAGAAGAAAGTTTTTTTGTTGAAAAATCCATTGCCCTTTTTAAATGAAAGAATAGCTACTTCTGTTTGTATTGATTTTTGGGTTGGTCACCCTCTCTATTCATAAAATGTAAGAAGGAAACCTCAGTCCAAGTGTGTGAAAAAGCATAAAGTTGTTAAGAGCCAGCTATCAGAGTGATGTGGTAGATCTACACTGCTCTCAGAGACAGATCTTGGGAATGCTCAGAAACATGCTCTACTTGATCTACCCATAACCTGTTGACACAATTGCTTAAGGAATTTTGTGTCAATACCCTCTGGATATCTTTGCTTGTTCTTGGTGACATGCTAAGCTAGCTGGCTGAGCATTATTAAGGTACTAAACTGGCAGATACACTTAATTATGCAAGGAGCCACATGTGGTAGAAAGTGTCCTCCAAACCAGGTTGAGTTCAAGCTCCCATTTTCAGTACTTGTGCAGAGATGTGGCATGGAGGACTGCCTACTAGTGAGGTTCATCTGCTCTCTGAAATACATGTTTGTCCTGCTGAGAACCTGAACATACTTATCAAAATGGACATGCTGGGAGTGTTCAGGACTATACTGGAAAGATGGTCTTTCTGTAGCACGGTCCCATGTGTGCATGTGAATGGCAGAGTGAGAACAGAGACTCTTCAGATTCAGAATATGCTTGATTCCTAAACATTTCAGGAAACTATTTGGCCTTTGACACTGATGACATACCATAGATTGCTAATAATAGCATGCCTGAACTTTTGTTAGAAAAATAAGCACATCCCTCAGTAATTCCCACACTCCTCAGTAAATCACCATAATATCGTATTAATGCCAGGGCTGCTGAAGTATAGAGAAATAGTAAAATCTCAGCTAAATAAAATTTGTTCTCCTTTGAGGATTCTTTTTTATGGGTCTACAATGAAGAACAATAAGATGTCAGCTAGTCATTTGTCAGCACCACTGCTCTTGGACACAGATAGGAGTGACAGGATGCTCTTGTTGTTCCACCCTCTTCACAAGTGTCAAGATCTTCCACAAAGCTGCTGATGTTCTGCTGAATTATTATGGCAAATGCAGCTTCATTAACTATCCCAAAAATAAAGGAAGCATGAGTAAGAGGAAGAATTCACTGAGTTAAGATAGAGGAATTCCTGGAAGGAAATACTATGAATAGACAAGCTTGGAAAGGAAGCTCAGTCTGAAGGGTAAGTTGTATTACTTTTGTTCGGTTTTTGTAAAATGAGCAAGATGTATCTCCACAAGGAGTTCAAGCTTGGATATTAATTCTAGTTCTGCATATTAAGGACATAGGCTGTTCACACCCACAAATACTATGGAACTAATTATTCACAAAGGGGGAAATAGTGGGATTTATGCCAAAATTCCCTAATACTCACTATTCATGCATTTAGGAAGAAATGAGTAACAGAAATCTGTGAGTGCAGACAGGGAGAAAAGTTCATTTCATTATGAGGAGATCTAGTTCTTGTGTGAATCTTGGTGGATGTAGTAATTAACAGAATAATATTGTTTCCAAAGGGTCATTATATATAAGATAGCTGCCCTACCTTGAACTCATTTCTTATGTGTCTGGATATGACATTGAAAACTGTTTTGTTTGATATAAAAACTCAGTGTTTGGGTTTGCTGAGTAACTCTTCTGAAAGGAAAAAAAAAAAATTAAAAAAAAAAAGTGTTAAATCAGGAAAGAGAGAAGGATTGGTATCTGCATACTTCAAGTGGAATGGTTTGAGTTATCCTGAGGTTTACTCACTGGTGTTTTTACCCCCTTTATGCTGACTATCAGGATATCCTGTTGCTATGGGCTAATGTGGTATGCACTCTGCTTTAATGGTCAGAGTTCAGTGGTTTCATTGTATTTTCACAAGCAGAAGGCTGGTCCTTAAAAAAATTTTTTTTGTCCCAAGGGTGTAGGCATATGCTGGGAAGAAAATGTATCACAAATTTCAAGTATGCAAACTCTCATGGGCTTTTAAGACTGTAACTACAGAGAAATTACAGCATAGAGACTTGATGGTGGCAGTAGGGCTGGGACATAGAGTATAATATAGCATACTCCTGGTGTGCACCAATAGTGTACTTCCTTTGTAATAATTCAAACTAGGAGAAAAAATAGTGGCTATTTTCAACCTATGCTGCCTTCTTTTTGCAGCTAGAAATCAGCTTTATCCATTAGAAAGGTTTAGAAGCAGAGTTCATGTCACTTCCCAGGAATGAGAGGAAGATACGATGTTGTAGATGGCATTATCAGCAACAGCTGATAGAACTGCCTGCTGTATATGGTTCTTAAATTTAATTTAACATTGCTAAATCTGAAGCTCAGCTGAGAAGCGACCGAAACTACAGAACTGTAGCTTTTCCCCGTGAATAGGAAGTTTTTGCAGTTCCTCCGCAAAACTGGTGTCACAGATGCCTCAAAGGGAAGCTGAATGAATGTTACCCTTGCTTTCCGAGCCACTCACCATCCAAGCTTGCAGCTTGTCCTCATCTTCGGGGAGAGGAGAGGGAGAGGGAGAGGGAGAGGGAGAGGGAGAGGCGGCGTCCGGCAGGGGCCGCTCTGAGCGCGGCCGCGGAGCCCGCTCGGCAGCAGTGCTCCCCGGACTCGGGCTTCCCCGCCAGCCTCTGCTCCCCGGTTCGTTCCGTTTGCTATCAGCTAAAACGTTGAAAAGTCGCTCCCAAACCAACTCCTTGTTACCGCAGGTTTTTTATTCTCTCCTTAGTTGTCTATGAGAAAAGTTTTGGGAGGTTGTACTGCTGAGCAGTGTCTCTTTCTGATCTCCTGATCGCTTTTTCGGTGTCTGTGTATTCAAGAGTTGGGTGTCGTGAGTTTTTTATTCTATTTTAACATATTTATGTGCGTATTTGTGTGGAAGACTTGCAGTTCGTTCTTTTCCCACTTTTCTGCCTCATTATTTATCACCCCATTTGCTTTTTCGTGCTGATTTCTAATCATCACTTATTGTGTAGGTGTCTGAAGTACCTAAATATTGCAAGCAGTGACAGAATCATTCTGACAGATGATAGCTATCTTGATAAACAGAGGGTTGACTGTAGGCTTGGGAACAGATTCCCTTAAAATCTCTAAGCCTTCTGGTGTCTACCTTCATCACTTTCAGACTTTGCAGGTCAGGTTGGTGTGTGCTGCAACACAACAAAAAAGCAACAAAAGACATTCTTACACTTCAGAAAGGAACCCAAATACACACTGAGTATGGATGGGTTATTTTGTGGATAACAGAAGTGGTGATTGTAGAACAAACATGACAATCTTACCTCTGCTAACTAAAAGTGTTTCTTACTGAATGCTTATTATTGTATTTGCAGATCGACTTCATGTGCACCACATGTCCTTATTGTTGCATTGTAATTTAAAGCTTTTATGAAGTGACAAGCCACATATTAATAGTTTTAACAGAAGGTGCTCTAGTTGTTAACATAGTAACACCTTGCAAGAACAATATGTTATGTGCATTTTTGATTCTAGATATATGCAACATTCTGCACTTCAAAATACAAAAGGTTAGTGCCTAGTTAGTACTTAGATCTGCTCAATATATTATCTTCCACAAATTCCTACCCTGTTGCTCAGTCCTGCTATAAAAATTTGCTTCCTCAGACTGCAAAATAATAATTAATTTCCCAGGAATCTCTTTGTGTACAAACTGTGAAAGCAAATCTGGAAGTTGCAAGCCCGTTTGCTCTTGCTTAATCTTACTCAAAACTGAACTGCTTACTAACACCAGTATAGTAACAGGTGTTTAAATACATCCAAGTAAGTTATTGCCCTAGCTTGGAGAAATCTTCTTTTTTTCTTTAGCACAATCAGGTTATCAGAGGCATATAGATGAAATCCTAGTCACATTCAGCTAACTCAAATTTGTGCGGTTCCTACTGTAAATGAGTTTTGTAGTAGTAGGATTCCACCCCGGCACGGATGCGATGTCAATGAAAATTTTAAAAATAAGGTACCGGGTGCATAATGGTCCCAGTGGTCCAAAGAAAGCCAAACAGTGATGTTTTGATCACAGTAAAAATCAGGGAATCTTATGTTTGTTTACATGCTGGATATCTGAATAAACAAGATAAAATTAAATGAAGTTAGTGTGTTAAAACTGTCCTTTAGCTGCATCGTAAAGGGGACAGACAAGCATAAAAATACCAAATTTGATGCCTTTACAGTAACTCCTTTCAACCTGCCTTTCTGGGCAGGCCGTGCTTGAAAGCATTTGCCCATGAGCAGTATCTTATTAAACTGTCATGATTTGATGTGACACACTTTTCTCCCAATTTGCATGCCTGATAATAGACTTCCTAAATATCACCTTCAGGTCCATTGGCAAAAAAAGTAACCCATCTGAAAGAAACATTGGATCAAATGTTGGTGATGGGACAATCTCAGGGCCATCTGAATGTCAGACAAAGTGTTCAGGCCTTTAAAAGCTATATGGTCTATTGCCATGCTGCTGGTGAGTTCTTTGTGTAGTCCCAGCTTGTTGCCTTGTAAACACGTTTCCATGACTCATTAAATCCTCTGAAATAAAAGCTCTCACAATTCCAGTACAGTGGAGCAGTCATTTTTCGATTTAATTATAAACAGGCTACATAATGAGCTACATAACTTGTCCCCTTTTCTGAAGAAGGGGAATGGTTAGTGACCTCTCTCTAAACAGCATCAAAATCCACTTTATTTGAAAGATGGAAGAGTGGAAGGTCCTTGACGAAATAAAAAGGGTGCGTAAGCAAATGCCAGCTGGGCAAATAATATTTTACATAACAAGAAAGAATATATATTTTGCGAACCTATTTAGAATTCAGCTTAAGATAATATGGTAACCATAGCAACCCCTTATCACCTGTTTGAGACACTGCAACAACTTAATGAAATGTGCACCAAATGCCCTGCTAAAATTTGTAAAATGCTGATGATATTATCTCTTGGAGAAAGCTACACTGAAAGATAAATGTGTAAAAATGCTCGAGATTCATTATTCCCTTTTGTATGATCTACTTTCTCCTTGCCCTTCTACTTCATTTATATATATCTGTTTTATTTATCAAAAGCGAAAGATTAATGGGTACAAGGAGTCACTTAAGGGAGCAGGGTGGTAGACACACATCACTCTCCACCCACAGCATACCTATAATAACTGACTTTAATTAAGTGCTCGGAAGACTTTAGTGGTTTGTGGTGGCCCAACAGAGGCAACATAAAAGGAGAGGTCTCCAAAAAAGGGTTGAACATGGGATGTCATATGAAGGCACCCAAAAATTACCACGTAAGCACAGATCCCTCCCTTGAAACAGTTACCAATTTACAGAGACAGTTGTGCCATTTACTTTATTTGCAGGGTTCTGAATCACATAAAGCTGTACCAGTAATGATCTTTTTGGCTGTAGGGACAGCTTCTGCCATTTTAGACCTTGCATTTTAGGTGCTCTCCATTCCTTTTCAGCTTCAGGATGCAACTGGTCAGAGTTTTATGCTTCTGAAGTCTAAAATGTGAGTATGGCAAGTGAATATTTCTGTGGTGTTATTTCTGTGCCCTGCAGCCCTAAAGCTAAGGACACTGGAATGTTCTGCAGAGCTCCCTTGCTGAAGTGTCATCACCTTTTCCCAAAGGATTCTGTGATTTTTCCTTTTTTTTGTGGTGCACTTATTTTCCCAATCTGTAACTTATTTAGGCAAGTGGTTATCAGTTAACTCAAGATCCTGGTGAATTCAGAGTTCCTTTAATAAAAGATAGATGGAAACTGCATTTAAATCACAGAAGTCTTTCAGTTCAAATCCTCAGTATGTTTTTTCTTTTTCTCTTACTTCACTGTGAAGGGATGTATACTGTGTATATAGTCTTCTATTCCCGAGTACGCTTGTAGAAGGAGGGTAGCAAAACCAACGGTTACCAAGTGATTTGGTAGTCAGATACCATGGCTGCACAATTTATCCGAATTAGTCTGTATCTGCTCAGGCATCTTCATGTCTTCTTTTGGTCCACAGCACCATGTAGTACCAAGTCCTTCATTCTTAATTGCAGGTGATAGGTGGGAAACCAAGAGCACTGAAAACATGGGTGGCTGGAGCTGACAGGGTTATTAGGACATCACTCCGCATTCCCATTGACATAAAGGACCTTCTTGGTGCCAAAGAGGTACGGAAAAGACCTCTGTGAATATGGGAGTTAGGACTTCTACATATCATTTCAGTTTTTTAGTGTATTACAGCAGAAATAAGGTAAGCAAGATGTTGGAACAAAAGGGAGAGAGAGTATGAGCATATGTGACAAACTGTGGCCATAGGGATCAAAATTTACATGATATCACTCAGGAGGTATGCATTAACCTTCACTGTTGGGGTAATGTGCAGAAGCAGCTACATCAATACTCTTTTTTTCCTGCCATTAGTGCAAAAATAATTATGTTAGAAAGGGTGTTGCAGGCAGGAGTTAGAACGATTTGATGTCCCTGTGAAAAACACGTGTACTCATGAATAGCTGTGATATATGCGAATTTCAGCACTGAAGTGACAAAAATGGACTAATAATAAACTGTAGAAGTAAGAGGTGCAAAAATTAAAGCCTAGTGGTGAGCATTTTATTTCTGTGCTGGCTTTCATATTCCAAGTCTACCTGAATCAGACTTCTGGAGTTATTGGATCTTAGTGAAAAAGCTTAGTACCAACTATGAAAATACAGTTTTCATGGATCAGCCTGGTTTTTAATTTTAATATTTTTTTTATAAGAGTAGCTTATGAGATGAAAATCAAAGGATTGGATTATAAAATTGGTTTTCTTGGAACCTGGAGAAGTACATTATCTTTGCAGTCATTGTCTTTTATTGCCAGTGTCACTTAACAAAAAGGGAGGCTGAAGAGAGGACACATCTGGAAATGTGAGCTAAATAGAGTAAAAATTCTTTTAGAAACTGGTAAACCTATACTATAGATGTCTGTAATTAAAAGGAATGGCTCCTAAAAGTACCATCTGAAAACAGTTTAAAGGTTTAAAAAGGGCTACCTGGCACAAATAGAAGGGTGAGACCCAACCAGACCAGTCCTCCCAGGGCAATACTCCCAGTGGGCCTATTTATAGGTGTAGTGTTTCAAACCCCTCCTTAGCTAGTGTACACATAAATAATTTTAAACAATGCTCCTGGTGAGAAAAACCATTAATGTGATACGAAAGACCCTCTGAAACTCTCTTATTTTACTGCTGCGACTAATGCCTTGTGATATCTGCCCACATCCTGGAATGACTTAATTTTAAATTCTCTAGTAAGAAGACTCTTTTGATTTTCTTCTAAATTATTTGCTTTGTTTTTCTCATTTGAAATTAGAAGAATGTGATTTATTTATTTATTTATTTTTAATTTCCCACATAAATATATTACATATTCAGTACCAAGGGCCTCACTGAAGCGATGGGAACGGATAGTAATTTGATATTTCATAGGTAATCTGACCTTGATTGTAACCCCAATGAACTCCAGAAGCTTATGAGTCAAACCATGAGTCACATACGTTAACAAATTCTCAGTTGTATAAAGAGATTTTCCTGGGTAGAGTCTAAAGATTTCACGTTTGGGTTTAGGTTTTTTGTTGTCATTCCCTGGCCCACCCCCCACATACCTCTTCACACCACAGACATTGCAATCCATTGCTATCCAGGCTAGGGAAATATTTTGCTCAGTTGTAGGGAAGACAAACTTCTTTCTTTTTGAAGTACAAGAATATACATTTATTTTTACTTGAAGAATTTGAATATATTTCTCTTATACATTTATGTGCACACACAATTTTCTAGAAATAATTTTAGTAGTCTGCTTGTTTTTTTGTCTGATTAATACTGTCTTTCCCACTCTGGCTACTTATATTCAGCCCAAAAACTTGCAGTCACCTCTAGAAAGGTTTGTATTTTTGTGTCCTTCATTCCTGCTTACGGAAAATCTTGTGCTGCCCTGATTACAATGATGTCTTAAAAGATGTTTCAGGTTTTATAGATTTATCCTCTCCTTTATGATCCTCAGGAAAATAGAAGTATCTTCAATACACGGTTTGAGAATTAAAATGGTGCAGATGAAATGCCTTGCCCATGGACACACAAGCAGTTTGCAGGTTGCAGTTTGTATTACTATTGTTTAAGATACAATCCTTAGTCCCCTCGCTTTAGAAGGTTTCCATGTGACCCTGTTACTGTATAAACAGTCAGGTAACTTTTGCATCTCCTGTCCCAAGAGGTTGCCTATTTCAGAGAAGCCCTTTCTCCATGTTGCAGACAGCTGGCATGGGTAGCCAGGGCACTGGAGAGAAGAGATAAATGAGAATTCCCTATGGGAATATTCTCGGGGAGGTTCAACTGTAAAAAGGATTTTTCTCATGAAATTAGGTTCCACGAGAAAATGCAGATTGTTGAAAAACTTTTCTGCCTAGAAAAATGAAACAAAGGATTTTAGTCTGACTTGAACTTTTAGACAACTTCGGCTTTGTTAATCTGAACTGAAGCGTCTGATTTCGAGTCAGTGAAATACTGGATGGTTGTCCCTCCAGTGGCAGTTTGTGTCATGGAATTTGTAGAGAGATGCCTGAGCTCCTTTTTTTACCTCAGTGTAACCAAAGCTCTGTAGTGTCATTCGAGGGAAATGCAGCAGAACTTTTAAATACCAAATGTTTTCCGAGAACAAGAAATGTGGAGAAGAAATATGTGGTGCAGAAATATTCCAGGTTTTCATGTGAATGCCTTCCCTCAGCTTTGGGGTTGAAATGATATTAAAATGCCAGTATTTATTCTGCCTTGGAAAGTTTTGCTACACAGAGTAGATCTCTCTATAATTCTTCCTGGACATGGCATAGTCCCAACAGTGCTTAGAGTTTCACACGTCTGGCACAGACTTCTGCATGGCATATGATATGTCTAACCTGCTGTGTGCAGGTTGAAGAAAAACTCTCTTTTAGAGCAGAATGGCTTAATTGTGAGAATGTTACAAATTTTTTTAGCAAACCTACGGTTAGGGGGTTTCATTTGGCAAGGAAGGATTTGCATGGTTTGATGGTCTCAGCTAACATGCAGATAATGGGAGTTTGAGTCAGTACCTGCTTGCTTCAGGTGATAATTTATCAGTTTAGATTTTAACTTGTTTCAGTGAAACTGTGGCCAGATGACTCTTTATCAAAACTTTGTGGTCATATGTTTGCACATAGCTCCTGGAACAGCAGACTAATATTGTTTTTGACAGATACTGTTCGATGTTTGGCTATAAGAGATATATATCATACAAGTTTTCCTATTTGCCTGAACCTTTATTTGCTTATTTTGAGTAACTGCATGACTCTTTTTTGCAATTTGTCACTAATCAAATATTTGGTAAAAAATGCAATTAAATAAAGCTACTGGGTTTTTTATATGCTAACAGGGGTTACAGAAACAATTCTTGTCTTGTTACTTTATCATTCTTGTTTTCATGGAGGCTTCTTAAGACTGGAATATTAAAAAAAAAAAAAAACAGGTGTAATTTAACTATTATCTATTACTTTTAAGAATAATGAAGTATAATTATCCCTGAAGTATCAAGTAATTGTAAAACCCTATGAAATAAAATGGAGAAACAATGGTAAACTAATTATGTTCTCCATTTATTTCTGCATATATATAGAACAGATGTTTTAGAAACTCTGAACCCTTATAGCATCCTTCTTTGTTAGTCTTTTTAACTTGCTATACTTACATGTAATTTTGGAATAGGCTATCAGAGTCGTCTTATCGCTAATTTATTACACATGAATGTGCGCCAACTTGTTCAGCCTAGCAGATCAACTATCTGCCTCATAGCAGATGTGGCAAAAATGAAATCCAGCAGCTATTATTCTTTTGATTAAAATACCTTAATCTAAAAGTCTAGTTGGTGTTGTCATTAAGGTAAGCGTGGATGGATCATTTTTTAACCACCTTTCTGTTTGTCTGAGCTTGTGGATTACTTAGATTGCATAAGTGGTGGATGAAGAAGTTGGCCTGAAGATCTTCCCTTCTCTCTTGCCTGCAGCTGGTGCAGCCCCAAGTGAGATCAAAACAGTGTGAGGCATGCTGTAAATAACAAAGTGAGGGTGAATGATCATCTAAGGACCATTCCTCCAAGAGGACTGCAGGTTGTTCTGATATTTTTCATCTCTGCCTGTTTTAGTGATACCCTGCCAGAAGGCTGAGTCATTTTGCTTGAAAGGCAATGAATTTCCCAAAGGTCTGCCTTAAGGACATCTTTGTGCACTGTGGCTCTCAGAGCATTTGTAAATTTAAGGATGTCTGACATTGATGGTCTTATTTTTAAAATTCTATTGGAAAATGTGTGTGCATATAAATACCCATGAGTCAGACACTCTGCCAGGGTATTTAGTTTATCTCCATTGCATTCACTACATTGATGTAGTGAACTAAACAGTTAAGTACTGCTTTGTGAGATCCAGCTCTGCACATTCTTATATCCACAAATACGAAATATATGTTTTTAAATCATTGTGTGATACTTCCACACCTTGAGAACAGTTTTTCATGGTAACACTATTTCCCATTTGTTTCATTTTTTATACTATCTTCTCAGAAATTTGTCTTCATCTTACAACCTCTTGTTTTGCATCAGTTCTTTCAGAGGTTATTTTTACATTCCAGTGTTGCCTTGAGTTAGTGTTATCTGGGGTTATTAAGTAGCATTTTGTATTCTGGACATCCTGCTCTTCCTGCAGGTGCCAATTTGAAACTGCCAAGGGAGGGACTATAAAAGCCATTAGAAATGAATTTCAACACCAGTAGTTTGGGTCTGAATATTACCATTCTTTCTCAAAGTGCAACAGTTTAGCTGTTTGTTTAATTGAAAAGAGGCATGTTGTTATTTTTATCCGTTGTTTGTATTGCAAATTAAAGGCAATCTATTTGTGATTGACTTCATACCTGAAGATGTTGATTTTCAAGCTAGGTTTGTTTCTTTCAACCTGTGTGCTGGGTCCTATTTTTCCTTGCTGCAACTCTTTCACTCCTACCATATAATCAGATCCTGGGGTCTCGTCTGTATTTGACACAGCTCCGTAAGGAGACAGAGTGGTTCTTCTGTATTTAGTGTATATTGAATTCTCTGGGACAAGAAGGATTTCCATGGCAGCTGGAATTCAGCTAATGAGAGAAATCCCTTTTCTCCACTTCCCATTCTGTGCTCCCCCTGCAGCTGGTACGAAGCTAGCTTGGTCCGGACTACGTAAAATTGTGTTACACCAAAAAACCTCCAAGTGACTGAATAATTCCATATTAAGTTGCTTTGCATCTGGTCCACCAGTTCAAAACTGTTCCTGTGTTTGGTAATTTATTGGAAAGAATTAAGCTAATTAAGAAAGATTTAGTTAACAAATCAGAATAAGCAAAAATCTCAGATTTTGAAACAGTGTTAAGTTTTTGGCATCAGGATTGTTGTCCTTGCATTGTGACAATTTAAAACCTTCAAACTTGTCCACTGAATTGATGAGCACTGAATTAAACCTCATACCACTAAACTCAGCTGAACTTTTCCAGAATGAGAGTTGATGTGTTGACAAAGAACACACCATGTTTACTACATTTTAGTAAAAATATGTGATATTTGTACATAATGTACAATTCATAACTGTTATGACAAGGTGGTGGGTTTTGCTGCATGTTTATAGGATCTCTCAAAACTTTTTGGCTACCTAAGCCAGCTCAGGACACATGCTAAAATTATATCTCTATCTTAAGTAGCAATAGGAGGCAGGATTGTGAGTTAGCACCCAATATCCTGCTAACTACTTTTGCCAGATCAGGGGTGGAACAGCATGGACCATAATGAACTTCTTGCTGGTCAGTGCTGCTGGTAATTTAAGGCTAGCTAAAGTTATCCCACCTTAACTCTGCTTTAGTGAATGCTTGAGATGTGGTGCTTGAGATATGAGACTATATGGAGGGCTTGTGTATCTGCCCTTTTTGACTGGGAGGTGCTTGGTGTGTGATAAGAAGTGTAGCAGACACCTGCAGGGAACACCAAGGTCAGAGCTACTTTGGTATTTCTATGCTGTAGTCACTCATAACTCCAAGGGCAGGTTAAACTGAAGTTTCGTAAGGAGGATCTGACCATTACTACTGATAACCAGAGTTCACAGAACATTTGGGATAGACATGGTCATTTGCCTTTTAACCTGAATTAATTCCATAAGAATTCTATAAAATTATCAGGCTCCCAAACATGACTTTGATCTTGCTTATACAGATCTTTGCTACCAGTGATGCGTGATTACACTTGGCACCACCTCCTCTGGCTGCCCTTCCCTCTGTAGGTTCCCATTGGACAGACTGTAAAAGTTTCCTCCTTCAGGGACAGATCTTCTTTCACTTCCCCAAAGACCATATGACTTTCTCATGCATGCAAACACACTTGGGTTATAGATGTGAAACCTGATATTCAGAGGAACATGTAAAAACCACCACCTATCTTTTCTTGCATGCCAAGTGGCAATTCTTCTTCCTCACATCTAGCTGTACCATTGTGTATTTGGACACTGCCTTCAAAACCAGTTCAGATGTGGACCCTCTCTCTTCCTCTCATGCCATTCAGGAGACCTTAAGAAGCACAGAACCTAGCTTTCTGAATCCACCACGTGATAGTATTGCTTCTGCGTGGGTTGATCATGAAGCACATTCCTCAAAGGTGGAAAGTGAATGGTGGAATTAGAATGACAGCTATCTATTGCATTTGGTTATTTCAGTAAAAAAAAAAATAGTCCACACCCCTCTCTGAACATGCGTCAACAAATTTTTTTTTTTATTATTTTTTTTTTTTTGCTAACAGTGAAACTGAGTTTTCATCCTATAGAACAAATTAATGTTTTGATGCCACATTCTGTTGAGTTCTCAGCAAAATGCAGTTCCCATCTCATCTTGTAAGGAGTGCATGTTGCATATGAAAAAGTGTGCATTTCCAGAAAAGTTCTACAACTGTTTGATCTTTATAACATTGGAGTTATTATTGAATCTTTTGATATATTTCCATGTGAAACTCTGAAACTGTCCTCACAACCACCTTCTTAAAGCACTGAAACCAAATATGAGGTTTCGGGGTGAATCTTTTATAGTCCTTACTAATTTTATAAGTTTTGCACCTTTTGCTAAATCACCTTCTCCAGGGAAGGTTATCCCTGAGGCTCTAATTACTTCAGAAAAACATTTTTATGCTTCCTTTGAACGCATCCCTGAGAGGATTCTCCTAGATTAAACCACAGTAAAAGGTCTTCACATCCCACATACTCATTTCAAGTGGCACAAGTCCACTGAGCTATGTTTGGGGAACAGGGGGCAAGCATTCCTGCTAAGTGCTCTTAATGCATCTCTCTCTGTGTGTTGCAGCTGCTTCAAGCTGTTGTGCAAGTGTGCAGGACCAGATTGTCACTGAAGGATTACTAAATTGCCTCCACGTTGGCTACTCTAAATGGTGGACTTACCCTTATGCAATGTACGATGTTGATCCCCCGAGATAGTTGGTTTCTGTTGTACATTAAAGCATATAACTAGATCCTTCCACCTGAGAACATAGACCAGGCAAGAGCACAGTCAGCCCTGGATAAAGTGCAATAGTGCTTTCAATCAAGTTTTCCCTCCATCCATGCCATGCGTCTGAGCTGGACAGTGCCAATATTACACAAACTCCTTTCTTGGTTGCACTTACGAGAAAAATCATTATTGTCTTTAAATAGGAAAGCAAATTTTAAAAAAAAATTCAGACCTTTTCTTCCTTTCCGTGTAACATACCCAGTGCTGGAGCTTATCGTAACTTAAAAGGAAATATATTTTAGGAGGCCTTTAATTAAAATCCTGGCAGCACATCATTGTATTTTTTTTTTTCCTTTTTTTTTTTTTTTTTCCCCCCTGAAACTCAGATCAATAAGATTTCTTGTACTGATAGTAATTTTTCTGGATAGTGACTACTTTTTGCATTGGTAGATAAAGCCCTTGCAGACGCAAGTCCGTGATATTGGTGCTTTTCTTCAGATATCAGATTTGTCTGATTGCCCCCTGAGATCAAAAGACAGATTTCCATTTAGAGTGCAACAGAAAGACTAACAGGCTTCTGAACTGGTATTAAGGTAGAGGCAAAGACTTTGGAGAAGAATGGGTGGTATGAGTTTGCAGGTTTGTATTTCTGTTTGTTTGTGGGTTGTTTTTTTTTTCACTCAAGAAAGGTATAACTCTAACAGCAATGGCACTTTAGATTTGGGATTTTTCATTTTGCCTGTTTATTTTAATGGAAACCACTGAGAGGCAGCAGATAGAAGCTGATTTTGTTAAAATCTAACAAAAATAATTCTATTATTGTTTTTTCTTTAAAGTTGCATTTGGGGTCCTGTGTTGTCTTAAACAAGGAACTAAGCTTCAGGAATGAGGAAATCACCCTCCCTATAGAAGCGAAAGCACATAACACACTAATGTCAAGGCTGATTAAACAGTTGCCACCGCGGCAAATAAAGCTTTGGAGCTAAACGTTCCCAAAGCCTGTGGATTCACACATATACGTTTGTTCCTTCCAGCAGACAGGCACTTGCTCTTGATGTAGACTGTATTTTACTACTTCCTGCTCATGCCATTATGTAATTTACTTTTTAATCTGACGTGAGGAAATTGGTGCTTCTGGAGTGCGTGGGGCTCTGACTCGTACGGGATATTGCCACTTTACCGGGCGGCTGTTAAGTGTTTCTTCATCACTCTGATGTTTCAGTAGTTTCAACTGGACATTCACATTTTCTTGCTGAAGTCCTGGGGGCCCGTTCAGCTTTAAGCAGATCCAGAGCAGTTAGATGAGAATGGGAATAATCTCTTACACCGCAAATTGACTTCTCTCTTTGTAGCCCTAGACACTGTTTCCAGCTGCTTTCAGTCTTTTAAAGCCTTGAAAGCTTTCCTAATCCTCATGTAGGCAGCCTTTATGTGCTCTGCCTCCCTCCCCTTCCTCCTGATTGGCGAGGCTATTTCATGGCCTAATTCAGCCAACTACTACATCCCCGGGCTGCGGTTTGAAATAAGAGCCAGGCGGACAGTTGCCTCCCCACTCCCGACTTTTAATAGGCTGGGGAAGGAAGGTTGGGAAACTTGACATTGTTTTCAGAAGAGTCTCCCCCGGCACAGGATAAAAGAAAAAAAAAAGGAGGGGGTGGTGGAAATAGGGAAGAGGAGGAGGGACGGGGAGGGAAACTTGCTTACGGTGGGAAACTTGATGGATTTCTGCCCTGCCGACAGCAGCGCGGTGTGAGCAGCCCCTTGCCGGCTGGATGGATGATGGGAATCTCACCATGAGGCAGGTAAGGAGCCGCTGCCCCCCGAGGCGACGAGGAGAGGCTGTCCCGTCCCGGGCTGTCGGGGCTCGCCTCACCTCACCGGTTCCCGGGTAGTACCGGTACCAACCTCT
>WUAM01000071.1:28881735-28901464 GCA_024336885.1 Actenoides hombroni
AGCTCCCTCTTTGACCTTACACCGGGCCGGCGCCCAGCGCCCTCGGGATTACGGGACTCGTTAATCTGCTAAAGCGTTTCCAGCCTTTGAGGGAAAACCGGACGCCGGCTCGGGCTGAGCGGCGTCGAAACTCCGCGTCACGGCTGAAGCCGGCACTCGGCCGTAGGGTGAACTGCCTCGGGGTCACTGCCTCTGAAATGCGCTCACGCACAGACCCTTGGATCAGGCCTAGGCTAGCCCCGAGACAGATAAGATCGATTAAATAAATCAATACATACATACATACCCCCCTCCTAAACTTTTTCTTTTGTACATCAGAAAAGAGCCGTTAAAGCCACGGAAAGGGCTTCAGGCGGGTGGCTTTCCCCACAGAAAAGCAATGGCTATCCGTTCGGGAACAGGCACCGCCCCCGGGTGCCGCTGCCGGCGGCGCGACAGGTCGCGACCGGCCCCTCAGGAGGCAGAACCGCGGCGCTCGCGTCAGCCCGGTCCCGCCAGGAGGGAGCGGATCGGGACCGGGGGGAGCAGAGTCACTCGCGCCCCGTTTCGCAGCCAGCCCCGCGGCACGGCGGACGGCCGCCTCTTCGCTTTAGGTTGCACAAAAGGGGAGGAGGGCAGGGGAGGGGCTGCCGGGGCCGGGCCCTCCCCTGGGCCGCAGCCAGCGAGAAATCGACATCGCGGCGGGAGGGAGCGCACCGCCCGGAGCGACCGGCCGCCTCTGCCCCGCCGGCATCGGGGCCCGACAGGCGCGGGCAGGTCAGCGGTCAGCTCAGAGCTCCCTTTAAGCCCCGTAACTCGGGGGGGGGGGGGAGGCAACAAGCAAGCGAAAAGACTCGGCAGATGCTGCCTGTTAGAAATTTCAATTACGTGCCAGATCCGAGTCTGGAGCAGCAAAGGATGGAGCTCGCTCTTAGGCACAGGCGGCTTCCCCTATTTTATCGGGGATCTCAGGCTCAAGAGGTCATCTGTGAAACTGGTAACGTTCAAATCCGCTAATAACTGTACCCCGCATTGAGCGAGAGCTCAGTTGGGAGACTCTTGTTTCAGATACTAATTTTTGTTTGTTTGTTTCTGGTTATGCAGGAGAAGAGAAGGCTCTGGAGAGCCTTCCAGTACCTGGAAGGGGGCCTCCAGGAGAGCTGGAGAGGGACATTTTGTAAGAGCATGTGGTGATAGGACAAGGAGCAATGGATTTAAACTAGAGCAGGGTAGATGCAAATTAGACATTAGGAAGAAGTTCTTTACTATGAGGGTGGTGAGACACTGGAACAGGTTGCCCAGAGAAATGGACGCCTCATCCCTGGGAGTGTTTACAACCAGGCTGGATGAGGCTCTGAGCAGCCTGCTCTAGTGGGAGTTGTCCCTTACCCATGGCAGGGGGGTTGGAACTGCATGATCTTCAAGGTCCCTTCCAACTCAAGCCCTTCTACAATTCTGTCATTTACTTGAAACCTCAGAAGGCCGCTCCAGATCCTGGGAGTGCAGTTTGAAACAGTCTGACTAGTGCTTCGCCCAAACAAACACACCTCTTGGCTACTGATTTACTTTGTGAGAAAAAACCTTTCAAATGTGAATAATGAATTTCGTGACTCAGTGCAAAGAGGTGTGGTGAATGCCGACAGCAGTGTTGGTTCACATTCAAAATAGCAGCATGGTTTTTTTAGTAGCATCCTACAGGAAAAAAACATGTAAATAAAAGCACCATGTTCCTCGTATGAAACTTGTTTTATTTTCACTAGGCTACCCAATAAAGGACAACTAATCAGAGCGATGAATAAGTGAGGTTCAAAATGCCAGAAATGTGTACTTCTTCCTATGTACACCCACTGGAAATTTTTTTTTTTTAAATTTTTTTTTTTACTTTTGGAGCCCAGCCCCTCATCTTAAATGGAGGAGCTGCTGCTGCTGCTTTACTCACAGTTGTTAGTAACATAGAAGCTACCAGCATTCACAGTGTTCAGGCATCTCAAGGGAGCACTACCGAACCCAAACCTCGCTGGCTGTGGGAGGTTTTGTGCCTCAAGGAGCAATGGCGTTACAGATAAATGCAGTGTAAACTGTTCCCTCTGGTTATTCTGTATGGTGAGACCCAGGTGAACAAGGGGATCACAGATGCACGTAGCCTGCTTGCTGTTGGCTGTTCTGATTGTGGCCAGGAGTTACAAGCACCACAGCATCAAGTACGAGGCTTGAGATTTTCATAAACAGCCAACAAGTTGAAGTTGTTTATTTGAAAGACTCCTAACAAAAACCAGGAAAGCAAACTCTAGGAACATCAATGAACTTTTAAAAGCTCCTTTCATGCTGAGCTACTTACCGGCTCTGCTTTAAACTGGAAAGAAGGGCTAATCTGCAACTGTCTGTCCGATAATGTATTTGACAGGAGTACAGTTTTCATTTTCCAGGTTTAAACTGTACGGCAACAACTTTTATAAAACAAAGACTGTCTGTGGCAAGATTTAAGACATGGACAGAGCAAGATTTGTACATGAAGAAAAATTGTTTGAACCGGCTACGTTATCAATTTGTTAAGAAATTTTACTTTTTGGATTGTTAAGTGGCATCATAATGTATCTTGTACTATCCCACCTTGTTCCAAAATACAGTATTCTGCAAGGTAACTCGTGTCTTCTGCAACACGCTGCTAATGCACTGCTAACTTAGTCTGTCATTGATCGTAAGGATTTTAGGCAAGCACTGTCATCATGTATACAAAATTTCTTTTTCTAATCTACTTTTACACTGTTTGATGTGTCAAGGATTTAGGGTAATTAATTCCCAGTAAACGAATATTATCCCATATTCCTAATAAATCTCTATAAAGCTCCAGGCATTCTGCAAGTACTAATACAAAAAGCAGAAAAATCCCACTTCACCATTGTCTGTTACAGGGAAGGTGGTATAGTGGTGGGGTGCAAGAATTAAACGCTTAATTAAAAACACAGTGTATGGCACTTCCTAAAAAGCTAAGCATTTGCTCTGTGTGAAGGAGAGAACTTTTGGAGGAACAGATTGCAAGGAAAACATTAGCATGCAGTATTTTCTAGGATGTGACTAATCTCAGACCTATCTTAAATTTACTGTGAGGTTCTTATGGGTTTTTTTCAAAGGACCAAGCATTCTCCAATTGTGTTTTCAGAGTAAAATACGTGGTTTAGTTTCTCCCTGTGTTTCTCCTTGTCTGTTGCTTAAGACAACCATACAGACATGTCATTGCTTATCCTGCAGTATGAGATTATACTTACGGAACAGTGAAGTACAAAGGTATTTTTCCATTTATTCATCATTGATGTTAATGTTATAATGAAACTGTGGTTAAACTAATAAACTGAGAGCAAATTTGCTTCCCAGTTGTTATAACCTCCTACATCAATCTGTTTCATAGGTGTGAATAAAAATCAAGGACTTTCTCACTGCAGCTCTGTAAGTATGTACTCCAAGACTCAGATTTAATTTTTCTGGTATCCCAAAGAAAAGGTGCCTGATTTACTTATTTGAATTCAATATATAGATTCTGATATATCCTTTTTAACAGCAGAAATACGGGAAAAAAACATGAGAATGTTAATATAGCTATGAAAATATTTACTTTCCCATTTAATCTTAAAGATCATTCTCTGCTAAAATGGACAAAATGAGATCGGCAGAGTTCTGTACAGAAAATTTCTGAGGCTGTCCAGTTAGGTTATAGTAGACCTGATACCAGTTTAACTGTTGTTTGCCTGCCATTATTCATACATTCAATGCACTACATTTCAGGACAGCAGCTTTTTTTTTTTTTTTTTTTTTATTTTTTTACAATTCCAATTTAAATTTTAAATCAGAACTTGAACCAAAAAAGATTGGATGAAAGATTGCAATTACAAGATTTCCATTTTATGAAGGGGAATTGAGAGGGGAAAATAACTGTGTTGAATTATTTATTCTGCTGAAAATTTTTCATGGATAAGGAACTACAAAATCCTAGATGGCTAGACAGCTTAAGCAAAACTGTGGGGTCAGCTGGTAAATACAAAAACATCAGCCCATGGATTCTTGGAGATTGCTCCCAGAAGAAGCAAAACCTGAATAGCAAAAATATCAGAGAATATGATGACCACTCTAAAATCCCTTCAAACTGTTTTCTTCTTAGGTGTTTCATAACACAAACCAAAAACCTGGTAGGTTTTGTGCATCTATGCTTCATAATTCACAGCTGTTGAGGAACAGAACTTCTGTCAGTACAACCACCTGAGCCTTAGAAACAGAATTAAAAGTTTTCATAGTCACTTCTTGGGAATGAGATAATGATACAATTTCCAGGAAAATGCAGGAAAATTGTAATCATGGTACCAATTCCCCTTAAGAAATGACAATTTGCACTCAATGTCCTGTATACTTCTCTGACAGTTAATAGAAGAAAATAAGAAGTCATATTACATTTGAGTAAGTCTGCATGCCCATGTTAGGTCTGGATGAAGTTGTATTCACAAGCATTTTTAGCTTGGAATTAAATGCCAGGACCAGTTTTCACCTCATTTTGCTCTTTGGAACTTTCAAAGCTCGCGTGGCCCTTAAAATCTCAATCAAGGTGATATCTGATGAATATAAACATAGTCATACACAGTGCACTGTTGTCCATGGGAAGACCTTTCTCTTGATTGTAGGGAGGATTTTCCAATTGGACGATCAAGTTGTGTGGAAGACATCCCTCCAGGCTGCTTTGGCTTCTTGAATCTTGGTAGGTGCTCCTTGCTTTAGGCAGCAAACTTGATCATCCTTACTAGGGTTTTTGAGAGACACAGGTGATCTTTAAGGGTCCAGCTCCTTTTTACAATCTCAGTGATGTTCTCTCAGTGACTACAAGACTTGCCAGTCTATTGAGGGCTAGTTTGGTTTTTTTTTTCTGGGTTTGTTTTTTTTTTCTGTCAGCCCAAATAACCTTCCACAAGGCTTCAGTCAAGGTATCACTCTGCTTTGGTCCAATGCCTCTATCACCACTCTTTTACAAAGGGCAGAAAAGGGTATGGAAAATGCTTAAAATTTGCTACTCTTTGTGATGCAGACTTCAGTCCTTGAGCTGCACCTGTAGAAGGGTCTTCTGCAGGAATGCTTTTCTGTCATTTAATAAGTTTCTGTCCTAACTAAGAAAGATGCTACCTATGTTGAAATGCACTCAAACATGGACTATTCCATCTGTTTCTCCTATCACAAAGGTTATGGCTATACCATGTTTGCAAAATACACCCCAACACTGTTAGGGAAACTTGTCAGCCTACCTGATCCTAATCTCCAAGGTCATGTATAGATGAAGGTAGGTAACATCATCGGAGTCTTCTATATCCACAAACAGAATGGTGTGAGATACTTTCTGAGTGTCTAAAGATGGTCAGTCTCTGGTTTTAAAGCAGCAATGAAAGCTGCAATCATTACATATTGTAGGATCAAAGCAGCATTATGCAGATCAGTTCTTCACTACCATAAGCTATATGAGTGAATTGTTCTTTGTGTCGTAACAAGAGTAATCTGGTTTAAGATTTCATCTGCTTCCTCTAATGACAGAAGAATTCTCATGTTCATATTTGGAATACAGTTTTAAATGCATCATCACCTGTCACGTGCTAACAGAAGTCAAGTCTTTATTTTAGATTCTGTCTAGGTGGATTATCAAGCAACCTCTCACCTTGTGGCACAGAAGACGGATGGTGGAAGGAAGTATGAGTCTACCTGAAAAAGACCAGTATATAGCTTTTGCTTGACAACTGAAAATAAACTGTCAAATGATTTTTTTTTTTTTCAATTTTATTTTCCATCTACTTTTTGTTTTGAAGGGTTTTCAATTTCTGTGCCAACTTGTTCAGTCCAGAAGCTTCAGGAGCATAGGATAATATGCAGTAGGGATTCACCTCTGTTGCTGCCTCAGCCTGTGAAAAGGCTGCAGCATCACCAGATGCTAAACAAGTCCTCATCCAGGAATGTAAACAAGTTTCATTTCCTTTCCCCTCCCCTTGCAAATACATGGCAGACCACGTGGAAAACCACTATCTGTAGTACATGTTATGCTTTATATTCCTACAATATCTATAACATAAGCTGACCGTTCTCAAGACGACAGTCAGCCAGTTGTTCACAAATGACATTGTCCAAATAGAAGATTCACTTTTGAACAACTTATCTGCAAAGTCTGCTACTTTTTTTTTTTTTTGTAATAAGAGCTACTACCGACTCATCACAAATAACCTTAATTGATTACCACAGGATATATCAGGATCTGGACACCAAGTCTGAAAAGCTGTTTTCAGTGGGGAAACAGAGTAATTCCCTACCAGCGGAACAGTTGCTGCTAAGAAATTCTATTCCAGTAGCATTTAGAAGATAAAGGTTTTGTGTTTTAAAGTACTCAAAGCAGGGGAAAAACTCTTATGATCTATAATGAAGTCCTCCAAATTGACAAAAATGTTAGATTGCACTTTGCAGCACTATACAGGAAGTCCCAAGACTAATTAGTTTCTCTTTTTTATACAACTGCATTTTCAGAAATTGTTCTTGCTGTCACAGCTGGCCTTGGGACTATTTACATATTTTTTTTCCATGCATTTGGGCTATCATTCACTTTCAGAGATAGCTATATTCTATTCACACAAATACCAAAGGAAATTATCACAATCTGAGCAGTTTTGACTCCTGAGGCTTACTTTAATTATAATAGGATTAGCAAAACAATTCAAAGGATTGACTTCTTTTTCTCCCTAATTGTGGGATCAACAATGGCCCTATTCAGAATTTCTTCATTTTAACTTTTGACTCGTCCTCTTCTTGTCTACCTTTTTTAAAACCTCCTTTATATGCTTTTTATGGTATTAATTAATAGTTTACATGGCAGTTGGTTAATATTTTCAAGATATATTTTAATGGACCTGAAGTTGTCAAGCATCCTTTGCGGGACGATATTGTGAAAAATTGTTATGTTCTGTGAGTTATTTTCCTGCAGGAACATCTACAGTGCAATCTGGAGGAATACAGGAAGAAATCCTCTTTTCTTCTCTCTCATACCAGGAAACAAGAAAGGATAGGAAAGGTTGCCTTACTCACTCGCTAGTTACCTTTCTGAATGCAACCTGTTCTCTGTGGAGTAGATGGTTCATGAGAGTTTTTCAGACCTAAGCAATGGCTGTTCACTGTAATTTCAATGGAAGAAATCTAGATAATTAATTTCTTTTACTCCATAAATTCCTTGTTTTCTATGAATGATTATGATAAGATGTATATTAAAAAAAAATACTACTTCTAATCCCTAGACAATTGCACACCTTCCCTTCCTGCCTTTTTTTTTTTTTCCTTTTTCCCAGATGCTTCCTCCTTCCCCTCTCATTTCTTCATGTTTGTTTCCGTGGCTGTGTTGCTCTCATAACTTGTTCCTTTTCCATCATCTTACTTCTTTTATCCTCCTTGAAGAATGCATCACACCCTTTCAGGCTAACCCCCAGGGTATGATGTTTTTCACAAAGCACAACTCCTGATGACATCTGCCCAGGCTACGACTGGATATTATAGCCTCCTTTTGCTTTGTAGCTGGGATCCTGCTTTCCTGCTGGCTCCAATTCCAAAGAACATCAGGGAGGTACTCTTTGGTAAACACAGAAAAACCCTGAGGCCTTACCACGACACAGGCTCATTTAAAACCCTTTCTAGAACTTAAAAAATACCTACCCAATTTGAAATGAAATTCAACTGTGCCTTGTTTCATTTTTCAGTCTAACAGGACGGGGGAGCTTATCTGAGCGAACTGAGAGAACTCAATATTGTATGTCTCTTGGTATCCCACAAGCTGTGCAACGACTATGTAATACTTGAAATCTCTTAGCAATTTAAGGCTTTGAAATTCAAATGGTACTCACTTCTACAGAATCCCAAATTATAAAGTGTTCCAGTGTCACACTGAGACGGTCTGCTTTGCTGGGGTGGTTAACAGCTAAACAGAGAAAATAATCAGCTGGCCAACGAAACCCAGTCAGATTTCGTTTATGTACAAAAGCATGGAAGCTTCTAGAAATTACTATCTAAACTGAAGCTGACCTTCCCAGTGAGAAGCTTTGATGTTGCAGTGAAAGGCACAGAAGGTGAGAGGGTTATGTGTCAGAGCCGGGAGGGATCGTTTAAACAAGAAGAGATTTATAAAGTTTTCATGAGTATCTGAAACAATCTTTCAAACGGTTTGAAATGTGCAGGCAGCTGTTTGGTAAGTTGCTTGTCTTACAATATTGGGGGAAAAGAAGGCAAAAATATCATTCTTGCACTAGAGATTAGGCCATAGCACCAGGCGATGCATGGTATCCCAAGAAGGATTCACATCTGGTGTTAGCCTGGCTTTGTTGTTTGCTGGTGCTTACTGCTCTCAGTAACATCCCCATACCAATGCAGGGAGGTCCTAAACATTAGTTAGGCATCCTGATCATCACAGTCACAGAAATTTTCAAACTTAAATGCCTAAACATGCTACCACTAAAATATATATATATGCAAGTAAGTAAAACTGGCATGTAAATCTTTTTAATCAGGATTATTTTATTACTATGCAAGTCAACCCACTCTAGATTTACAAAAATCAAGGTGGTAACTCCACCCCGCTGCAGAACAAGACAGAAAATAAAGGCAGACATTCACACACGGGTGGGAATGAAGCAGCTCCATTTCCTGGGAGCTACCCCCCACTAGTTCAGGTGCAGGAGACCTGGACTGCTTAGGACACGTACCTGGCTGTAGCTCTGGATGGCACCTCTGGCCTGCCCGCTGCGGGCTGGGAGCTGGGCGGCTGCTGTTTCACCCAGGGCAAGGGTCTGGTTGCTGTGGTAACTGGCTGAGTACTGGAAGGACCCTTCAGGTTTGGAATTGAGCTGGAGCGTGCTCTGGGAGAGGAGGCTGGGCCCTGCGAGAACAGGATTTGAGAGCAGTCAGAAAGTCTCAGTGAAAGAACACACCTGTGTTATCTGTTGAGTGAACCTCAAAATTAGGAGATGTATGTGGCTTTAACTTCTCACAGTTTGGCTTTTCAGTAATAAAAATCACACGCATTAAATTGCCTCTTTACCACTCAGTCATCATTGTGTTCAGCGACAGACTACATTGCTTTATTTGCAAAAAATACATGGTTTTGGCAGGGGAGGAAATTCTAAGGCAACAATAATATTTGATAAAGAAGATTGGTTTTCAGTTCAGAACAGTTGATGAGTTTTCTGTTTTCTAAGGATAAGCCTTGTTTATTTCACTTAATTACACCCAGTCCTTCTGCATGGGAAATGCCAACTAGTTCCTCCCTGAGCCCTCGGCACATTAGATCTATTGATTAACTGCCACTTTGGCCCGTACACATGGTGATGTAATACTTTGGTGCCCGCAGGGATGGATGGCAGCCTTTACAATATTAATAGCTCCTCTCATCATGTAGAGCTCACCCTGATGTCAGTGACTCTTTGATGACTGTTTTGTCAGCCAATGTTCTCTCCTCTATCACAGCACTGCGTGGCAGGACAGACAAGTGCAAGGAGTGAGCTTTAAATTGGGGCTGCCAGGGGCGTGTTGGGAGGGTGAACAGTGACTCTCATTTATATGGCAGTTATTTAGTTGTTCTGTGAAACTAAAACATGTTCTAATATCCATTAGGTTCACATACAAGTGATTTAGCTTATCACATACCCATAGCAAATTTCCCAGTTTGTACCCCAAGAGTATATATCAGACAGGGAAAGGCTCTTGCCACACTGCACTGTCATGTGATTTAGACAGCTGCTTTTAATGGTGAACTCATACAGTCTCCATACATGAAAAGCTACATTAAAGAATACGCACCAAATCCTTCCCTATGCCTTCACTGATTTTAGTCTCTCCTAATTTTCAATAAACTAATTTACTCTCCCATGGTGTTCAGGCCCAGCAAGTGAAATACAAGAGAGGAAAGAAGAGGGTTATGCTTGGCTACAGTGTGAGTTACAAAGCAGTCTCCCTTCAACACAACAGAGATCATCTATAGCATATTCAGTGACTGTAGGATGATAGGTTCATCTTCGGCTGACACAGTGACACAAATCTTAAGGGATGTGAAATGGTTATGTTCTTTTTGCTCCTATGGAACATGTGGAAAGTGCACTTGTGGCCAAATTCAGTGAATTTTACAATAAATAACGCCCAGTACTTTTGTCATACAGAGGCCAAATTTTATGACCTTTAAGTCTCTGCTACAAGGATGTAGAGCTGCTCCAAAAAGATTTCCACTTAGAGAATGTGCAAACAACCCCACCCCCAAATTAGCATGGGGAGTATTTTTCCCTTAGTCTGTTTCTTAGAAATGGCAGAACCATTATACCTGATACTTTCCAAACTGCTTGTATTATAAACAAACCATAGCAGGCTATGTAAAGTGGAAGTGCTCACATCTAAATGTAGACTGGGATTATGACACTATTTTACACACCAACACAATTTATACTGCAAAGTCAACTGCATTCATCAGAATATTTCAGATACAGGACAAATTTAAAAAGCATGGTCTGGTTCTTATGTTTTCCTTACAAGCAGGGAAGGAGGTAGGGCTCCAGGCATGATGTTATTAAAAATGTATCCCATGCATAGGAGAGTTAAATGTAATCCTGCACAGATGCTTATAAATCCAACATTTGGTAGCCTTCCATTCCCTGACTCTGCAAATAGGCTTTACCAAGCATTTTTCATTTAACTGATTTTGTTGACAATTTTGTTCTTTTATGAAAGAAATATTTTCAATTTTTTTTTTTTTTTTTTGTAAAAAGCATAAAGAAAATAACGGGTGTAGTTTCAAAATATATCTGTAGGCTTTATTTGAATCTTTTGGATTTTGAATTTTCACTGAGAATTTGGCTGTGATCACGTGACATGATTAAGGCCAGAAAATTCACAAAAGCATAACTTTCCCAGGAGGGGCAAAAGTTGCAGTGAGAAAGCAATTTCTGTGCATGAAAGTGTTTGTACTCATTCTGAAAGTAATTATGCTGTGACATTTCTAAAGCTTAAATAATGATTAAACTGTCACATGCTATGAACTCAGTATGTTTAAATTTTCATTGCATCTGGCTTTCAAGTGTTCCTTTCATATCACTGTGGCTCACTAGGGGATTTACATAGCCAGCTAGAATCACATACATGGGTTCCCTGCACCATCTAGCCTAAACGCTTCCATGCACTTTAAGAAACTTATCCAAATCATAGGAAAAAAAAATAGTTAAAAGTTTGGAGCACATGATTTGAAGTTCACTAACTACTGTATAGCAGTTTTTATTTGTACCTTAACAAGCAGTAATGAACAATTAAAACGTACATGCATTTCAATAAAGTACTTACCAAGTCATTTGAGAGAAACAGCCAGATAGAAATTTAAATTTTAAATAAGCCTACGTTTCTCAAGTAAACAGATAATACAATTGTGGCTACTCACCTATAAATAAGTAACTCTAAACCAATCCTACAAACTATGAGATATATTTGAGATCAATCAGCGTAACACTGAAAAAACACAAGTTCCTTTTTTAGGATTTTGGGACTACAAGCAGTCCTGTCTGGTCTGACAGGGACAAGATGGATCACTTTTCTCATTAACATTCTTGAGATTTCACTCTGAAGGCAAACCCAAACTTTCTGATGAGGCAGCACTTCACCCAGAAGAGAAGAAAGTGGTTTGTCTGTGCACTTCCATCCACTCATGGCTCTTGACAAGAAACTATGGGTTGTTTTTTTCCTGGATAAAATTTAAACTCTATTTTGTTGGTATAAGAAAGCATTCACACAACGATTTTCTTTTGTTTTCAGAGGAGTTAAGGCAGCTGGAAATTCTCTGTTTTCAGTTAGGCAGTTGGAATCACTGGTTAACTACCTCAACAATACAGTCTTATTTGTCCCCTTAATGCTACAGAATGAATTACCAATCTCCAATTTAAAATAAGCTTGAAAACAAACACTTCCAGCCTCATAAGGTTTAGTTTAGCAGATACCAAGGATTTGTAGTATTGCCTTAAAAATTCATAATAGATTTTGTTTCTATTTGGGGGTATGGGGAAAATATAATTACCTATTTTCCCCTGGTTTTCTCACCAGCACATAAAATAAATAAATCAATAGATATATTTGTCTTGTTAAAGAATATTAGTGTTGGATTACTCATAGTAGATAGTATCAATTTTTCACTGACTCAGTCAGTCAGTACCACTTTCCTCCTGTGTTAAAATAGTACAGACATGAGTGCAAATTCAGGAAACTAAGTCAGAGCCATCATACTGCAAGAGATGCCACTGTGGGCTAACTTTGTAAGGTGGAGCAAGGTACAGAAATTAACTCTTCAGTTTGTCTCCAGTTTGCTGGACACACACTGCAGACAATACCTTCCTCTTCCTTTTAACAGTGTGCAGGGCTTCCCCATCTTCCTCACCTTGGCTGCTGTAACCCAGATCAGTAAGGACCTCAAAGGAGAGGGTGTGCATCTTGCCTGGGACACGGACAAAGTACACTCGAGGTGAGGAATGCTGCTGGAGCACAGAGAAGACCAGGGAAGAAGGGCATGCCTACTTCAGAATCACAGAAAGGTAGCAGGAATGTCCCTTGTGATCTGGAGACCCAGGTACTGGCAGGCACAGCAGAATTGGAGGAAAGGAGTCACCCATTCAGACAGTGAGGGGAGGGGGCTGGCTTCTTGTGAAGCCCTCTTAATTAGTTTATATTTCCCACCCCTCTTACTGGCAGTTATGTTGGCTATTACATGGCCATTATTTTTCTCTTTTGAAAACACAGAATCACAGTATTTCCTAGATTGAAAAAGACCTTTAAGATCATCTTGTACAGCCATTAACCTAACACGGACAAGACCTCGACTAAACCATACCTCTAAGCAGTTTGTCTACATAACTCAAATATCTCCAGGGATGGGGACTCCACCACTGCCCTGGGCAAGCTGTTCCAATGCCTGATAACCCTTTCAGCAAAGAAATTCTTCCTAATATCCAATCTAAACTTCCCTTGGTGCAACCTGAGGCCATTTTCTCTTGTTCTATCACTTGTTACTTGGTTGAACAGACCGACCCCCACCTTGCTACAACCTCCTTTCAGATAGTTATAGAGAGCAATAAGGTCTCCCCTCAGCCTCCTTTTGTCTAAACAACCTCAAGTCTCTCAGCCACTCCTCATAAGACATGCTCTAGACCCATCACCAGATTCATTGCCCTTCTTTGGACACACTCTGGTACCTCAACGTCCTTCTTGTAGTGAGGTGCCCAAAACTGAACACAGTATTCAAGGTGCAGCCTCACCAGTACCAAGTACAGGGCTAAAATCACTTCCCTGGTCGTACCAGTCACACTGTTTGTGATAGAGGCCAGGATGCCATTGGCTTTCTTGGCCACCTGGGCACACTGCTGGCTCATGTTCAGCCTGCTATCAATTGATACCTCCAGGTCCCTCTCTGCTGAGCAGCTTTCCAGACTTTCCACTCCTCCCCAAGCCCATAGTGCTGCTGGAGGTTGCTGTGGCCAAAGTGCAGAACCTGGCATTTGGCCTTATTGAAAATCACACAATTGGCCTCAGCCAATCAATCCAGTCTGTCCAGATCCCTCTGCAGAGCCTCCCTCCTCTCAAGCAGATCCACACTTCCACCCAGCTTGGTGTCATCTGCAAAAAACCTAATAGTTTAAAGGATTTGGAACACCTGAGAGTACCTGGCACACTTCAAGCAAAACAAGGAAGAGGAGAAGATGCAGTGCAGGACTCAGCCCTACCCTGAGTCCCATCACTGAAGAGAACAGCAGCACTGCAGCCCACACTTGCTACCTTCCTGCCACAATTCATTTGACAGAACACACACAGCCTGGTGTTCCACTGACCAGGCTGATCCATGGCATTTAGTGTGTTGCCTATGGCTGTCAATGTAAACTCCTGAGTTATAGACCCCATCACAGGCCAGAGCAGAAGGAGAACTTCTGCAGCGTCTGCCTGTGCCTGTCAAAGGGTCAGTCAGGGAAGAGGGGGGCAAAGGTTGCAGAATGAGCCCCACCACACGTAGCAAGGGCTGTTCCTGTGCCCTGTACCTGTGAGTGACAGGGTGTTGCACTGGCAGTGTTTCTTCATGGGCCGCTGAGTTTCTTTCTGAGTTTCTTTCTGAGTAGCAATACAATGTGCAATGCTGCTTTATGGTGCAGCATAGCTATTTAAAAAAAAACAAACCAAGGAAGTGAGCTGTCTTAAATGATGAGATTATTAATTCAAGGACGTCACAGTAACAGTTTATTGTGGGAAACCAAAGTGACCCAAAGAATCTAGGTTACTATTATCATCCATAGCTGGGTCAAAAATGGGGGGGAAAAAAATTGAAATTATTAAAACATTTATCCTTTTAATTTCAAAAGCAATACATTCTTTGGGAATAAAATAATTTGCCTGTCATTTCAGCTCTCTTCACACCACCTCCTCTTCCCTCTTCCATCATTCGGAGTGAAAAAAACAAACCCAAACCAGCCAAGGGAAAAAAAGATCACAGCCTAAAACTTTAACTTTGAATTATGGTTTTTTTTAATAAATTATTCTTGAACAGTGAGAGTTTGCATGCAGAAATACTTTTTATGACTGTTTCAGAACAGTAGACTACTAGGATGCTTCTCAGCCCCTGCAGGTACTGTTATAGCTCTACCAGTGCTTGCTTAGGCAAAAAAAATAGTTACAAGTATAGAACAAATATACATAAACTTCTAATTATTCTACTTCTTATGCGAGAAGTGAGAAGATACTACAGACCAATAAGTAAGCAAAACCCCAAAGATGAACAGTAATGCAACAATAATATTCCACCATTTTACTTATTTTACCATATTTCTCTATTAGGCCATTCCTTACAGTTCCTTTTTTTTCAAACCACACCTTACAGCGTAACTAAAACAAGATAAAAGAAACTTTCCATTGTGTGAAAAAGAAAAAAAAAAAAAGTGTATTTTGCTTTTAAATAATATCCCATTCCTCAGCATAAAAAATATGTTCACTGACTTTATAACTGCATTTCCTCAGATCAATCCAACTTGTACATTGAAGAAAGGTCCAAAATGCCCATTTTTGTACGCTCAGAAAGTGCCCAGGGCTAAAGCTACTATATTCTAATCCATTGGAATACACTTGCCAACTTCTGAAGGAGTCAAATCAGTTTTTAAGATATTCTAAGTGTAATAAAAGGGTGTGTACTAACAGAGACGATGTTGGTGTACCAACTGAATGTACAGTATAAAATTAATTTTTAACAAACATGATGCCAGTAAAAGAGCAGAGCAGCTGTGTGCTCAGCTGCCCACTGTGATCCACAGCCCCAGGCAGCATAATGCCCAAATTAAGCAGAGGCAGGACTGCATTTTAAAGAGAAGAAAAAAGAAAAAAAAAAGCAAGAAACAAAGAGCAAAGTGCATCAGTACTGAATTTTGATTCAATGAATAGTCATTAATTCCAACTGGAGCTTCAGTGAGAGCTTACAGAAAAGAAGCATCAGCACCAACAGTAGCTGAAAAGCCAGGGAACTTGGTTGGGAATCAGACCTTGTGAATCATCACACGTTTTCTTCCCTTCTCCCAGAGGTAGGGCATTGTCTGGTGACCACACAAGCAGCAGAGCTCGCTTGAATCACATCCCATAGTGGTCATAAGCAGAGGAGTATCTCACATAAGAAACCTAGGAGGAACTCTGGCTCGAAGAAGCTTACCAGCATCAGAAGTTAAGCAGTTTTCTAAGTGCTGAGACACTTGTCCAGTACCCTTACACTGGCAGCAAAGAAGCATAGCCTATTAAATTTTGCTCTTTGTAATATTACTAGATCACGAGCAAGGATTCAAAACCAAACACAGATGCAAATTGTGATAAGATTGAAGTACAATCAGTACTTACATATTTTTTACCTACAGAAGAGCGTGTTAAAGTGGTAGGAATCTGTGGGTTAATTCTGTTACGAACTCTGAGTACTTTATATTTTGTCTTTCTCATACTGTAGCACTGTTGCTGGGTCACAAAGCTAAACAGCCAGATGATTGTGGGATTCTTGTAAAGGAGCAGCTGACCAAAAAAAAAAAAGCTAAAGAAATTGTTCACTGCGGGGCTATCACTGACAGGCTACCCCTAGTGTCTGCCAGTCAAAGATCTGAAAAGATACTCCCATCTCCTAATCCTTTCACTGCAGTATCTCATGGAATACTCCACAAATGGTAGCTTCACATTATGTAACAATTCCAGATGATACTATAGCAACAGTATGGTCAATCTTCCATACAAAAAAAAAAACAATGGCTAAATGATGAAACGGGACTAATAGATGAGATTACAGAGCAGGATTTATCCTCGAACAAGTATTCGATAATAGAATATCTGCTAGTTGTTCAATTATAAAATAATTACTGTATAATGACAAGTTACATACAGTACTATATTATTGCAAGATAAGGGCGTGATTAATTCAGTGTTCTAAATCTATGCGATAATTACTTCTGAATTGGCTAAAATAATTACACTACAAACTACAGAAACATACACCTAGGCAGTCCCCACGAGAGAATTGCGTGCTTGTTACTTAGTTTTTCATGTGAAGTTCCCAACAAAAATATCATGCATGCGAAAGGAGAAGGATTTTTTTTCTCTCCTTAAGATTTCAAGTCAGTTGACTTGCCAGGGCACATTTGCTTCCCTGAATAAGTAACAAAGTGGAGGACTACTATTGTGTTACACATTTCCATTTTGTCAGTCATCTATTGCAATGCCAGTTCTAATTGACAGAGGAAATAGACCGAAACATTCTCAAATGAGCATTTAATTAGCTCCTATTCCAATTATAAACAACACTTCACTCACCTTCGATCAAGTGACAGAAGTAGTAATGATAAATTATAGAGAAAGTGTAAATAAAGTGTTTTAATTAGTGTAATTAATCACCTTACACATTCTTTAACCTGCTTTGCTCATTTGGGCAGCAGTTGAAAGAAACTCCTTTAACGTCCTTTGAAGTAGTTAATAGGTTAAGGTGCCTCACATCCCAGTGAGAGGAACCATCTCCTAACTGTTAGTATATGCCTAATTAAGGATTTCAAATACCAAAAAGTCATCACTTATTGTTTCTTCTGCCTCTCAGGTAATTTAGTTTGAGCATTAAATATTAATTCCTACCCCATAACCTAATTTTTTTGGTAGTTCATTTAAGTATGTGTACTCATGCTAAGTAGTTGCTAAGCACTTGTAAAGCTGAGTTGTTATTTGTTGCTCAGTTTTGCAAAGGAATGGATGATAAATAAGATGTAATAAAATAAAAGATCAGGTCAGGCACTTCTACAGTGGTCACTCAACTTCTGAGTGTTCAGCTGCATTTGGGATGCTGGGGGAATCCTGGAACTAGACTGAAAGAACAATAAAACCAAGGATAAATCTTCATGGTAACCTTCCATTGTGCTTCCACATTATTTCACAGAAAACGGGATGATAGTTAATGACAAGGTGGATGAACCTGTTCCTAGTGATACTAAATTCTTTGGCATATCTTTGGTATATCCTGTTTTCCAAGTCCTTCTCCTAGAATTAAGTGGCATATCTGGCTGGGACCAGAAGTAAACTTTCCCTCCAAATCAGAAGGGTAAGGAACATTTGTTCGTTTGTTTTAAACCCCTCTGTTGCATTATGGACTATTTTTGAGGCCATCTGGAACATTCCTTGAAGAATCACAGAATGGTTGGGGGTGGAAGGGACCTCTAAAGGTCATGTAGTCCAACCCCCCCTGCCAGAGCAGGATGGCTTAGAGTAGAGCACACAGGAACAAGCCCAGGTGGCTTTTGAAAGTCTCCAGAGATGGAGAGTCCACTACCTCTCTGGAGCTCGTTCCAGTGCTCTGTTACCCTCCAAGTGAAGAAGTATTTCCTCATGTTGAGGTTGAACCTCCTGTTTTCCAGTTTATGGCCATTGCCTCTAGTCCTGTCACTGGACACCGAGAAAAGCTTGGCCCTATCTTCCTGACACCCGCCCTTTAGATATTGATAAGCATTGATAAGATCCCCCCTCAGCCTCCTCTTCTCCAAGCTAAACAGACCCAGCTCTCTCAGCCTTTCCTCCTATGGTAGGTGCTTCAGGCCCTTAATCATCTTAGTGGCCCTGTGCTGGACCCTCTCCAGTAGTTCCTTGTCCTTCTTGAACTGGGAATCCCAGAACTGGACACAGTACTCCAAGTAAGGCATAACCAGCACAGAGTAGAGGGGGAGGAGAACCTCCCTCAACTTGCTGGCCACACTCTTCCTAATGCATCCCAGGATGTCATTGGTCTTCTTGGCTGCAAGGGCACACTGTTGGCTCATGGTCATCCTGTTGTCCACTAGGACTTCCAGGTACTTTTCCCCAGACCTGCCCCCCAGTAGATTAGTTCCCAACCTGTACTGATACATGGGGATTTTCTCCCCCAGATGCAGCACTTTACACTTGCCCTGATTGAGTTGCATTAGATTTCTCCCCACTCAGCTCTCCAGCCTGTCCAGGTCACACTGGGTGGCAGCACAGCCTTCTGGAGTGTCAGCCACTCCTCCCAGCTTTGTATTGTCAGCAAACTTGCTGAGAGTACTTTCTATCCCTCCTTCCAGGTCATTGATGAATATATTGAATAGGGCTGGATGCAGCACTGTCCCCTGGCAGATGCCACAAGACACAGGCCTCCAGCTAGATCGTGCCCCATTGACCAAAATTCTCTGAGCTCTTTCCTTCATCTAGTTCCCAATCCATCTCACTGCTCAATGAACCAATCTGCACTTCCTAAGCTTGTCTGTGAGGATGCCATGGCAGAGAGTGTCAAAAGCTTTGCTGAAGTCGAGGTAGACCAGGACAACTGTCTTCCCCTTGCCTATCCATCTAGTGATACCATAATAAAAAGCTATCGGTTTGGTCAAGCATGGTCTCCTTGTTGAATCCACGCTGACTACTCATGATAAGCCTTGTTTCCTTAACATGCTTTGAGATGGTGCCAAGAAACTCTCTTGCTGAGATGTAGGATGGTTTTGGAAAGTGGAGGAACTGAGAGGAAGGGAAGACTTGCAAGTGCCTCAGGGGGGTGACAAGGAGCAGCCATCTTACCACTGAAGTACAGATGTCTCTCCCCTCTTCCCCTTTTTCTAGCCTCTGGGGAAGTTGCAAAGAGTGCAGGTGGAAGCAGCGGGGACAGAGGGCAATTGTGGAGGAATACCCTGGGAACCAGATGAGACATCTTTGTGGCTATCACGAAGAGACAAATTTTTTTTTTTTTCTTATTTACAGGCAGAAAAAGGAGAGATTAAACCAAGGGAAAAATTTAGACCTGAAGACAAAATCAAATCCTGTCAGCTACAAGAGGTCAAACAGTTTCTGTAGGAAAAGAAGGGCTTTCAAGCCAACTGTTAGATCTCAAAAAGAAGGCAACAAGTAGCTATAATATAGCAGTAGTAATAAGCATTGCACCCATTCACCCTCCAAAGCCAGGCCTAGTACTAGAATAGTACTAGGAAAATATTTCAAGATCTGCTTTCTAGGAAATATTAAATATTAAAGATATCAGTGCTTTCATAGTACAAGAAAAAATGCCAAGGCTGCAGTATAACAAAGGTATTCTGTATCCTAATAATGAAGAAAGTTGGGGGGGGGGGGGGGGGGGGGGGAGGGAGGAAAAAAAAAAAAATTAAGAAAAAAATATAAATAGTTTTAAGATTGATTACAA
>WUAM01000071.1:28901564-28927964 GCA_024336885.1 Actenoides hombroni
GAGGGAAGCAAATACATAAAATTAAGAAATAAATTATAATACTTTATATGCTGAATCACAAGCAGCTCCTTGGTTATGAAACTAACACATCTCTTTAGATGAGAGGCAGCAATTCTTAACTGAGTACACTGCAAACAATTCGTTTTACAAAAAAGGAAAGTCATTTATATGCAATGCCATGCTCATTAGCATTACGAGGGCTGTGTTCTACCTACAAATACAGAAAAGAGCTTTAGTGTTGCTATAGAACCTATTCTTAGACACTGGAAAACAGGATTTAGTGAAATGCATTCAGAAATGTAGAAAAAATGAATTTTCATCCAAGAATTCTATAAATTATATGTATTTGGTAAAATGATGCAAAACCTAAGCTGATACCGTTATGTAAGGGAACACTACAAGGATATCCCTTCTAGATCTTTTTCTGACCTAATTACTATTGGAATAAAAGATGAAGAACACTTTCTTTCAAGAGTAAGTGAACTGGGAATAGAAAATAGTTTCATTAGATGCTGATTTTCTTCTGTTTTTTACACAAGATACAAATTCTGCCATTATTTTAAGAGAAAAACGGAGATCTTGGCTAGGGTTTGAAATAATAAATCACTACTCTAAGGGATAGCAAAGCACCACAAATGTCCACAAGAAGCAGTAGAAAAGAATAAGACCTGAATGCATGGAAAAAAACCAAGCAAACCAAACCAAACCAAACCAAACCAAACCAAACCAAACCAAACCAAACCAAAACCAAAATGAAAACGAAAAGCCACAACAAAACCAAACCAAACAAAAAAAGAAACCAAGCCAAAGAAAGAAAGCCTGCATCCCACACCAAGAGTAAACAGTTCTTTTTTGATTAGTGAAAGATTAATTTATTTTTTTTTGGTGGTCATACTGAAATCCCAGAGTCAGGGCAGAGGGGATGGCACCAATGTCTAATTCAGAGAGGACACCTGACAGTGCCAGGTTTCCACCTACCGCGTAACACTAATGAAGTGCCTCCAAATAAGAGGAATCCCTGTGTGATTAAACTAGGACTGGAGAGTAGCAAATGTGATCTCCTCTTAGTGTTCAGTAGAATCATGTTTCAAAATTCTGTCACTCAGCATAAATAATTGTTACTTTTTAATTTGTGTTTTTATTGTCATTTTTCCATTTTGCAAAGAATAACTACATTTTAAATAGAGTGTGTGCTTGGTTGATAGACGAAAAAGCCAAGTAAATGAATATATTGCATTGGAGAGCAGAAATGGAAAGGTGAGAGTCAAGACCAAGAAGGCAGCAATAATTAGTAGCAGCATCAGAGGTGGAAAGGAGGCAGTGATGATATATTTTCCATGATTAAATCCTAACTTTTTGCAAGTATTTTATACCTTTGAAGACCAATTGAAAATGTGATGTGTTCCTAGTCACCCTATTTGCCTAAAGCTGCTCTTGATAGTAATAAACAGATCTGCCTTATTATTTCTAGGAAATAAAATGAGATGGTTATAGACATCGCACAAACATGACTCACATGGAAGCTAAATGCATTGTCAGAAATCAAAACATTAGACAAATCTCTTCTGATAGACCGAAATTAGACTGCAGAAAAATAATAATAATTTAAAAAAAAAAAAAAAAAGCAAAACAAAACCGCCTACTGCCTTCTAACCCTAAAGCATATAAACCCACTCACAGATATATGGATCTAATACAAAAGGCATCAGTAGATCTATTATGCTATTATGTTGCTCTATGAACTTAACTGCTAGAGCAAAGCAGGTTTTCTCTTCTCGTGCAAAGCAGAACTCCATTTTTTCCTGACCTTTGACAGGCTTAAATCTTGAGTCTTTTCTGTCCACAAATGAAAATTGCTATTTGGTCTCTGAGGCGAGCCGGTTCAGAATGTGTTTAGCACTGCCTCAGAAGTCAATTAAGAAGTAAGTCAAAAAGGTCAAAATTCTATGACAATCTGTTCCATCTGCCAAAATCTCCACCGCCACGGAACAGAATCTGCTCCTGCTTTCTCTATCTGTGTCCACAAATGTGCACTACTCTCTGCTCTCATGTTGCACTCAGAAAATGCTTTTCTCCATTTATAAAGCCAGAATGGAAAAAAAAATAATAAAAAAAAGGAGGCAACTCCCTACTCTGCATTGTCACAGAAGTCACAAAAATACTGCTTTATTAAGAGCTGTGTAAGCTGCGTGTAGCACAGAAGAAATCGAACCTGATACCTGCAGGAATTTTCTGTACCATACACCTCACCTCACCCCAGCTAACAAGCCAACTGCCTCCACACGCTGCCCGTGCTTGCGAGCTGGCACCAGCAGATCCCAGAATGATGCAGCTCTTGGCTCTCCCGGCTGCGCGGGTGCTGGCATGCCACCGAGGCACGAGCAGGGCCAGTGCTTTATCAGTCTGTCGTGAGGATGTGGGTGCATTTGTTTCCCGGCCCATCCCACAGACACAATATTTACCGATGTTCTTTTGCCTTGTGCGTTCGGATGCCAAAAGTCTTTGTCGTGCTCCTGCCGATGCTACCGTAAGTCACTGTCGTTTCCTAATGAGTTCCAGTAACTGCTTCCCGAGGTGGGTGAGGGGACACCTGGTTGCCTGTGCAGGGTTTGTGTTTGCCACAGGCTAAGCGTTACAAGCTGATCACTACCTCCTTTCCATCTCTGATGCTGCTGCTAATTGCTGCTGCTCTCTTGGTCTTGACTCTCACTTTTCCATTTCCCCTCTCCGTATGTTAGTGGTCCTGTGCTAATCTGACATTCACATTTTGTACTGCAGCAATAAAGCGAGATTGGGAAGGGTTGTTTTCTTCAGGCAGGGATTTTAAGTCAGTTGCACAGCATAAAATGACACCAGGTACCAGAATCAGATTTGTCTCAGGACAAGCAAGCTCAGAGATACGAAGTAATATCATGATATCAGTATGGTATTTATACATTTAATCATGTAGACGTAAGCAAAAATAAGGAAACTCCAAACATGCTGCAGGTGACAGCACATTGAAACAGAAAATCAGCTGCCGTACAGAAATGGGAGGAAATTAGAAATTAGTTGCAGTGTTGTTATAATGTTACCTCTGGACTCCCAACACGACACACCAATGAGCATTGTGGATTTGCTTGAAGTCATGTAAGCATGTAAAAAGTGAGGACAGAAAGGCTGCTTTTAGACATAGAATGTGTATTGATTTTATCTTTTTTTTTTTGGCTCTGGGGATGAATCATCATCTGTTTTGGGGACAAAACACTGAGGCTTTATTTCATGATGTCAGAACAGAAAAGAGAAAGGAACTGGAAATAAGAAAAGATGGAATTGAAACAAGAAAGGAAGCAACAGACATAAGGATATGGTAATGGGTAGTTTAGGGAAAGACAGGACAGCAAGAAAAGATGAGAAAGAACAGGAGAGAATGGGACTAGGCAGAGATACTGAGATGGTGTGCCTCTGGAAAAGATCCCTTCCTGCAGAGAGGAACCTGCAAGAGGCATCCTGCAGCAGTTCAGCTCCAACAGTAAGGGCATGTACTGGGCCATCATGTTTTGAACAGTACTTCTGCCAGTCTCTTCTAGCACTTCCTCCTTCAGAAGCCCATAACCCGCTCCCAGACACCCTACCAATCTAGAGAAGGGGTCCAGAAGAATTTAGATGCTTGAAGCCTTGCACAGGAGGGTGCCCACAGTAAGTCCCGTGCCACCCCTGAGGAATCAGGGAAAGCACAGTCTGCTTCCTGGAATGGTGATGGTTCCTTCAGCCTTCACCAGGCCTCCTGCTTGTAAACGACCACCCGTGAACATGAAGAAGACAGGCAGTGAACCAAAGCAGAACGAGATAAGCTGGGCCCAAGTCACAGTCCCTAACACTGCACTGTCAGAAACCCATGGTGGACCATGGCTGGTGAAGCAGATACCAAAGCCTGCCAGGAATCCTGGTGGTGTGAGCCCATACTTGGGTTTTGCTCCTAATTTTGACTTTGCAGTGGTCTCCTCTGCCCGCATAAGGGAAGAGACCAAAAATGGAAACTTCATTCATGCTCTTGTAGTGAGAAGACTGACATGAATTTAATTGGGTGCAGTATGTCAGCAGCAACAACAACAACATGCCTGTTCTACCTGGTCCTTACCGCCCTAATACCCGCGATAAGAGCAGAGGTGATGGAGCACTGACTAATAGTGTTTGAGCTACATCTTTTCATTTGATGCTATTCCTCTGAGAGAGGATGAAAACAATCAAGTCCAACCTCAGGATGCTCAGAGCTGATAAGAGTGTTTCCTGAGGCAGCACTGTCTGTAAACACTGATGCTGAGATCTAAGACCTGGCTCTGGGGTCAGCACTAGAGCCTGCGTCATATTATCAAATCTTAATGTCTTAGCAGGGTGCTGTGATTTAACCCCAGCCGACAGCTAAGCACCACACAGACACTTGCTCACTTCCCCCCGGTGGGATGGAGAAGAGAGTTGGAAAGGTAAAAATGAAAAATCTTGTGGCTTGAGATAAAGACAGTTTAGCAGGTAAAGCGAAAGCCGTGCAGGCAGGCAAAGCAAAACGAGGAATTAATTCACTATTCCCACCAGCAGGCAGGTGTCCAGCCATCTCCAGGAAAGCAGGGCTGCATCACATATAATGGTTACTCGTGAAGACAAATGCCATCACTTTGAATGTGCCTGACTTCCTTCTTTTTCCCCCAGCATTATATGCTAAGCATGATGGCATATGGTATAGAATACCCCTTAAGTCAGTTGGGCTCAGCTGTCCTGGCTGTGTCGCCTCCCAACTCGTTTTGCACCCCCAGCCTACTTGCTGGTGGGATGGTGTGAGGAACAGAAAAAATGACTTTGGAACCCAAAAGTTTCAAAGCCAAGATATTGAAAATGCTTGCATTCAAAGAGATGGATGGAATGAGAAGAGGCATCCAAAATGTTCAACCACAAGTTGGATATATTACAAATATATTATAATACTGACAGACGTCTCGTCAATAAACCAAAATTCCCTCAGATCTCATACTCTGAGCAATTTACCTGGGTCTAAGAGCTATTGAGTCAAACAACAGCCAAGTTTGAGTTAATGCAGCAGAAAGAAAGCTGGTGTGACCCGTGTTACGCATTTCTGCCACTCGTACTGCAAAGACTCCAAGCCTAAAATGAAAGAGGGACACGTGCACTTCCTCGGTGTTTTGAGTTCTGAAATGTACTCAGAGAGCCCATGATTTTATTAGTGTGTGTTTCCCAGGAGATCCCATGAGAACACCTCCTTTGTGTGCACCAAGCATGACTCAGCTGGATCACCCTGACTCTCAGAGCAGATAATGAAATCAGAATAACTTCATCTATCAACCAATTGTCAGGTCCACTGATGCCAAATTTCATCTCATTGAGCGTGTCAGCCATCTGACAGGTGGCAATTTCACAAAGCAAGAGCTATAGGATGTCGAACACATAAACACACATCCTCTTACACATTCATTGTGTAAATAGTGCCTTTTTGTTTCAGTTCGTTTTCAGTATCTATGAAGCAGCTGATAAAGGATGAAAATCATTAAGGTTGAACAAGGAGTACTCTTTCAAACCGGGACATCTGCTTTTACACCAAGTAAGGAGGATCCTTCTTATTGTAAAAAACTGCTGAAAAAAACCTGAATTATGAGAATAAAATAAGAGCTTAGCCCATCTTAGCCTCAGAATTAGGTTATTTAAGTGAAAAACCCACATCTGTCTAATGCAATAGTTATAGATAAATTCACGTGATAAAAATAATCTGTTCTTTCAGCAAAATTCATTCTTCAGAGGAAAAAAATCATTATGTAAATGGTACTACTAGCCATTTGTGATGCATTTTGGGCAAATAGTTTCAAGTGACTAAGAGTTAATATATAGTGGGATTGAGTCCTCAGTGGTGAGCCATGCTTTTTTTTCCCCACATGTACTGAGACATCCTTAACTGCTTGCATTTCTGTCAACATGTAGCCTCGGTAAAGTACAATCTGAAATGGCATTATACAAGAATACAGTGTTATTTAATCTACATTGTATTTATTCCCTTATCAGTGTGCTGAAGTCTGTCATTAATCCTCAGCAGCAGGACAACGGGGTTACAGGTATAAATAAAATACATTCTGAAAATGTGGTAGGAAAAAAAATTGTCTGGAGTACTGGCAATGTCAGGTGGGAAAAACTGGAATTCTGATATAAACCACTTACTTTTAAATTGAAATTTAAAATGTATCATTTCAAAAATAATAGGCAGTTGGAAGACTGATCTAAGATATTTTCTGATCCACATCAACAATAAGGCTGTGGCTGCACTCTGTGATATTGATTTAGAGAGCAAAGAAGAGGGGTTGCCTCGTGAAGTGATTAAGCAAGTGAAAAACTGTGAAACGATTCCATTTCAGTTAGAAACTTAAACACCAAAAGCTCCATAAATCTGTCTCATAATCTTTTTAAGGCCCGTCTTACGCTCATTTTGTGGAGACTGAAGCAAAGGAAATAGCATGAAAGATTTAAGTGTAGATACCTTAAATTAAAATTCGAGACTTCTGGATTAGGAGACATTTGAGCCTGTGGTTTAAGTTAGGAAGTGCCAATGGATTTGCTCAGTAATCTCAGCAGTCCGTCTAAACCTCATTTTGCTAATGCCATGACATGTAAGTGTTGCCTGTCTCTGCTACTACAACCTGTAAGGATTCAATGAGTCCAACTAGATATCTCAGAAATGGTTTTGATGCTAGTATCAAGGCAGTCCTCTGATGTGGCGTGCCAGTGACATGTAGGGATGAGGGTACAGGGGAACCAGTAGGAGGGAAAGAATTACAGGACCAATATATTTCTCTCATTCCACATTTATCTCACTCTTGCACTACCCATCTGTAAAAAGACCATTTGCAAACATTGGCAGGAAAACATAGTTTGGTTCTTAATGATTGCTGAGGCCTCTGGTTTCTCTGTGGCACAGAGGATGGACATCTGAGGACCCTTCCCACTTACCTGCAGGCCAGCCTGCAACCTTACCCGGCTGTAATGACAAACATCCTCAGCGACCACTCTTCCTCACTCTGAGAGCTGTGCATCAATGTCTACTCTCCTTCTTTCCATGAAGTTTTCTAACTTTTCAATTGTTCTTACATGTAATGGGGGGAAAAATAAAAGGAAAAAAACCTAAACTGAAAGAGAAGGTGTACTGACTAGGTAGTAAAAGGAATGACTCTGAAGTAGTTGTGTGATTTTGAGACAGTGGTGAAGTGATGGGATGGGGAGAAAAAAATGTGTCTTGTTTCCTTCATTCCCTATCTTTTCAAGCTTTCTAATCTGAAATACTTATTTTTGGTCTCCACAATCCATATTCAGCCCTTTTTTTCACGTCTTTCCCCACTAAATTAACCAGTTCTGTCCCGAAAATACTTTTTCTGAGCTACAGTAACTGTTCGATGCTCCTGTGTTTTATGTCTGTCTGAGACATCCCTAGTATTTTCTCTGACCTGAAGTAAATTTTATCCCCCTGAATGTTTCCTTTCCCAGTGATTTCAGGTCCTACACTTACTGCATATGACTCATTTCCAGTATCTTATATGCAACTAACTTTGCTCTTACATGTCTGACCTTTCCCATGACCCTATTTGAAGCGAGAGTTATTGATCTTCATTTGTGAAAAAGCAATATTTTTGAGTAAGGATAATGGTGGAGGGAAGAGATTGTTTTGTAGAGGGGCATCCAGCTCTGCAGTCAGCTCCAGGCTGTTGCTCTGCATGTTACAGTAATGTCTACATTGCAGGGAGGAGAATGGCTTTGAGTGCCCTCAAAGTGACACTGGGGGACCAGGCTGGTCCACTGGCAGCAGCCTGTACCTGACTGCCCTCAGGGACTGAGGGTATGCATGGCCCACTGTTGTTCTGCTGGTGACATCTGCACAAACACTTGGGACAGGCTGAACTCCCCTCTGACTCCATACAAACGATGTCAGATCGTGTTTGGTGTAAACTGGAGTGATGCAGGGGCGACAGACCTATGGCTACATAAAGATAAAATCACTGCAGTACAGGGAACTGTACCACAGAGATGCACGTTCAGGTCTTAACTCAGCTGTAGCTTCCTGCGTAATTCTGGAAGTTTCCTTACTTTTTGTTCGTTCACTTGCAACTGGAAACACATGGGTTTAGAAAGCCAACTTATGCTGGGACAGAAGGAAGAGATGGGCAACAGTGCAGGAGTTTTCCTCAGGTGCACAGAACCTTGGCCCAGGGTCAGCACAACCACAGAAAACTCGTACTAAACCATGCAACAGTTCTGCATCTGGCCGTCCTCATCTGATAATAATTACTTTAAAAAAAGTGCTTGCTCTGCTTGCATTTCACCAAAGTAATACAAGCTTTTATTTTTTTGTTTTCATTTTTTAATTTGTTGATTCGCACTCAGTAAGTTTGCAAATTAGTGACCATCTCTATGGGTAATATAGACCCCCTCCTGTGTAAGCCCCTTTCACATGACTCATCCCATTAGCCTTTTTTCATGGCTTTCATTTGTATTAAAGGAATAGCACATGTGAAGTGATGCTTGGGATTTAGGGTATTATAACAGCCACCTGCTATATGACAACTTTTTAAACTAATTCTGAGAAATCAGAGTGTGTGAAACCGAATCTCAAAGATTCTGGCTATTACTGCTAATCCTTTACAAAGGCAGAGCTACAGGTAGATTAACTCAGCCCAGACTGGCACAGTTCAGAAGCAGCAGCTGTGGTCACATCCTGGGCAGGCTTTCATATGATGATTTAAAAAATCTGCCTCAACTAGACTAGAACTGCCATGGCAGGCTGGAAGTCATCTCAGGGTCAGCCTTGTTACTTAAAACACAGATATGCAGTCCAACTGCAGAAGTAAACATAACTAAAATTGCAAAGGTAAGAGCTCAGAAGTTATGAAATGCCAGACTAAGCTGCCTTTTCTGAATCATTGCTCTTCCCATCCTTCCTTGTCTTACGGCCAGTGCACACAATGCAAAGCTATTCAGTGTTTTGCAGTTGCCTCGTTTTTCACTGCATAACCTCGAGCCTTCATTGAAAAATGTCCAATACAAAGAAAAAGAAAAAAATAGCACCCTGGTGGATTCTTCTGTGACACTCAACATTTACTTCAAATACATCAAACAACGATTTTTAGAACCCCTGTAAAACCAGACATTTATATAGATCTCATTTCCTATTTGGAGATTGAAGGGACTAAGATTGAATCCAAATGTTGTGTGTGAGACACTGCAGACTGAGTTTTAAACATCCTCTTATATCATGCTTCATATATTTGAGACTGTGCTTCCACAGCATCCTGTGACAGCTGTTTGTTCTCAGCACACCTGTGAACTACCCATGAACACCAAAACCAGAGGATCAGTAGAAGATGCTTCGAATGATTTCACATATACAGCATCAGAACCTTGGGACACGAAGGAGGGATACAACTAAATTCGTGAGCAAAGCTGAACTGTCAAGTATGAGAGTTCTGTTTTCATTTATGAAATGAGTTCTACTCATTGCTTAGAGAAGTCAGAAGTGCTCCAGATGAGATCCCCCTCCAGCATGCTGTGCAATCTGAGCCTTAGCTTTGGGATGAATGAGGCTTGGACAGAAAATGTACAGGACAGGGCGTGACGATAATTGTTTTATAACAAAGTCATGAGAAATTCAAATTATGTTGTACAGACAGCCCTGACTTTGGTACTTTGGTACTTTTGTCTCTATAACATTTTAAGTGTCTGATGTGTTTGTGATATTTCACTCTAAATTGAAAAAAAGCCCCCCAAACCAAAAAGAAAATCCAGTATATGACATCCTAATTGCATTTCTGAGTGATTAGCAGAGCTGCAACTGTTAGCTTTGGCATATATATATGGTTCTTAATTAAACCCATAAATTGCAAATAGCAATCTAGTTTCATTATGAGGTGGGCCTGGAGCAGAGGAGTATGGGGCACTGTGACAAATGGCTTCACAAGTATTTCCTGACACTGAAGAAGGTCAAGCTGGCAGTTCTGTGGGGAAGCCTACTTGGTTACTGAGCACGTGCACCTGCCTGTTTTCTCCACAGCTATGGTTTTTTTAGGGACAGCTACTTTCCTTTCCATAACTCTATCACTGTTTCCCTTCACCCTGTTGTTCCCTCTCTTTGCACCCAACTCCTGAACCAACCACCCGACCAAGGCAATTCAGCTTTCAGCTTTCTGACTGAACCTCCTGTTTCAGCAAATCGCAGTTAGAATTATAGAATGGTTTGGACTGGAAAGGACCTTTAAAGGTCATCTAGTCTAACCTCCCTGCAGTAAACAGGGACATTTGCAAGTAGAGCAGGTTGCTCAGAGCCCCATCCAACCTGGCCTTGAATGTTTCCAGGGATGAGGCATCGACCACATCTCTAGGCAACCTGGGCCAATGTTTCATCACCTTCACTGTAAAAAATATCTTCCTTATATCTAGTCTGAATCTATCCTTTTATAATTGACAACCATTATCCCTTGTCCTATTGCAACAGGACCTGATAAAAAGATCGTCCCCCTCTTTAAATATTGAAAGGTTTCACTTAAGCTTTCTCTTCTCCAGGCTGAACGACCCCAACTCTCTCAGCCTTTCTTCACAGGAGAGGGCTTCCAGCCCTCTGATCATTTCCTTGCTGGTCTCTAACACAGTCCATCTCTATTGCTCCTTTTCTCCATCACTGTTTTTCATTTTCCTCTGTTTCTTATTATCCTACCCATCTTTCCTACTGTGTCTTATCTTTTTGTGATACTTTCAAGAAATTTTCTTTAGTACCAGTTTACTTCACGTGCCCAGACTTCTCTTCATCTACATCTTTCCCTAACTTTTTTTCTTAATTTCCATCTCTTCATCTAGTTCCTGACAGTTCCCCATCCAAGCTAGCACCTCCCTTCCCCCAATCTCTTCTATTGCCATCTACCCAGTTTCATTTTTCTATCTAGTCATTTGATGTTTCTCCTCACCCCCAAATGAAGAAAAAAATGGCAAATTATATAGGCTTACATTGTTTCATCATATTTTCCAAATTTTCTTCAGACCACACAACATCTTAACAGATGCTAATCATGAGATTGTGTTCAGATCAAGCAACATCTTAACACGTGCTAGTGACATTGTTGCCCAAGAGATGTGCACAGGAAAATTGCAAAATTTTCATATCTCACAGGATTATCAGCTGTGAATTTTACTGCAAATCTTGTTTTAAAATAATGGAAAATGTTCTGACAAAGTAAAATTCTGCATTCGGTTTGCAACGGTTTACTTTTGTCACCTGATGACCACATTTCAGGTGTTGCCCCATCATTAATAGAGATGCTTTGCAGAAGGTGGCTGTCACGTTCCATTACTCTTGCCAGGGGAGGATATCATCCCCTTTGGTTTTGATGAAGCTGCATTTGGGCTGCCACCTTGAAAGACACGACTCAGTCAGAGGGTACTGGGCAGCAGGCGATTGCATAAAACCAAAACGTCTCAACTGAGAAGTGGTAAGGAGATGTAGAAGGATACTTAGAGAAAACTGAAAAGCCAAGGTAGTCTTAGGAGCTGCTACTGTAGGACTGAAGTGAAAGTGGGTATGTGCTGTGATCGAGGGGAGCAGAATATCAGATAGGAGATTGAGGAAAAGGAAACTAGAGAATTAACCCGGTCTTTCAATATCTAGTGTTGCATCTGATAACAGACCTATTAATCTGTTGGAAAACTTAATCTCAGTGCATGTGACTCATGAGCACAAGCATTTGTAGACATCTGCTCTACAAATACATTGAGAGGCATGTCCCTTGTTCACTTTTGCTGTTGTTTAGCCTTGACTCACTTCCCCAGTGGCTGATCCTCACAGAGGATCTATCCACTCCCTGCACAGTTCTGCAAACAGAATGGCTGCTAAACGACCAGGGAGCCAACATTTGAGAAAAGATTTCAATTTTCTTGCTACAGATGCCATTCTCTGCATCAGCTTTAAAAAGTTCACTTAAGTATTTCTGTCTGTGTATCCATTTGAAAATGTTAGTCTGAAGGAGTAGCAGCTACCTGGCCAACTGGTTACAAACAGACTTCAGAATTACTCCCAGCACCACACTAGATTTCATTTTATTACTTCTGCATATCAAAAAAGTGCTGTTTGAAAGTTATGTTTGTTGTGGTGATGCTGAAGTCTTGCGACGTGACCTTATAGTATAGTACAGCAATACTGCAATTACAAAATATTTTCCTTAAAATATATTCCACATTTGTTCCCCCCCCCCAAACTATCAATGAGATGCTGTCCCTTACAAACAAACCCAAAACCTAACTTGCAAACTGAAGAAAGCACTTTGCCTGCTCGCAACTACATTGTCTTCTGCCAATACCAGAAAGTAATGACGAAAACTACTATACAATGTGCATTCAGTTTCAAAAGCATAAAATGTTAGAAATAGATCTGAGTTCTAGAAAATGCATTTCTACCAACTTACTTTCACTGGCTGAATAGTCCTGTGGGTCGAGAATCCCTGATTCCTGCAGTGATCTAATACAGGAGTCCACCAGCTCCAGACCGGTGGTGAGCTCATCTTCTATATCCTTCTGACCATCTGTAATGAAAATAACAACACACAAGTGTAAAAGAAAAGTTAAAACCAGTTACAAGACAAAAGGTAAAACCAGTTGCATGTGGTTAAGCAGTCACAGGTGATGAAGGAATGGAGAATGCACCAAGATGACATATTCAAGAGGATGCTGTCCACGTTGTAAAATACTCCATCCTTTCAAAGTGTGGCCTTGGATTAATGAAAGCAAAATGATCAAGTCCAGGTCTAATCTTAAGAAGGGTAAGAGACATGTCTCCTCGCAAAACTCTACATTACTCTCAGGGTTCTTTTTGTCAACCTCAGCAACTTTTACCAAATTTTGGCAGTTTTTAAGTAGGGGTTTTACACACTAGCAACGAACAACAACAAAAAAACCACACCCAACCCCCCACATAAATAAATGTTGATTTATCCTCCATATTCTTTAGAAAATACAGTCATTCTGGGACAGAGTATATGTAATACATATACGTGGATAATATATTACCTTGTGTTTGCCAGTGAAACTGCTCTTCTGTTGAACTGAATAGAGAAAAAAGAAAAAGTGTTAATGTTTAATGAAATGATTCAGCAGCGTGCCATCGATATCCCATTCTGAAGGAACTGATTTAAGAATAAACAAACTGACTTAAGAATAAGTACCATACTGAAAATATATCAAGTAATATTTGACATATTTTTTTTAATTAATGACTTGCACGGCATTTGTTCAGCAAGAGGGAAGCATCTTCACTTCTTAATTAAGTAATTAAAACACACATACAGAAATTGCCCTCAGTCTTGATATACAAATTACACCATTTCAAAGCAACAACATTAACATTTGGCAACTCTTTTCGGATCCCTCTGTTTGTCTGATTTTCTGTGTTTATAAAGAAAGTTATAAATTGCTTTCTCAAGTGAACAGTTACAAGTGATTTCTACAGAACATTATGTGCATTTTTATATTATTCAAATGTGTAGCTAAGTTAAGTTAATTGGCCTACACAAGAGAGTAAATTTAGATGTGTTTGTGCTTCTATGTACAAGCACTTAAGCAATGGAAGGTCTTAATTTTAAAATAATGAGCATGAGCACTAGAGGATGGGTTAGGTAGGTTTCTTTTTTTTCTATAAAAATGAATGATATATTCACATGAATGGTAAAATGAATTATATGTTTAACTAGGCAATGAGTACACTTTTCTCCAAGGTGTGATCTTTCTATGCTTCAATATAGGCCTTTTTCACATGCCAAGAATACAAAAAGGATTAAGTTACTCAGTTAAAATCATTGTTTTGGTAACAGTGAACTGATTGCTATAGTCATGTTTAAAACATTTTTCTGTAAATTTTTACAAGATATTTATAGGTGAGAACAAAATCATCTGTTGCATACATTGGTAAAAAAAAAAGCAAAGACTGAACTTGTTTTATCTTTTCAAACTATAAATGCATTTATTTCTGATGTCGATAACAAATGCTCTTTTTAATGAGTAAATGGGTTTAAAATCTTATCTTATTTTCCCTTTTCCCAGCAGATACTAGATCTCTTATATGAATATGTGAATATAGCTCCTAGTATCTATGTTCTGAACAAGAATAATGTAAATGAAATTAAATGCTTCTTTTTGGAGGTCTCTTTACAGGAATAGAACTTATTATGAGATTTGATAGCATTTAAAAAAAAAAGGATAATTGCCTTATTAACATATAAATAGTTCTAAAAGGACAACTTTTCATTTCTAGCTGGCATCAAAAGTGTTAACCTGACAAACTCATATCTATACATCATCATCAATTTCCAAATATCTACCATCTGTGCTTTACATTGACTCACTGTACTAAGGTGTTATAGATTAAGAAGCTAGCCCTTCAATGAGACATTCAACTAAAATGCTTGCGTTTAAGTCTACTGAAGGTAGTAACACTGAAGATAAGCACAGACAGAGCCCTCTGGCAAATAATAATGGCAAAGTGCTAAACTGGAAGAATTACTTTAAATTCTCTATTCAAACAGAGCCCTGGTGGGTAATGACTGGGGACAGTGGCTCTTTCTGAAATATTACTTTTTCCAATTTCAAATTCCTTTTCCTGATTTTCAAAATCACTAGACAACTGCAGATTCAGCTGGCACACTGAGATTTAGAAAGTGATCTTCCTTTCTGGAATTCACATCATCCATAAAAAGCAGTGTTTTACTTGCCACTATACAGTCCCTCTTACAGAAGCCAGATTTCTATGTGATTTCTACCACCTCAAAAGACACCAAAAAATGTAGTATCTCGGGTGGTATTCTTGCTGGCAGAATGCATTAGTAAATGTTTCTGGCAAGAACACACAGTAGAAGACTGTGCCACCTCATCCAAATCAGTGAGAAATAAAATCAAGTCTGTGCATCAAGAGTGAATTATCATTTCCAGGAATTTTAGTCTAGCTCTTTTTAAGCAGTGAATTTGAATAAAATCTAGAAGTTCATTATTGGCATAGTACAGATAGTATTAAATGACTCACTAGTGGCTGATTAGTAGTGATCCCTAGTATTACTAGTTGTCTTCCATAGAAAGATTTTAATGTATTCACCCCTGAAGAAATCTTGGGAAGGTCTGAAAATGGGATTGCAATAAATTTTGTCTATATTTTGGCTTTCCCAGTTCTCAGGCTTCTCCTCACAACTACTGTAATGGTCTTTTCATAAATACTGTCAATTTTATAGTCAAGTTAACAGATACACCATCAAAATTTGTATCCTAATGAGACCTTATCATCCAACATATGGACTATGGAGGAGGCTGCCCAGGAAAGTGGTTGATTCACCATCCCTGGAGGTATTTAAAAGATGTGTAGTCGTGACACTGAGGGACATGGTTTACTTGTCTGTGCTGGGTTTGTGGTTGGACTCGATGATCCTGAGGGTCTTTTCCAACCTAAATGAGTTTATGATTCTATATTAAAAGTGTATTTGCTCCCGCAAAGATATCAGTATATTCTGGTATGAAAAGAGTGCTGTTTTCCCTAGTTAAATTCATGCTCTTTAGCTTTTGAACAGTCCATTATAGGTTTTTTTTTATCTCAAAGGTTTTTTTGAAAAATGAGCTTTTCCTGCTTTTGGCCTGAAAAGGATTCCTGACTAAAGCAACCTGACGTGTCTGTGCTTGGAGCCTTTAGGCTGTCACACAACTGTTGCCAAATCTGCTTGAGTGAAGAAAAGTGCTTTCATATTTTTATTTTTTGTGTGTGTGTGTGCGCTTTTCCAGCTTCACAAGAGATCAGCACAATTGACTGCATACTCACATCAAATACCTGAAAAGACCAAAAAAACCCTAAAAAAATTAAGCGAAGTATTTCCCTAATAATTTTTTTCAGCATGTTCAGCAAAATGAACCTTTCTGCTTTAAAGTTTTTTCTAAAGAAAACGCTTAAAATTCATTATCAACCACTTTTATGTATATTCCTATGCCTCATTATATAAGCTTGCAAACTTTATCAACTGCAACTGAGGAGGCTGAGCAACAAAATAAATTATTAAGAAGTTTTGAATTATGGAACCCTCCACCAAACTTAGAGTTTGAGGATGAAGGAGAGAGATTTTAAGCAGAATTACATTTATATAGTATTAGAAAATATTGGCATAAAATATCTATGAGCTGAGAACTCAGATAGGTATAATTATTATATCCCTTAACCCCAAACCAGAAGAATAACTATGAATTATTTGCTGTATTCTTTCATTATTGCTAGTCATTGCATCCTATGCCTACTTCAAATGTTCTAGCATGAGTAAGATGACCATTCTACTTACTTCTATTCAAGTGATATGAAGAATCCTGTGTCACCAGTCAACTATACAAAGCTGTGATTCTCCTATATTTTTCTTGTCTTTGGAAAATAGGATTTATTGAAAGGAAATTCCAGGGAAGCAGAATAACTGAAGAATGAGAAGATAGTGCTAAAAATAAAACCCCAAACAAAATACCTCAGACAAACAAACAAACAAAATTGTCATATGTTGAGTTCTGGATGTTCATCTTGAAGTTAATGAACCTATCTTCTGTAAGGATGCCTAAAACTTTACTTTTAATAACCACCTATGCACAGAAATATCACAGTAAAGTTGTTTTACTTCCTTAGGCAAGAGTGAGCAAAGTTAATACCCACAGAGAGGTGATCTTAATTCCAGCTGAACTCACATGTTCCCCCTTCTGCACGCATGTAATAAAAGCACCAAAGTAGTGAGAAACCTTCTACGTGTAACCTTGCGTGCTAGGAGGAGGAAAGGCAAATGAGCATAGCACACTGCAGGGAGCTCATCTGGGGGAACGTCACATGAACAGAGCACTCAAGGAGCTCTACCTGTCTCTGAACAGCATGGAAAGATCGCCAGCACCAAGTGTTGCAAAAATGTGGAGTTTCTATGCTCAGTAAAGAAGGTCTGACTATTACTGGCAATCTGTTTACATCAAGTTAATCCGTTTTTCAGGCATGGATAGAAAAATCCCAGTCTGAGCTACAGTATGTCTATAAACAAGAAACAAATAGGGCCTTTGGGAGCCTTTCCTATTTGTTCCTGTATCTCAAGAAAAGCTAAACAAGAAGTGGGTGGCCTCTTCAACGACATGATAGGAAGGCAGCATGGCAAGAGGGCTCTGTGGAGTCACCAGTACTGTTCCACCACAGCCAGCGCCAGCAGAACAGGGTGAGCTATGTGTGACCAACAGACACCTCTCTGTACAGTTTATGGGAGTCAAAAGCAGTTTTGGTGGAGTACAAGTGAATGCTCAAAGTGACACCAAAATCCTGCTTTTCTGGCCCATGCTCATGAGACATGCTTCTACAAAAGTAACCAGACCCCTCGTGGGAGGTAACCCAGAGACGGGGAAGGCTGCTGAGCACTTTCACAGAAGAAAAACTGCCCGAGATGTCCTCAGACAGCGTTGCCATAGGGCCTGCACAACTACCCAAGGATTTGCTTTCAAAATAGGTGCCAGAGAGCAGCAAGGGCATCTTGGATGCCCAGAAGTTGGGAGTGTGCCCGTAGCTCTGGCAGCAGGGACAACAGTGGGATAAAGGCAACTTAGATCAAAGCCACAGCTCAACACGCTCATTTTGCACACTACCTGGTCACAGCAGGACTTGCAGAATCACTGGGGTTTAGTTTTAGACATTAAATGACCTAATGTGAGACCCGATTCCCTTCAGATGAATGCCCCTTGATAGCTTCTGAACCATCCAGTGCAAGAAGGTTCACCAGAGCGTACACACTTCTCCTGGCTTTGGTATCTATTATGCAGCCTGTGGAAACTCATAGAATAGAATCATTAAGGTTGGAAATTACCTTCAAGATCATCAAGTCCAACCATCTACTAAATATTATCAGGACCACTAAACCACGTCCTGAATTGCCACCTCTAGACGTTTTTTGAACACCTCCAGGGATGGTGATTCCACCACCTCCCTGGGCAGCCTGTTCAATGCCTAACCACTCTATGTTTTCCTAATATCCAACCTAAACCTCCTCTGGTGTAATTTAAGCTCATTTCCTCTTGTCCTATCACCTATACACCCAGGTCACTACATCCTCCCTTCAGGTAGTTGTAGAGAGCAATAAGGTCTCCTCTCAGCATCTTCTCCAGACTAAACAACCCCAGGTGCCTCAGGCACTCCTCATAAGACATTTTCTCCAGACCCTTCACCAGCTTCATTGCCCTTCTCTGAACTTGCTCCAGCAAATGCGTTTTTCTTATCCTGTGCACCAATATACACCAGTGCACATGCAAATTGGGCCATATGATTTGGTTATTCAAGTCCTGTGCCTTACTGATCCTTGGAAGAACACCACAGCAAAGCAACTCGGTTCTTGCTGGGAAGGTTTTTCAGTCACTCTTGCTGGCACACCTCTTGATTTATCACAGAGTCTGCATGCAGGCTGCCAGTGCGAACTCACACTTCTGCATTCCTTTAATTATCCAAGAAATGTTTGTGTGCCTCTTCTTTGTGTGAAGCAATTCAGTTTACAGTTGTCACTCATTTTCAGAGGAAGTGCTATAGCTCTCTGATACACACAAATATTTCTTTTTATTGTTTGCTAAAACAGTTAATGAAATTATATCTATCGCTGTAGAACGGCTATGATATAGTTTTTTACAAGGATTTGTATCAGCACATGATCTTTTCAATTTCACAGAAACACAGCAGAGTATTATTACGGGCAGATACTATCTCACTGATTTTTAAATTGCTACTCTGGCTGTAGAAGGTGGAAGAAAAAAGATTCAGAAGCATTTCACCAAAAGCAGGCAGGTTGAGAAACTATATTTCATCTAAAGCAAAGAAGGAGCAGATTTTCAATCAGCAGTTTACCTCAGGTTATCTGAAAAATAGTAAACAAGCTGTAGTATCAACTAACTGGGGGGGAAATCTAAGAATAAATGTTACATTTGATAATCCTGTGAACAAGTACCAAACCCTCAATAAATTGCCACAGGAAAGATCAACCCGCAAGTGCAGGCTTGGTTTTTTTTGTTGCCCAACTTAAAATTATGTAAAAATCCCTGACTTCGGCAGGCACCTCTGTAGATGTTGACACAGTAACCTCTCTCAAATGTTTAATTGCACTCTATTAAATAGTCAGATGTGTTATCAGCTTGGCTAATGTGTGAAGGAGTCCTTGTGCTGTTCTGACAAACCTACTCCAGTCCCCTACAATGATCCTGGAAAATGGAAAAAGCCCCGACAAAGCAAAATAAAGAAAGAACACCTCCCACAAATCCACACATACCTTACTCATGGCTGCTCTTTCGTGCCCTGGACGTTTCAAACTGACTTTTAAAAACTATTACAAAGTTCTTCCTAGCTGTAGGTGTCAGGAAACCGTGCCAGTGGTTAACTCTCACCTTTATTAGAAAGGCCTTGCTACAAATTCCTACAGGGAAAGACAATTGTCTATATTTTTCCCATATAAATTATTGTTCTTCCCTAGGTTTTTTACTTGAAGAAGTTTGCAGACATGATCTCCCTTTAAAAACAACTTTTTAACTCCTCCAGTCCTATTTATATCCAATTTTCCTATACTGTTTGTGCTTAATAATAACCGTTCTATTTCTTCTCATTTAAATGTGCTTTAAAGTTCAGTGTGCTCTGCTGGTAAGAGCACTATTTAAGTACAGAGCATGCACAGAAAACCAACAGCAGCCTTGCATTCCACGCAGGGTGCTGCTTAGGTGCTTGAAAAGCAGGCAGCAGAGGCTGCTCTTTAATGGAGAGAGCAGAATACAGTCTGTTGCCCTGTAGTTTTTGACCTGATCACTCCTGAAGTGGTCAAGAGTATCAATTACAGCAGTTTGGGTTTTTTTTTTCACTGAATTAATTTCACACATACCGACCCCCAAAAAACATTAATGGAAATTTTGATTTAACTTAGTCACCTAGAAACAAAACTCTGGCTACTTAGCTTGCGATATCGGCCAGTTTCCTTTAGTTCCAGTGCTGCAGATAGTTACTGGTGTGACAGTGAAGACAAAGAATCCTTTCACAGCAGAAGCTCTACCATTCCAAAGAAAAGAAATGTGCAGGGCAACACATGTAAATACTTGTTATATTTTATTTCACTTGAAACTTGGTAGTTTAAAGTACTTTACACATAAAGTATTATATGACTGCCCTATCCTCACTCTTCCCTTTGTGTCTGGTTTTGGTGCCTACATATTCCAGACAGGATACTGGGCTAGACAGACCCTAACTCTGAATCAATACAACCATTCTTTTATTCTTATTTAGAGAAGCTAAAAACAAATCAAATCACTTCATTTTGCAATTTCCCTTTATTAATTAATTAAGAAAAAGAATGATGTTTTACAAAAAGAAAGAGCAAGTTTAGGCCTGAATTTCAAACTTATTTTCATTTGAGAAAGCATCTTACTTCCAAAACTGAACTGCCTCAGCAGGCACATTAACGATAGGATAGGATAGGATAGGATAGGATAGGATAGGATAGGATAGGATAGGATAGGATAGGATAGGATAAGATAGGATAGGGCAAGATAGGATATTTCAGTTGGAAGGGACCTGCAACAATAATCTAGTCCAGCTGCCTGACCACTTCAGGGCAGATCAAAAGTTTAAGCATGGTGTTGAGGGCATTGTCCAAATGCCTCATAACCACTGACAGGCCTGGGACATCGACCATCTCTCTAGGTAGCCTGCTCCAGTGTTTGACCACCTTCTAGGTAAAGAAATGCTTCCTAATACCCAGTCCAAGCCTCCCCTGGCACAGCTTTGAACCGTTCCCATGTGTCTTGTCACGGGATCCCAGGGAGAAGAGATCAGCACCTCCCTCTCCATCTGGCCTCCTCAGGAAGCTTTAGAGAGCAAAGAGGTCTCCCCTCAGCCTCCTTTAAGTTTTATATTTTACCCCTTCTCCACAGCATAGCACTTTACATAGTAGTGTACTAGTGTATTTCTTCAGTCCCAGTGGTGATATCTGGATCCGATCCAAACCAAACTAGCATCTGAAATAATATTTAGAAGGAACTTAAGTACTCAAGAAATAAATCCAAAATTGCAGATTAGAGAAATGCTGTAGTGGAGAGGTAGAATCATCTCGCCCTGAGGCAACTAAGCAGTTTGGTGCCTAAATCACAGTGCAGCCTATCAGTACCCATAAAACCCTATTCTTGCAGCACGCCTTATAGACAGTATTGCACAGAAATTATAGTAATGGTTGTCATGCTTTAAAGAAAACAACACAACACTTCTTCTTCGTCTCCTCCCTCTTACCCCAGCAGTTTGATTATTAAAGCCCTCATGCACAACATGATAGAACTAGATATAATCCTGTTCTATTCACTTGTAAGGAGTCAAAGCGATGTCTAAGTTGAGTGTAATCATCAGGCTATTGCCTGGTTTTCCTATGAAACCTCAATCCTTATAGAAAACAAAGAAGTATTTTAGTTCAGTATCTCCATTATTAATGATGCCACCACAACTGCCTTTTCTTTGCACTAAGTTTTGAAAGGTGGCTTCAGAGAAATGGTGCAAGACAGTAATACCCACAAGAGGAAAACGTTTCCCAGTGGAACAGAAAAAGGTACTGAAGATTCAGAGGTGAGACTGAATTTCGTATAAGGCACCTTAAACATCCTACCCAACATTGTGATGTTGGGTAAGAACTATTCAATGAACTGAGATTGATTCTGTTCTTGGGAATGTAGATCCCTATGCACTGTACGAGCACGACAGGAGCTCAGCCTCAACCACGAATGGATGCACGGAGACAGTCACCTAAAAATAAGCATTACAAACCACTTTTTCAGTACCTATTTGGTTTGGGCCTTTGGTATCAGAACATTAATTTCTGAAGAAATATGGTGCAAGATAAATACCATTTCTTTAAGGAAACCCACTTCTGTGCCTGAAGATACTGCAGTATGTTTTTCCTGGGATATCTAACTGCCACATCAGGTAAAACCCCACTAGCAACACAAAGCTCCTCATCTTCTCATTACAGACAAACTGCATGAGGATACCCTTTCTGTACAAGACTTAATCCTTAACATGCAGATCAAGGCGAGTGCCTAATGCTGACCATTGTTTTAGGTAAATTAGGTTTTCGGTACATTATTTTTACTATGACCACACTTTTATATCACTATTTCATCTACAATATTTGTTTTGTGTTGTCCTTCATAACTAATAAGAAAGTGAGTTTCTTCAGGTTTTGAGGGATGATTCATTCGAGTTCAGCACTTCCCTAGGGAAATAATGCAGACAGAAGCCAGGCAGCCTCTACCTTGAAGAAAGCACATTCCACACAGGAAACTCCTAACACAGATGCAGCCTGTCACCGTGTGAAATCACACATCACGGCTCTTCCCAGTTCCTCTTCACAAAAGCTTCACTCGGCTCCTTCCAAGAAACCCCTTCAGGGCTCTTCACCTTTGCCTCTTTCTATATAAATAACTCTCCGCTTTTCTTTCTATTGCTTCTCCCCTTGCACAGAAGAAAACACAGAGCCAGAATGTTTCTCTTTTTTACTTAGCTTATCATTTAGCTATTCCCTTTCCTGCAGCTTATGCCTGTTTGGGCTGGGAGCAAACTTCTACTGTGCCAACACAGTGGTGGGGAAATAACAAAGAATATTCTTAATGGTAATACATAGTCTGAACTTTGACATTGAGCAGACTGCATGGTAGTCATCTCTACTTTACATATTGTCTTTTATTTCTGTATTGTCCACCAGATATGTGGACATGAAACATTGCCATGAACAAGAGAATGTTTTGCAGGAAGCAGGAAGATTTTGTTGACCCTTTTCAAGAGAAGATTAAAATCTATTTGAGGTGTACACTTTAAAAGCCAAATTTCATAGATGTGTTGAACAAATTATTTTCTATTGAGACGAATGAGAAATAATCATAGAATAATTTAGGTTGGAATGACCTTTGGACATCATTTGGTCCAGTCCCCACTTAAGGTTGGGATAACGTCAAAGTACCATCCTGGTGATAAAGGTTGCCACAAGACTTGTGGGAGACTCTTTCAGTATTCTGCTGTTCAAAATTTTAGCTAATTCTATTTTATTTTTTTAGGGAAGAAAATAAAAACTGATAAAAGATAAAGTTAGGAGAGTTTGGTGAACTTAGATGAGACAGCTGAAGTCTGAGAAGGGAGCACAACTGGCTTTTATAATGTAGCAAGGCTAAATGACAGAATCCAAAGAAAGAATCAGAGGAAGCATAAAGGTGGGATAAGAACAAACAGGTCCAAACTGGTCATTGATATTTTTTAGGAAAGTTTAACTGAAAGTTTATTAGAAAAAGCTGATCTTAGTTTAAGCTTCAAGGAACTGGACTACATCCCAGGATGGTCACTATAGTTCTGCATTTGAAATGATCTCAATCTGTAATGCTGGCAAATTGGTAATTGTTATGCAAAGTAGTATGCACAGAACTGCATACACTAGTATCTTACACCACCAGAAACACCAAGCAATGGAGAAACTCAGTTGTTCTAGAAGCAGGCAGTACCAACAGTCACGCATACAAGAAACGATGAGTCTTAAATTTACATTTCAGTGGCTAATGTATAGGCAGCAGAGAACTACTTTCTAACCCTGGTACATTAGATATGTGTAAAGGTAATTTGGACTATTAGGTGAGTGATAAGCAGCTGGACCAACCCCAGAACAATTGCTATTGATTTATGATTTTAACTATGGAAGTGAAAATTCTTATTTGTAAACTGTCTGTTTGTATACAGAGTTGACAAATTATCAGGTAACTAAAGTGGCACATGGTAATAACAGCTATTTAGCTATATGGATAAACTTGAATCAAACCTTCATTGCTGAAAATGACTAATGTTACATTAATGCAGGTTGACAAAAAAGAAATGTAACCTTTAGACAGATTTGGATCTTTGCTGGAAGCGCACACTCTTTATTCTGGGTTTTTCCACCACTAAGGCTCAGGGGGTAAAACGAGAATCAGTTCCCTAAGAAATAATATTTGTTCCATTATTCATGGCCTACCAGCAACTAAAGAAATACAACACAGGAGAGACTATGCATACAAAACCAGGCTTGTAAGTCAGACACACGGTAAAGACAGATGTAAGAAATAGATTGTAATTCTATTTTCAGAAATAGTTTGTAGGCATTAAAGATAATATTCCTAAAGAGTAAAAGGATATCTTTGTAGAAGCTTGAAGAAAATGGTCTTCCAGATATCATATTACTAATACTGACAGCAATAATATTTTACGATATAAAATGTTGTGAAAGTTACTTGACAACGAAAACAAACTTTGAAAATTTGTTTCATTAACGAGAGGAAGAAATTACCTTTCTACTTAAATATGCTCTACGTCCAGAAAATGAAGTTTCACAGGGTAGTTAAACAATGAATCTTTTCATCTCGGTATATGTACATAAGCTACACATTTCAATACCGAGTTAAAACTTTGCAAGAGAACTTTGACAATGTCATTTCCTGATCCCGTGTGCACCCATTTGTACTTTAAGGTCTGCCAGCCAGGTAGACCTTGAAGGGCTGTATTAGTAGTAAGCTAGTATTAGTAAGTAAGCTAGTACTAGTAAGTAAGAAACGACTGAAAATCAGTTCAAATCAGAAGACAAGTGCTCGGTCAGTCTTGAAAGTTCTACTGACAACTTTTTCCTTCCATTTGGCTTCTCTATAACCTATCTATCGCTCACTGTATATCGAAACAAGTACCAAATTCCTCATCTGCATCTATCATCATGAAGTTAGTTTTGCTACAGCTAAATGACAGATTTGGTTCCTAAACCTCATACTTCATCTCTCACTTCTGTTTTGGGCAATCCCACTAATATCCATGAAAAACAAAAGCATACTCCTGAAATTCCGTATTATTGTTCCTTTAAGCTGCCCAAAAGACCATCTTTCTCTCCACAAATCGGGGAAACCAAAGTGGAGAGTAAATTGGACCAGCAGTGAACAATAGTTATCTTAGCAATAAGCTTTTATCACTTGCAAATACTTAAGAGACAACTTGGTCTATCACTTCGGGTAGCTCTGAGGTCATATCTCAGGACTTCTCAATAGAAGAACTTCACTGCTGAGATGGCTTGTTTGAGAAGACCAAATTCTACCTATTGTAGTATTCAAAGCATTTCAAAACAGAAAAGCTGTAAAACTTTATAGTAAGGTAGGGCACTGATCATCATTCTGCTCAAGGGGTCATCTAGCACTTTCTAGAAAGTCTCTATAGTTAGGCAGAAAAATATTAAACTGTATTGGGTTAAATACCAACATTAATTTTCTCTGCTGACTCTGCTGAAAAAGCAGACAAGGGGAATCAAACACAGATCTCATGTTAGTAGCCGAGCTTTAGATTGATAGATACCATTTTTTAAAAGCCCTTTGTTTCTGTGAAAAGGTTCCTGAACCATAGGAAAATTAAATTCTTGGCCACATAGGCAAATCTCTCTCTAGGATGCCTCAACATCACTTGTTCAAAACAACTCATTAAAATTCTTTCTTCTCCGTGGCTGGTAGATGCAGAATCCAGTTAAGTTTCCACTACAGCTCATGCCACTAAATAATACCTTTCCCTCCATGCCCATCCTAGGCACACGTTCCCTCATCAGAAATATCACATACATGCAAAAGTTACCAGCTTTACATTTACTTTAACTTTCTTTTCTTTAATTACTTGAAATTACATTTTGAGGGGTTCTCAACTGAGTGATCCCATCATTTTACTGACTCTGTGACTCCTCTCTGAAAATATCTTGTAACGTTCAGAATTTCTATTACTTGTTCAGTGCATCTCAGCAGCAGTCCAATCAAAAAGCTAAATCTGTTTCCACCGACAAAACAGCTAGTATGAAAAGAAAGGAGAGGGATATTTTTTTTTCTCCCTGAATATAAATCACATAAAATCTGTTACAGATTTAACAAAATTGATTTCTCACAGTTTAGAAATGCTGGGGCTCATGCTTAAAACAAGACAGCAATGTGTTTTGTGGCCCTGTTAAGGAGGACCAGTATTTGCAAGTTAACTTAAGGGCAGTCAATGTCAGGAGCAGAGATAGACTTTTACCCCCAGTCACCTGGTTCAAACCCCTGCTCAAAGCAGGGTCGACAAACACTGTTTGGGAGGTATTATCAGTCTTCAGTGTTTTTCCATTTTAAATAATATAAAAACTAAGGAAAAAAGTATATAAAGAAAACATGAAAAGGCTCACTGGTAAATGCCTCTAGTCTCAGAGAAAGCAGCTCTTCACCTATGCATATACATATGTGTACATATGTATACATACATATAGCACTGGGACATTTGTATGAACCTTTGTATTA
>WUAM01000071.1:28928064-28957951 GCA_024336885.1 Actenoides hombroni
TACATATAGCACTGGGATATTTGTATGAACTTTTGTATTACATCTAATCTTTTTATATATATATATATATATATACACACACATATATATGAGCCTGAAAAAAAATTTGGTGATTATGAGCATTCCAATTATTCCCTAACATACTTCTTTATAAAAGTCAACATTTTAATTATCATGATGTCAGTATCTTGCAGCTCTGTATAAAGACATGTATCCAAAAATAAATACTATTAGCAAACTGCACGGGAAGTTTAGGTGATGCACACTAATAGTGGATAAAAGAAGGGAAAACTGTCTCCTCAAGACTTACATGCACTGCAAATTCTGCTTTACAATAGCAGAAGCACTTTGAAGATTTAATGTATAATTAAAAAAAAATAAATAAAAAAAATAAATAAAACTGCTTGCACAAAAGTAGAGGTACTGCTCTGTCACAGGCTGATTCCTCTGTGTGCCAGGCCAGTGAAAGGCAGCTGCAGAGCCCAGAGCTGGAGATGCTGCCAAGAGATGACCTTGGCAGGACTGTCAGCACCTCATCTGCTTTGGTGAAAGGGCGAGCTGACCCGGCCCTGGGGGGGGACCCAGAAACATCCAAGCACATCACTGAGCATATCATCACTACTAGGAGAGAGGGATCAAGTAGGATTTCCCAGGACATCTACGTGAGGAAAACTCTCCTGCAGCAGATTGTGTTTGAAAAAAAATAGTGCTTGACTGCCTCGATCATTCCTACCCACCCCGACCCAGAACAACTGCTGGCAGAGCTGCTAGCTGCACCTATACTAGAAATGCTGTTTTTCTGAAAACCTTTAACATGAGTGTCATTTGGGGTTTTTTTAGATCTTTTTCGTTTCATTTTTAGATTCCTACGCACTATTTATACAGTGAATAATTACATTTACCTCAGATAATTAATGGATCCTTACATTTCTTCCTAAACAGCCCAGATTTTACTTAAATCAGTAGAAGAAGTAACATTACTATGCAAGTGAGGTTGCATATAAAACCTGGCATGAACGATGGTTATTTAGGAAGTAGCTAGATTCCAGATATATGAAGCAGATATGTTTTAAGCATGTCAGCACTTAGATTAGACATGTAAATTTAACTTCTGTAAACTCAGAGCCAGTGCAGCTTGGAAAAAACGGGTGGCTTGCTCTGGGTTGTACAGTGTACCCAGCATTACTGCTGGTGCCCTCCTAGCCAGGGCATCATGTGTAAGAAGCCTGAATGCCTTTAAAATCCAGTCTGAAGTTACATTTCAGACAGGAAAAAGAGAAGGAAAATGTAACCCCTATTTTTACTTCTAAATTGTAAATACTGGACTTACTGGGACAGCCTAAGCAGTGGCCCATGATACCATCTTTTCAGGGTTGAACTACATTTTTGGCAACTTGTTTGAAAGGAAAGGATTGTTTCCATTTCCTCTCAGCAGAAGGCACCAAGACTTATGCAGCATCTCCTGAAAGGCCACTGAAATGTGACAACAAGCCTACCTTCACTGCAAGTCACTCTTTAGAGCTCTGACACAAGGTATGCATGTGACAGACAGGGCAACCTTTCTCACCGCTGCACAACAACCTGCCAAGAACAAATGGGATGTTATCTAAAGGGTAGGGCTATCTTACAGAAGATGGCCTTCTTCCCCTTTTTCCTCCAAGCCCTTGATTAGTTTATATTAGAGCAAAGAATAACCCAAGACTTCCCCCAAAAAAATAAATAAATTCATTCTTTGTCAGTCTATGACTTGCTACAGGGCTACAGGGCACTTGACATGGTTACTGTGTATGATAAATTCAACTTCAGGGGGGCTGCTGACCACACACTCACTCTGCAACTTTCCCTTTCTTCCACATCTTCTTTGTGATGTCTGCCCCGTTATTTTATGAAAGCACTGACCACTTGAAAATGATTCAGTAGGAAGCAATGCCCTACATGATGTGGACTATACCTGCTCTGAATTCAGTCTTCTTTCTCACCATATGCCTGTTTGCCCCAGTCCTATTTTTCATTTTACCTGCCTCTGGCATGAACCTCCCAGTTCCAACTGTTGGATGCCATATTGCTCCACTGCAGGGTACATTGCCTGGGTCTGATTCTGAACTTACTGTGTCAGGACAAAGCACTACCGGGCATTATGCAAACATTTTTCAAGACAGCGATCTTTTTGTGGCTGTTACTTGTCATCTAGCCACATGGTTTATGTGGGAAAAGAGTCAATGCATCTTAGAGGGAATTAATTATGGTATAGTTTTATTGCATGGCCTTGCTGGCAGCATTGTGTAGAGATATATGGAAGCACGTGGCTAATTTGGGTGCTTCTGGGGAGCATGAAGATCTAACAAGTAACCATCGAGGAAATTGATAGGTCTCTACTCCTCACCAGCAGCCCCAAGCACTGCAACAGTGGGCTTCTCTGTCAGCAAAGGGGATCCATCACCCACGGGCGAGCACTGTGCAGATACCACAGTACTGCAAATACTTTTCTGAACCTAGCACATGTACTTCAATACATTTCCATTTCCTTCCTGTGCACTGTCAGAATAAACGTGGCTAAAGTTCTCTTCAGTGGAGCGCCGAATAGTAGTGGCTACCTTACCAGGACATAGTCCTCTCAAGCTCCCAAGCAACTGCACAAGCACAGGTCAGCACACCTTGTTGGTCCCCCTCGTGACACAGGTACCAGCAGGCAGTCTACTTGAAAGCCACGCTCTTTGGCTGTGGAAGTCACGGGCTACCAAACCTAACAGAAAACTATTTTCCCTACAAATGGGTCAAATGTATGTAGCAAATTCTACACATATTTAAAGCAGGAAAAATATTTCAATAATTCTATAAGACTAGAATATAACCCAAACAGTAGCTAGGAGGTTTTCTGGCTGTTTTTTTTGTTTTGTTTTCTTTTTTTGTTGGTTTCTTTTTTTTTTGTATATTTTATTTCTGAAGGTACTACCACTCCACGCATCACAGTGCAAATCATATTTAAAATTATTTTGATCTTATAAATATTCCAGTCATAAACATTTTTTTTTTCTCTCTTTCTCTGGCTTCCAGGTTTAAATTCTAGGCCACCATTATATCAATCTCTAGCTTTAAGGTTGTTAGTAATACTTTGATTTTTATATAAATGGATTACTGGATCCACAGCTGTCAGTACAATTATGGCCAAGACCTTGCAGCCTGAACCAAACTACAGAAACATTTAAATAGAGTCTACATAAAGAAATAACCAGTAAATTAATATTCTTGACAAAAATAACGTATTTCCAAGAAGATGGTTATTTAATAGGTTTTTATTGTCCATTAAGTATGAACTCTGAACTATTACGTATAGACATATGTAGGATACAGTGAGCACAGCAGCAGTAATTTCAAGATGCAAGTATTTCCTGAAATTTCTCTAAAGCAATGCATATAAACTCCTTTAAACAGAATAAGCTACATACTCCAGAATCAAATACAGATACTAGTATATTTAAAAGAGGTTACATGTGTGAGATGGAAGGGGCATATGGTGAAAAACAGAAACACATGCTAGAGATTACTTTTCAGTGAGCCAGACCCAAAACTAATATATTTGGTGCTCAAAATGAAGTCACAATGAAGCCCTGCAAATGAAAACACCACATTTACATATGTATCCATGACTAATCTCACCTAAGTTTCTAAGTTCAGCATCGTTTACATCCAAACTGCTGTTCTGGATCCCCTTGTCCCACTACAGGAAATGAAGAAGTGCTTTTCAGTTGTTTGTGTGCAGCACATCTATCTGCTAACATCCATCCCCTCTCTTCATCCATTCAAGGGAAAGGCAGCTGGGTGAAAATGCCACATGGATTAGTAGCAGTGTGGAGGAGAGCGTTTTGACCATCGTCATTTAATTACGTAGGTAATGGGACAAAGTGCAGCCTTAGGAAGTTTACAGATGATGCAAAACTGTGAGAAATGTTTGAGAGCCCAGAAGCTTGTGCTGCCATTCACAGAGACCTCAACAGACTGAAGAAATGGGCTGACAGAAACCTCGTGGTGTGCCATGTCCAGCTCCTAGGGAGGAATAACCCCGTGCACCAGCACAAGCTGGGGTCTGATCAGCTAGAAAGTAGCTTTGCAGAGAAGGACCTGGAGGTTGTGTTGGAGAATAAGGCAGAAGCATGCCCTTGCAGTCTGAAGAGGACAACAGCAGCCGGGGCTGCATTAGAAAAATTATTGGCAGTGAGCTGAGGGAGGTGATCCTTCCCCTCTGCTCAGCACTGCTGAGGCACATCTGGCACATCGTGCCCCATTCTGGGCTCCCTGGGACACAAGACATGGATATACTGGAGCGAGACCAGTGAAGAATGACAAAGATGACACTTGCACTGGAGACCCTGCCATATAAGGAAAGGCTGAGAAGGTTTGAAGAAGGGCTTCAAGAAGGGAAAGCTTAGGAGGTTGTTCTCCATGAATCAGTGATTTTACATAAGAACTCCAAAAAGATGGAGTATATCTGGATCTTGATGTGATTTTGCAAACATTCGTGTTTTGTAAAGGAGTAGAGAGAAAGTGCAAACATTACCAGGTTACCCTAAAACAATGCTTCCAAGACCGGATAAATTCTGAAACATAATTTAAACCCAGGGATGCTGAAAAATACAAAACAAAATCAAATAAATTAACAAAAACCCCAAAAGAAAATTGTCTTCAACCTTTACATGCAACTTGGTGGCCAGAGAAAGGATGAAACTTCACACTCTGCAGCTATTGTAGAAAAGCTGAGCTTACCTAACTGCCTTCTTAGAGGCATAATGCAGAATTGAGAACTAAAAATTTGATGTCAAGAATGTTTTGTCCTTTCTGTAAACTCCACTACTTCAGCTCTCTTCACGAGGCGCTGAAAGTAAAAGCTCAAGTGAAGTTGAAAGAAACTGGTGTCATGGTTAAACTCGTTCCAGCAGTGTCCCTGACAGCAGTGGCCTTTGGCTCTCAAGCCTGGACCTGGTTCAGTTCTTGGCTCCCCAGCACGTGAAAAGAAGTGTAAATGGCTCCCCATGGCAAACTTTGCAATGTTTGCAAATTCCACCTGTCCCGTGTTCCCCTGGATGAAGCTACAGTGCTGTCTGTCCCTGCCAACATATGTGTGTAGCTATACATCATGAGGAGCTGATACACAGCGCTGCACTTGCCATTAGAATACAGGAATGTTGCTGGCAGGTATGGCACTCTCTGACTACTCAACAACATATGGTTTCATTTTGATCTGTGGTTGCACACAAGGAAAAAAAATGGCATGCAAGTTATAAGCCTTTCTGAAAAAAGATTCTGTGTTCTAAATACGATGATATATCTTCTTTTAAAATACTATTAATATTAATAAACTATTGTAATAATTATTAATCATTTATTAATACACATATAGTTATGTAACTAGTTATTTTATTCATCTGAAAATAAGCCATTCATATCTAAATTTGTCTTATTTATGCAAACCTACATGTTCAAAACACACACAAATTTTCTAACTTTCCATCCTAGGTATTATATTTGTCCACAATCAAGTCCCATCCCTTCTGCCTGCTGCTTTGCTGTTTGCTAGCACAATCAGAGACCTAATTAAGGAGGCCGTGTATCACAATTTCTAAAGTTAAAAATATTTGGAAGACAACATAGACACATTTTTCAGAAGGCAGAAAGTGATGTTCACATTTTCAAAATAAAATCCAACCCTGAGTGAATCTTAAAACCTAAACAGAACCAAACTCTTCTGCAACTCGGTTTTTTGATTGCCCCATTATGCCCCATTGTCTAATGGTCAGCTGGATGAAAGGGAGGCTTCATTTCAAACTAAGAAGGCATCCTGAAAATAAGACATGTTTGCAGCTCCCAAAAAACCTTGCCAGCATATATCAACTTTGCTGGATCATAATCAAGCATCGGAAATACCATTTCTATTTTCAGAACATCATGCATCCAGGATGAAAGCTCGGTTCCTCCCACATCTAAATTGCTCAGTAAATCTTATATTTCAAGAACAGTCTTATGATAAATGTCAATTCTGTGCTAACTGCATTTTGCAAATATATAAATTGAGATGTACAAAAAAAAAACAGATAAGAATTTTTTTAAACTGAGGATGCAACTTGGCCAAGGAAGATAAAACATTTCAGCCACAACCTACAGGTTAACATTCAGGCTAGACTGAGTTGGGAAAAGGTATTTTTGCATACCCTTGAGATATGTCAGAAATAACATATTTCATAGATGTGGAATGCTTCAACATGAAGCTATGTGATACTACAAAATAATTGCAGTTGTTACTTGGGGAAAAATTTAATAGACAGATGGTCTCCACTTTCTACTCTGAAAAGTGAAACAAAACAAACAAACAAAAAACCCAAACATAAAACAAACAAACAAACAAAAAGATAATACTATTCTAATCCCTATGCAGCAAACTATTTTTTAATTCCAGAATTTTTTGGGTGATGTATTAAAAAATAACCTGTTCAAACCAGATATAGACAAAAAAACCCCAAAGACCTTGTCAACATTTTTTGCAAATGCACATTTAAGTTAAAACAATCATTATCTGACACTTGCCCTATTGGAAATCTTTTCTTTCATGAAAAGCAAAGTGCCAGCACTGCCTTCTCATCAGCACAGGAGTTGCCACTAAATAGCATCATTTGTGTCTGAGTTATTCCAGTATAGAAATAGTAAATAAATATGTAACTCGGACAAAGTTGATTATCATTTATAACAATCAGAATATTCCATTATTAGGTTTTGAATCTCTGAACTTAATAAATATCTACCACGATCACTTCTTCCCTAAAACTACCTGATTTTTTTATGGCTAGGTTCTTCTAGTGCACTCAGCAGGGCACAGGCAGATGACAGGATAAGGATCTCATTTTATTGTCTAAATTGGAATTCAAATTGGAAAGGCTGCCTCCTTTGCTAGCTGGTCTGTGGATTAGAATCGTGTGGGTAGTTTTAGTTCAATTTCTCCACAGATGAAAATAATAATAATTGAAGAAAGAAATCTTGTTTACCAGTCTTAGTTCAGCACAAGGCAGGCCTGGAGATGTCCTTGGTCTCTATTACAAGACAACCTAGAGTATATTCTTCAAAGTAATGAAGCCTACCAAACAGTACTTGAATATTTAGAGAATTTTAGTCTTTCCTATACTTAATATCCTCTTTATAAAGTCAATATAATTCTGTTATTTCTGGATATTTGTGATGTATTAAGACAAATCAGAGGCAATTGTTATGTGGAGGCCAAAGAGAATTTTGTCTAATAAATTTAAACTGCAACATCAGTTTGAGAAGAAATATACATAGTCTGAAGGAATTTTTTTAAATTAAAAAATTAAGGGAATATTTTTTGGGGTAACACTACTTACTACTCAGTGTTTCTTAAGCTCCAACTGCAGAAACAAATACCATATTAATTAGATGAAGTGATCACATTTTATTTACCCTACAGAACTCATGTCTCTCTCCTTGGGTGTCACTTCCTGGATTGAAAGATTAAGCTAAGAAATGTATATTCGAATTAAATGTTTCAACAGGCAACTTTGGACAGCGTGGGAATATTAAGCTGCCCTGCCAGCTAGAAAGAACAAATTCCTGGGAGACATAACAAGCCATACAATGTGGTGGTTCAAAATTTTGAAGGGAAGAAGCCAAGTTCTGCCAGTGTTTGCAAGCGTTTCCTTCAAGTTTAGGACTGGTGAGATGTATTAGCACTGCATGTCTTATTCACAGAAGTCAGCAAATTGGCACATAAAGCCCCCTACATTCTGTTTTACAAAGGGATAAGGCTATTTGTTGAATAGTAAACACATCCTAAAGGGTAGAAGCTGTGTTGCTCAGATGAAAAGCCTGTTTTCTGCTCATATTTCTTAATCTCACCTATTTTTCAGTTACTCATTGTGCATACTGTATAACTTAATCAGGCTAATCACCACGGAGTATCACAAAGGGCTGTGATGCTGTATTGTTCTCTCCTTACGAGCACATTAAGTAGGAAAAATAAAAGCGTTTACTTGTAGAGTTCCTACCAATGTGAGCTGTACGCATGTACAAATACTTTAATTTTTGTATTGTATTTTTGCTAAAGCGATGACATGGACACCAGAATTATCTACATGGTTTCAGTTCCTGAAGTATTTTGGACAATTTCACATAAACAAAAAGAACGGTACCTCACCCTGCTACATTGGCAAAATTGTGAAGTTTTTTTTTTTGATGATGGAATAAAGAATTTCATTGAAAAGGAAAACCAAAAACGGTCTTTGCTTTATTATAAATGACTGTAAAAACTGATCCTTTCAATGCCAAATACAAATACAATTATGAGACTTGGCAAAAATATGCAAAACTTTGTGTTTACTGTTTGCAGGGGGATCGTGGATCCTGTCAGTAGCCTTCCAGAGAAGTCCCTGCACCTTTTCATCCCTAGATTTTATATATTTTGTGGTAATCCAAGCCATATGGCTCCTACCTACATCACCTCAGATGATCTCCTGAACAGGGCTGTTAAGTAAGGAGAGCCTGCTTAGATCTGTGACCCCTTCACAATTGTCCCTCAAGTGTCGCTCAGTCAACCAGTGAATAGCATCACAGATTGTAAGAACTGCTGAACTTGCTGCTGCATTCCTTTGTCAAGCACAGCACACAAAGTATGGTCTCCTAATACTGTGTCTGGTGGTTAAAATAAAAGAAAGGGAAGCTGGCCTCCTTCCTCCTCAGAACTGGACACTGTCACCAACATTTTGAACACCATGTACTCCTGCAGGCATATTACAAGCTCCTGAAACAGGCTGGTGTCAGCTGAAAGCCATCTTGACACTGCTCTGATTCAAACGTGAGAACTGAATATATTATACAGTCCAAACTATTTAATAGTTTGAATAATGAAAAATAGAAGATTGAATTTTTTAAATGGAAACAGGAAAATTTATTACAGGAAACCCTTCATTCAATTAGCAGCTTAATTTATTCCAGGACCTTTTAAAAAGAATGGTGAATTATTTACGATGGGCAGACCATGCAACATCTTACAAAGCTATAGCGTGCAATGGGCAGTTACAATACTTCCAATACTGGTTCATTTTCCCACGAGTTCAAATGCTGATTACAAAATCCATGTCTCAATGAATTTACAACAGCTCAAGGTTAAACTCTTACATGATTTACACTTAGAAATGTTAATATTCACGATGGTTTTTAAACCATGCTGTCTAATTAATAACTTGTATTTAAGCCCGTGTCCTGGTAAGACACTTAACTGTTGTAAAGATAATGACAGCATGTTTTCTTAGCGCATAATATTCTACAAGATACAACCTCAACAAACATTACATCTAAGCTCATGTTTCACCCATGTACACTTGGAATCTATAATGAGTAACAAATTATTAGTGCAACTCAACTCTTAAGTTTATCCCTGTCTCATCAGGCCTGAGAAAATGCTATTTTGTTCACATCACTTTTAGGCTAGTTATTGAATCCCTTGATTCAAACTGCAAATTGCTTTAGAAAATTCTAGGAAAAAAAAAAGAAGTATATTATTTGAAGCATAACTTCTGAAGTAAATCATGGCTGATTAATAACTGTTGACGTTTACATTTTGTTGGGGGGAAACAAGAGCCAGGTGAAATGAGAGCAAACTAAGATGTCTGTGCTCTCCTCGCATTGAGAAGACAGATCAAATCTAGATGAATTTTTTTTACAGTTTTTGCTTTAATCTACCTTATTACTCTTCCTTTTGCTGAAACGATTGATGGGTCTACTAAGATATTTTCTGTTTGCACTGACCAAGCCAGAGCTGGTCCCGGATGTCAGTCAATAAGACTTCACTGAGAATAGGTATTATGAAACTAATTTTATTGCCTTCTTAGATCTGAAGTTTCATTTTTTTTAAAAAGTAATGGGAGATACATTGTCCACAATGCCATTTTGATTAATATCTTCAGTTAAAAAATAGGAGCAGGCAGAACCAAAGCACATGTAGAGAAATGGCTGACATCTTCAGGAGCAAATGGGGACAGTTTGTGGGAAAGCTAACACTATTTTCATTGATGAGTTGGAACTAAGCATTATAATGACTTTATAAAGCTTGCTGATGACTGGGAATTGGCAAAATTGTCAGACATGAGGGGAACAAGTAGGAAGATTGATTACAATTGCTTTCCTAGGTATAAATGAGTTTTATTACAGCCAAGAGAAAAATAATTCATTAAACAGTAAAGAATTCTGGTCTTTCCTGCAGAACAAAGTACTTTGGAAAAACAGTAACAGAGGATTTTAGGTGTCGTGATTAAACATCTATCTAGTTGAGAGTGATAATGCTGTGGCAGGAAGACCTAATATAAAAACCTTGGACATAAAAAGAGAACAACAGATTCTGGAGAAAATTCTATTTTGGTAGAAGGCTTTCAGAAATATTCTTGATATTTAAATACTGCTTATAGACATCAGGGGTCACTGAAAGGACTGGAGAAGAAAATGAAGAATAATACAAATTAAATTGATGAAAATGCCTCTGTATGACCTGTATAATTAATAGGCTTAGTTTGATCAGTTAATCAAGAAGATTGAGAGGTTGTCTGATTACAATATATATGAAACTGCTTCTCCCAGTCAAGGGAGTAGGGTTTTCTTCTAGCACAGAAAGCATAACAGGTGAGCATTATAATAGGAAAACTCTTCTTCTGAAAACCTGACATAAATATTCATGAAGGTAGCTAACCACCAGAGCCACAAACTACCAAAGATAATGGACTCTCCATCCCTTAATGCCTATAAACCAAGAGTTCGCATCTCTCTGAAAATCACGGTGAGGTAAACACGTGTTGCTAAAATACATATAGGCTGACTGGAATTACATGACTGAAGATAAGTGGGAGGTCAGATCTGAACATTTAAAAGGTCATTTCTGTCCATGAAACTTTTGAAGGCTGCAGTGCAACGTGCATCCACGTATCAGGGAAAATAGTCTACCCATGCACAGAATTTAATGATGATGCTGACAAGCAGAAAAACAAAAGGCAAAGTTTAGATAGAATTTTAGCCCTTGCTACTTAGTAAGTAGATTCTTGAACTTCAGTAGCACTTAGAATGTTCTGGTGGACATGGCCTAGACTTCACGTTCAGCTTCTCTCCTGCATCACCTCCACCCTACCAGAATACCACTGCACTTGAAAATCCAATGGCCTGAAACTCAGTCTTTGGGACCAAGTATTGCATAAAAAAAGCAACTATTTTGTACTACATAGTACCAAAGTGTTCTATGAATGCCCAAGCAGGCCAGCCCTAGTTTTAAAAAAGATCAGGTTTTGCTCTATAAAGTATCAAAATAATATAACAGTGGATGAGGGAGGAGGGAAGAGGTTGGAAAGGAAGAAAAAGGGGCACCAGGAAGTGGCTTTTCTTATGTCACATTGACTGTCTTCCAGTTCTCCTTAGCAACCTTTTCTCTAACCATCAGAGAATGCTTCCAGTTTTATTCAGTGACCATGACAGAGTACAAGGCAGTCATCTAACTTCTGCAGTCCCCACACAAATACAGCAGAGATCTGAGCTGACAACTAGATAAGCTGAAAATTAGACTTTGGACCTTATCAAACAGCTTGTCCCATCCCTCTGCAAAGACTCTTACACAAACATTTTTAAAGGACAAAAGTGCAACAATGCATATGTTGGAATCGTTTAAGTCTTGTATGTACTTGCGTAAGAGGTTTAGACTATTTACATACAGTTTTCTTAACTCTCAACTAGAAACAGAAAGAATTAATGTTTCAGCTGCCGTGGGAAATGATGAATTAGTGGGGTATCAGGAAACAATTATCAAATATGGTGCTAAAATTCATAGCTGAAGATCGAGGGTCTATTCTTCGTTTCTCATTTCACTTAAAACATTATTATATCCACAGACACATACGTATGCTCTTCCATGTAGCTCATGAAATTGGCTGGATGATTACAGAGACTTAAAGATGAAGTGCACTACAAGGGATTATTCTAACACTTGATTGGTTTCAGATAGCTGCGGGGCTTTGACAGCTGATACTTGGCAGATGTGCTTCCATTTTAATACTGTTTATCTCCAAGTGATCTACTTCAAGGCATTTGGTCTTTTATTTGGAACGTGTGATTGTATTCTCTAGGATCAGGCTAACCCTACGTAACCACTAGACTGAATGCACTGAGCTAGAACTGGTAACTGTACCAAAACTGTAGACTTAGCTTTTAAAACCTTAAAAACAGGATTCATAAGGATAATTAATCTTATGGCATCTGGCTTGAATGCTAATGCTCCATATTTTACAGGCTTTGATTTTCTTGTTCATGCTACAGATTTGTGTGCTGTCACATGAGCATTCTTCTTTGTGATGTTCTTTCTGTGACAGTAACTACTAACTTTCTGGTTTGTCCTCATCTCATTTTAGAAAAAGATGGAGGGAGAGGGAAATTATGATTCCCTCTCTTAAGTCTTATACTCACTCTGGTTCTGCTCTAGACTAGACTTAGTTGGTCCCTTCAGCAACTAAAATAATTTCTTGGTTAATTTATCCTTACAACCCATGCAAAGCTAGGTATACTTGTGGGTAATGGGCACAGCTCTGTGCTGTCCTGGACTTCAGTAAAAGATATGTTTATCTAAGCTACAATTACTTTTTTGTTGTTACTGGTTTTTTTGTTGGTTTTTGTTTGTTTGTGGATTTTCTTTTTTTTGTTTGTTTGTTTGTTTCGCAAGGGACACAAATGCCAGCTGAAGAATATTCTTAACACTGAAGTACTCGAGTCTGACATTTCTGCGTTGCCACCAGCACACCAGCAGTGATGTGTAAGAAACACCACACCCACAGGTTCACAGCTGATGATTAAAAGAAAAAACAAAAAACTTTTGAACAGAAAGTCTGTTACTTTAAAAAAATCACCACATTTGATAAACAAAAAGTGGTTAAAATCCTAAGCAACTATTTTAGCATATGAGGGTTTTGCACAGTCAGACTCTGTAAGAGTGGTCATTCTGCGTTGAGAAAACTCACTTTACTTGAAAGCACCCTGGAAGGAGGCTAGAAACTTTCCCCTCACTGTGCCATCCTTACTGAACAGCCTTCAGAGAGGCAGAAACCTCTAACAATTTCAGCTACACAAACTGTATCCTCATCTTCCCACAACAAAAAGACCCACTCTTTTCTTTTACCTAGGGTCAGAGCAATGACAACTAAAATATCTTTCCATTTATATAAATATTTGTTTCCCCAGGTTAAATTTCACTTTTAGCTAACATAGTGTTGGCCATAAGGGGGAAGGAAAGGTGCAAAAAAGAAACGCTTTACATTTTACATGTTGATGTCTCAGTCCTTGAAACCACAGTAGAGAAACAGTCTTGGAAGCACAGATGGGAATACAGGTACCTCCCCAGCTGTCAGAATAATGTTCCTTGACCTCTTTCCACTCTACTGAATCTTCAGTTCTGTGTACAGTAGAACAGCCATCACAGGAAACATAAAAATAAATCTCAGCAGAAATAATTTATATGTCTGGTCATTAGAAAATTGTCTTAGCAGACTGGGGAAATTAATTGAACCTGTCTTTCGTGTATTTTCTACCTCAACCACTGAACACCTTTTCTTATGGCTTTTGGGAGATGAATGGAAGATACCTGGTACCTTTTTTAATATTCAGAGAAAGATTTAGGCCAGTGTGCTTCAGGTAGACAGAACTACTGAAACTTGCAGTGATGGGCCTAAAATTCCACTCCTCCTCATATATTTTGTCAAAGCTGTAGGATTTGACCCTCAGCTAATAGATGGCGGAAGAGGTTCATGCACAGATTTTCGACACAGGAAAACAAGACAGGTAAGTCCATGATGGCTAGGCAGAACCAAATAAACAGACTGTCCCTTAGAGGTGTTTCAAGAAGCAAAATGGGAAAGGAATCAAAGCTTTTCCTTCGTACTACAAGTTGTTTGAGATTACTTACCTTCATGACCACTATACAGTCAGGAACCATACACTTTGTCTCAAACTTGTGTGTCCCACCACTGTGACATCAGTTCTTGCATCCCCTTATTGTTTGAAAGGTTCTGTGTGAATGCAGTGTTTAGACATCAGAAGAACTCCAGTAATCCAATTTATGTCAAGGGATACTTTGGGGAGAACCAGTGCATTTGCCTTGATTATTCCAAACCAGTATTTTGGTATTATTATGTACATTTTGGATAGCACATGCCTTTTCCATCTAAAATTCCTTTGCAGGTGGACTCTATATCACTTTTACTTAATTTTCTACTGTGGTAGCATAAATATGCTTAGATTTAAAACTTTAGAAACTTCAGCAATCATAAGAAGACTGAATTATTTTTTTTTCCTCTTTCAAAAGCATAATGAAGTGCATAAACAAGATACACTGTGATTTTAGTCTTCAGTACACAAATATCCAGATGTCCCGCACTTGAAACAGAAAATTCAAAAGTGCTCTGAACTTTCAAATCTCCCGTTGAATGTGTTTGTGATTAGACAGTTAAATACATATAACCAATATTTGATTCCTCTCTAGTGCTTTATGCTATGCACCTGATGCTTAGTGATATTATTTCTGCCAAAAGGATGCATCATTGTATTACTCCAATGTGAAGTAATACAAACCTTAAAGAAATTACTTATGCTTTTCTTCCACATTTATTGTAAAAATTAAAAATTACTATATATGCATTCTCTTAGATAAATAGGTAGGAAAGCTAAGATCATGAACCAGTGATTACTTAATAAGTACTAAAATGAACTTATACTAAGGCTTGGTTGCACTAGTTAAAAATGACACTTTTTTAAAACAAGAAAGAAGAAAACATCCATTAGAACATATCAGTAACTTCCAAGTGACTTGGCAGAGGAAATGGTTTTTTGTTTGGTAATGAGAAAAGTCACCCAGATGTGTTTTAGGTCTATACTTAACTAACTGCAGACACCACAACTTCAAAGGATCCATTTTATTTCTTTTTTGTACGTAATTGGACCTGTGACCCACAGGGCCAAAAATACCCATAGGCAAACTACCCTCTGTTCCCTAGCTGAACTTGAGACAGACTTTCCAACAAACTTGCTTACATCCTTCCCTCTCTTCGAAGTCTTACACCTCAGTCCTAGCCCTAAATTTATAATTCATTTAAAACTGTTATACAAAATCTTTTGGGAATTAAGACCACAATGCCAATGTAGTTGTTTTACTAGTTTTCTTTATACTTAAACATCTCAATTATAACGGGATATAATTGTGCCAGCTGCTTCTCACTGATGTACAGGTTGATCTAAGAGAATGGTCTCATATGCTACTTTACACAGCAGACAGGACTCCTTCCAGCATTTTCAACACCTGAAAAAGGCACCTTCCTATCTAATAAACGAATAAGAAAGTATTTTAGTGATTTTAAAGTTTAAGTACTATTTTTAATTGACAAACAAACCATATTTTTTGTCCAATAAGTACTATGCTAGATACAGCTGTATTTATAGGACCACAGAGTAGGACTGTTGAAACTGGTTTGCATTAATATTCAAGTAACGCTGACTTGGTTCACCTCACTAAGTTGGGGTTACAAAAGACCCACTAAACTAATAGTTTCTAACTATTATTTCTCTCAGAAGGACCACAGGTAGAAAGTTTGATATTTATCAGCAAGGCTTTTGTTCCTGTCCCTTCTAACAGGACAATGGCCTAGCATTCTTGCACCTTCTTCTCGTGCAAAGCCACTGTTCCCACAAAAATACTTTAAGCATTTATTCAGTCATCAGCTGCTGTCCTTGGACCTAAGAAGTAGAAAATTAAACTTGATAGGACACCTCTTTTGTCTCTAAAGGGACAGAATCCAGACACAGCAGCTGTCAATCTCCAGTTTCTTCTAGTTTCTTTCTTATTCAAAGGCACTCCCTTGAAACAGGTGACACCTATACTTCAAGCCCAGCACAACATTTTTGTCAGAAAACCAAAGTCATTTCCAACTGGATAAACATTTGGCAGCACAGATTTTGTAATGTTTGCTGTGCTATGGTCTTTTCTACTAACACAAGGGACATCTACAGGCATGGGCATGAAGGTGCAATGTTTACTAGTAACCACTGCTACCCTTTCTCGAATGGAGATTTCTACCCCAGTTGTAAATATAGTATTGGTCATAGAAGGGAAAATTAATAACCTTAAACACATTCTTTTATCCATTTTACTGACACACGTCAATGTTTGCCTCAAAAAGTGAAAGAATGCCATTCACTTCAGAACTGTAAAGTTGGCAAACCTTACAGAGGTAAGCTCTTTTGTTGTGGTTTTCCTCTCTTCTGTTCCAAACTATTACCTATTCTCACAGATAATTAGCCTGACATTTTCATCCCAGTGTTAACATGAGTTGCCGCCTGGGAAATAATAATAAGGAAAAGAACACAAGCTGAGAATGTAAAAAAGCTCCAAGAATTGTCGTTTGGAGAATAACTGTTGGAAGCACATCTATGAAACAGGAGGCCATGGGCCAATTTACTATCAGTGAACTTCAAATCACGTTTAAGTTCCAGACAAGATGACATCAATTTGAAATGTGTGTTCATAATTGTACAGGGACAGAAAAAAAGAACACTGGAGATATACAGCTCTTTTAAGGTGTTACTCAGATGGATACTGTATTCTGCTACTTAAATCCTGCTAACTGTACAGCTAAGCTGGAAGAGTTTTTGGTATAAGAAGAAAATGATTTATGGACCTATTTTACTGTTATTATGTGGCAAATGATGTACCTGGCTAAGTAAAATGTACCACGTAAGTACGGATGGAAAACAGAAATATTTCAGGAGGCTTAAGGCATCATACCCAAAATGAGTAAATATGCCTTGCAGTCACTTATTAGGGTATGTAAGAGACATAAGATTCACATTGAAGACCGTAAGGAAATCAGCTTTTATGACAATCTTTGACTTAAACCTCATCCTCTAAACCATCCAATGTCTGGGTTTCTGCAGTCGAGTAAAGCACACTTGGAGAGGAGAGGTGATTAGAACAGCCATTACAGATGGCACACAAGCTCCTTCTTCGTGTCCTACACCACCATCATCACCCCGTCTTTCTTCAGCGAACCTTTCATGTTCCTGGTAGCACTTCCAGTAAATGAATGTTAAAATTGCCAAGAGAAGTTCAGCTGCTGACTAGGTAACTTCACAGACAAAACTTTCAGATCAGAAATGAAGTATACCAGAGATCTTAGATGGTCTTCATGTTATTGGACATTTCAGCCTTCAGAACTGGATTTAAACAGTAAAATTCTAGGGAAAATAATTTGGGTAAAGGTCTCAAGTCTTAATTATTTTTTTTTGTAGTCTGAACACAAAGCTGTTTAAAGTAAATGCAGATTAGGAATGCAGGAGTTTCTGTGCCGATCAGTTTGGAAGAGGCACTAACACTAGTCAGGAACTCAAGATTTAAGACTACATCAAACTTAGATATGTAAATGACAATGAAAAACCCAAGAACTTACTGCAAATTATTCAAGTCCCAGAACCAATTTTAAAGTAGGTTGAGGATGAAATGCACTGATCTTGAGGGAAGCTGGTGTGTGTGTGTGTAAATGCACTCCACTTCTTTACTGAAATAAGAATACTAGTCTGTAATTTTCTGACACACTAACGTTTCATTTTGGGAAGTGCATCACTTTGATTGCAGTTAGTGAACATCAGTGATTGACACATCACTGATCATTATTACAACTATTACAAACTGTGACTTATTTGTTAAAAAGGAAAATATATTTGAATAGCAAGTCCATGTATTATTTTTTACACCTATGGCAAATAACTTTGCGAATAAAAATAGAACATTTGTTGCTCAGTTTGCAGATGGATTTGAGAGACTGGAATACAATACACTGAGGAAGCGACGAGTAATCACAACAGCATAAGGTCATCTGGCAAGCAACTTTCCTAGTACTAAATTGTTTGAGCTTAATGATTACTTCAATGAAATCAACACACTGTATTAATTGTAGCAGTAACCATTATAATCAGTAGGATTTCCCATATATACCATCCCTTTAGAAAAGTTGCTTTAAAAAAGTTGTTTCTTTCACTGTTTGCATATAATTTATAGGAAGGAGAGAATATGTCTTTTCACTGTGTAACAATTTGTGGATATTGTAACTGGCAGGATATTTATTTAAGGGGCAATGATACTGATTTTCTGAATTCTAGTTCATTATTTCAGTTCTGACAGTTCTCTCAATGGCTGTAAATTTCATTCTCTGAAATTAGTAGGGTTTGTTTTGTTTTATCTTGGTTTTTTTATTTTACCAACCTTCTAACCCTAGGACTAAGTAGTCTTTCAGGCAGCAGTCACACCCATGGCCAGATACAGGATTTGAAGCCAGTGTCTTCAGTTAAGGACTCTGTCCTTCAGACAGTCACCAATGAATTTTCTTCAGTAAAGATGAATTGGATTATGGATTATTAAATGTCTTTTAGGAGTAGCACATTTTATTTCCATAGTGAACAGATCAACAATGCCTCCCTGAGCCTCACTCCTCCACTTCAATTACATTATATTAAAAAGCAGAAATCACACCATCAGACGACTCATCACCTACAGCAATATTAAGAAGAAATTTCCTTTTGAGAGACTAAATCAGCTGTATGAGGTTTATTTGGGTTTTGGGGGTTTTCTTTCCTTTCTGTCCTTTATTCAGAGGAGCAAGAGAATGGAAGCTGTGCAGTTAGACAAGCAGCATTATATATTGCAACTTCACGTTAGTACGTGCACCAGCAAGGCATCTCTTTTGCTCAGATGGCCTCAGGAAGTTCTCAGTGTGAAAGTGTGCTTACAGGCTGCTACCTTCAAAGCTTTGGGGAAACGTGAAGAGGCCTTCACATCCAGTTAAGGCCTCAAATCTTTAACCAGTGCATTCCCTAGATGGGTCGTAGCGTTTCAGTATCCATCTTCATTCTGCCCTAGACATGGCTTATGTCTTTATATGGATGTTCTGTATTACAAATAAACCTTCAGCCTATCAGTTACTCCTCTAAGACTTTTCATTTCTGCCTTGGACTGCATCTCCATTCCAGGTTCACCCCTCTGAGCCTTCCTGCTACACCAAAACACAAACAAGGCTTAGTGAACCAACACAACCTTATGCAGGCCAGCGTTTCCTGAGTCCTTCGGTGAACCTAGAGATGAATACAATGCAAGAGAACCCCTGGCAGCTGCTTTGTCAATTTGAAAGCCAAGTAAGGAGAAAAAAATAGCTTAGGAGTTTCAGATTAAAAAATAATACAGTACTTTTGCAGAATTAATTGGTTGTGGATGAATTTCTTACACAGTGGTCTGTATTTTTTCTTACAGTAAAGAGATGAATTATATGAGTGGCTATGTATCATATTATATGACTGAGATCTATAGAAGTTGATTCTGACTGCTATATCTTAGTAATATATGTACCAACGACTGTGCAACTATATGTTTTCAAGGCCTATAATGATGCTGTAAGCCACATTCAATGACAAATATGCCAGAAAAACACTGCTAGATACAACACCAAGAACCTACATTCGAATAATTTTCCTCTTTTCTAAGGCTTCATAGCTGAATCAGAGTAAGACAACACACCCCACACATTTAATTCAAAGCTATAGAGACAAAGCCTTTTGTAAACTAGGAAGAAGTAGACAGAACTGCATAAAAGCATTAACATGGCAGAGATGTGCTTCCTTCCATTAGCTTTTCCCTTTCCTCACAAAAGTGTATGGAACAAGCTGTAATAGTGGACACATCTATCGAGTCCTGCCTTAGGATCCTGCTTGTCCACTTTAGAAATTGGAGCTTTTAGTTTTAAGGTGTAACAGCAATGCTTACTAAGTATTGCTCCTGGTAAATCCCAGAAAGTGTGCTCCCAACCAACTTTACTCAATTTAAGATCAAGAAAAAAATCAAGTGTAAGACCAGGGCACTAAATGCGTCTTTTATGATGTAAGACATTAGCCCCTGAACCCAGTGTGCATCAGCTCAGTACTACAGGCCTTAACTTTCTTCCACTGAAGTGAATAACAAAGCTTTTCAAAATATGCAACAATCTACCTAATGATATGAAAATCATAGCACATCGTTTTCTTTTGCATTCTGTAAGACTTTGTGACTTCCCATATTTTTTTCTCAATCAGTTCCCTTTAATGATGGCAGTTATTTAACTTCGATAATTGGATAGCAGCATATGATTTTTATGTAGTTATTTGCTGTGAAATTAAAACATTAACCATTTATGGGACACCACTGAAATAAGTAACTGTATACATATTCCAGAAAACAAAATCTTTCACTTGTATCGACTCAAAGATACACTCCTGTACTTCATATCATACATAATTTTCTCTTCATAGTCCTAGTATAATTCACACTTACATTCTTTTCTTTGTTCTGCAAAGAAGCCCTAGAGCTGCAAGAGGGAGCATGGTGACTTCCTCCAACTACAGGGACAAATTAAACTGCCTACAATCAAAAGGTATACTCCCAGAGTAAAAGGCTGCACAAAAGAAAAGTGAACAAGATCATATACAGAGAGAGAGTTCTTTCTATTCACTCATTGCAACTGCACTACTAAGATTTATGTTTTGTAATTAAATTGCCCCAGAGCTATTAGAGGTTCTGGATAAGTAACTCTAAAGAGGTTTAAAAAAACCCTGATGAAATCTTTCCAACTTATTACCATTCCTCATACACGTGACACGCTTTTTTCTGAACTTGCAGTGCGGGAAGATGAACCAGAAATCACATTGATGGTGTAGAAGACATTGAAGAACTTGAATTCTCTAAAAAGACTGTGCACTATGGTTGATTTATCACGCAAGATTATGTTTAGAGATGTTACTATGGTTGATATCCTCAGTTTTATTTAATTATTTTTTAAGATTCTGCCTGATCAAAATTTGCAAAGAGTGCCCAAGAGACAGAGGGAAACTGTGGCAATTCCATGGGCATCCATAAAGCTTTTTCCTCTCAAATGGCATAGTCCTGATAGAGTGAAGAATACAGTGTAACTGGATTAATAATTTAATTTTAATATGCCTTACAATTAAAGAAGTTATATTGAAGCTACGTTGTGGATAAATGTGTTTTTCACTGACTTCAGCATTAGTTTATGCTGAAGTTTCTTTAGCCTAGTGACATTTGAAAGCAGCAAGTTTTATTTCTGAGAGAAATTGCCTGAGCTTACTCTATTATGATTTGACATTTACATCGCAGCCATAGCCTGCAGCTCCAGCCAAGATCAAATCCCCACTGTTCATGCACAGATAAATGTACGGTCCCTGCTCCAGAGAATTTAAATCTGAGGTCACCTGCTACGCCAGCTACAGAAATCTAAATAACAAATTAGCAGTGTAGCCATTTGGACAACTGCAACCCTGAGGTTGTTGTTACTGACATGGAAAAGTCTGAAGGAGGAGCTTTTTTTGTATGCAGCCCACATAATCTGGGTAAATATGCTTTCTAAGATGGAAACCAAACAACATAAATTCGTAATGTGGCCTAATATTTGAATATAGCACTTTTTCTTGAGCATAAACATCATGCTATGATTCAGACCACTGAGAAAGGGTCATTAATTTAGAATTCGATTTATTTTACTTGTCCATGAAAGGTTTGCATTACTGATCTAGCTGAAGTTTTATTATGTTTGCTTTGATGAAGGCTTATTTCTTAGAAAGCTAGGATTTCATTTTCCATTTTTAAAAATGTAGGACTTGCTGAAGTTTGGACTTGGGTCTGTCTTTCAGTTGTGAAATACAGCTTAACTTGACTCTACTTCACCAAGACTGTGCAAATTCTGAAGGGCTATCTGCAAACCAAAGACCTTGATTTGTTTTGTTAATGCCAAGGCAACTAAACAGCGTACTGTTCAGCTTTACTTCTAGATTAGTTGCTTTTAGTACCTTCTAAGATCACTTTCACTTCTCCTACCCTACAATAGGCCCATATATATTGAAAAATTAAATTCAAATACGTATCAAATATATAGCAAACACAAAAATGTCAATACTTAATACTTAATCATAACTTAAATTTATTTTACCTTGCCTAAAGTCTACTTCTTGATGTAATTGTACAGCCTGCCAGGGAGTTGTGAGTACTCAGCATCCAAAATTCAACTGTATCCTACTTGGGAAGCTCACACAGGGGGATGCTGATGAAGTGTCACAACTCTCCTTCATTCTGCCTCCCATGCATAGGTGTCCTTTGCAAGAAATTCTCTGGTGCCTGGCACTAACAGCATTACAGAGAATTACATCCTTCTACCTATAAAGAGGCTGAAAAGTTTAGCCTAAAAGCTAAAAATCTTTACCTTGTAATATTTATAATGTGAATTTACTTATTAGAATTTCTTTTTTTTCTTCATCTGCAATTGTGTTTGCAGATTCTGTTAAAAGAATGTTTTCATATTAACCCAGATCTGAGTTGAATTCTTGAGTTAACTTTTACTGTTACACTTGGAATACTTTTTGCAATGCTATTTAAATTCCTTTATTGCATGACTGCACATCTCTGTTGTGAAGGATTTTATTGGTTTGTTGGACATACTTCAAGTCCCATTAAAGGTTATTCAGGATTTTGTTTCACTAGGTTTTTTTTTCCACCAGTGAACACAAACTATTTTGTTGTACCTTTCACTGATCTTAATTTCATCAATTTTATGCATTCAAGTCTTTGTTTCGAGTCACTTGCCAATTAAGTTGCTCAAATACATCCTTATTTATTAAAAGTGGCTGCGTTTTCTGCTTAGTTAGCAGCAGTGAGTGAACCTATTATGAATAGATAATGACTGAGGCCTTAATTATTATTATAATTCTCTTTGATTTGGTTTCTATCAAGACCTGTATTATTCATAGTGGAATCCTTTGAACTCTTAAGGTTATGGAGAAACTGATGCCATCTTCAAGTTAGTGAAGCTCTGGAAAGCTCTTAGGCTTCATGGTGAATTTAAAATCCAGTATTACTGTCACAAAGCTCTTGTAACTCTATGATCTGACTACATTTCAAATATAGCCATTGATAGAATAATATCTCTGTCCCTGGCTGGACCTGTAGATGGGCTTGTTAACTATGGTTTAGGTAAACAACTTCTCGTGTTCTCCCTCTTGCCTTCCTCTGTAAAAGTCTGTTGGACTGTGAAGTACTTCAAGAAGTTCAAATTCTCCTGAGGCTTCTACCTTCATTAATTATAGCACCCTCCTACTCACAAAAGAGGGAAGGGAAACGTCCAGAGGTAAGTGAAGGAAAAGACAGCGTCTCTTCAGCCCAATTGCAAACAATTATTTAAAAAAAAAAAAATTCAGCATTTTTGAATGCAGAAAACTCAGGTGGCAGTCAATAAAAAACCAAGAGATGATCATTTCAGTTGACCTCCCTACTATCACCCCTGAATCTACTCTGCTGAACTTTCCAAACATACCCACAGCAGTGTGAAGCCATTGTGACCCTTCTTTACTGTTGCCACTTATCAATATTCATTGCATAACAAAGCCTTTTGCTTCATTTTCTGCCTCAGTTTTTTAAAATATATCTGTGTATAAACATTTTATTGTAATGCCTGTAATATCTACTCACAGATGGGTTTTTTTTTGCAACTAGAAGCTGCTAATAAAGTCTTCTGATGAACTGCCCAGATATGTCTTGACCACAGAAGGACTTGCTGTCTCCCCCAGCCTTCAGAGCTCCCCCCACCTGTCCATGGCCCATGACCCCATGTCAGATCCTGGGGGCAGTCAGCCCCATCCCCGGTGATGCTGCCGCGGGGCCAGTAACCAGCTCCCCACAGCCCTGCCCTTCCTGGCCATGGACCCCACTGAGCATGGCCCCATGGCCTGGCCCAGGCCTACACCCAAGGAGGTGCCTGGTGTTAGGGCTGCCCTGGTGTCCAGCTGCTGCTCTGCTTCAGCCAGCAAAGTCTGATACCAGCTCTAACCACCGCCTTTTTGCTGTCATCAGTGGAAAGCCAAGCCTGCAGCAAGAAGCTCATGAGCAATACAACCCTGCATAGTTTATCAATTATAATATCAGTAATGCTTTAAGGCACAGACAACAGTGAGCAGTTATTTAAGAAACAACACAAAACTTACTAACTTAGACGTTTTCTCTTGGGTAACACTCATATAGAGACCCAAATCTCTAAGTAAGTGGCAACAGCAGACTCCTCTGCAAGCATCCCTCAAGCAGTGTCTTCACTGGCTTGGGTGAGACCCCCCCGAAACGATTCTGCTGGATACTCACCACCCACCTAGCGCCTGGTCCTGTGCGATCACTCCAGCACATTATCTCCTAACTATCTCAGCTTTGCACAGAAGGCTTCCTGGCATGACCATTTCTGCATCTGAGTAAACGGTTTCCACTGACTATTTAAAATTATCAGTGTACAGTTTGGCAAATTTGACCGTAGGAGCTGCCTTGTGACAGCCACTTCCACAACAGCTGCAAAGAAAAATGTTGAAATAACATGATTCTAACTTCTGAATTTGGCTAATCATGTGGATTAGGTATTTTCTGCGTAAGAAAAAACCTAAGTGCTTATTTTAAAATAATGATGGTATATTCCACTCAGCAGTACTGCTCTAAGACAAAGTTAGATGGATACTGAAAGATTATTCATCTCCAAAATAGACATATTTCCTCATGACAATACTGATTCCTTAGCACAGACACAACAAGGTGTTTTGTCAAATAATGCAAAACAAAGGCCAGCACTGTGAACTTTCACCTTTTTTTTCTGAATGTTTAGATGTACGTGGATATTCAATTCTCCTAATGTCACTCAAAATGAGAAGGTTCATATAGGCTGTACTGGCAAGAGTGAAGGCACTAAAAACTAAACCACAACCCCCAAACCTCAAAGATCAAGCAGCATATTGGTTGGTTGTTTTTCTTGCAAAATGACAGGAGGAGGTGATGCGAAAGTCAGTTCACTAGAAATGGATGCTAGTTCTAGGAGGGTCAAGCTGAATTTTCTTGCTTTTTGACATGATCAAATCTGTAATGCAAAATGTTGACACTGCGGCCATATACGTGTTATTGACTTCCTTAAATACGGAACGAAAACCACTCACATTTATATGAGAATGTCAAAGCTCACACTGTATATGACAACCTATTACATTTAATATTAAAATACTTCATTTGTAGCTTGAATTACCTCATTTTTACTCTGTCACCCTTTGTAGATGTTTACTACTCCTAAAAAAAATCACTTAAAAATACAGTATGAAAATTAATTAAAAATTTTTGAGTCTTTTTATATGCCTAGTGGTATAAAGTGACCATTACAGTGTAAGAAATAAAGTCATTTTATACAGCCTATGGAGGATTACTAAAAATGCTAACAATCTCTTGACAGTGTTAATAGTTCTTTGATGGCTATGTCCCTTTGGGGCTTTCTTTGGATTAAACTGAAGTGATTGATTTTCATTTCAGAGAAGTAGAAGGCATTTAAAACCACTGGTAAAAAAACCACTAGACATGGACAATTCGGTGTCCTATATTCTAAAACACCTTGTCTGGTAAGAAAAAAACACCAGAATAGATATAATTGCTGGGCAGCAAAGCAAATGATGAAGTCAGATTGCTCAGTCACACTGCTCAAAGCAGCCCTGTGGCATGTGAATACCCACTGGAGCGCCTATGTCTGCCAGGCTTTTCTTGCTGCGGAGATGATACTGCATTATGCAAATATGCAATGGTAAAAGACAACTTTCAGTAGCAACAAGGCTGTTAATTTTACTAGGTCTTTTGTTAAGCAAGATCCAGGCACTAACAGTGAAAGCGCGTACCAGGTCTGAAGGGAAAAGTGCAATGGTATTATTGACAGATGTACCACTTAGTGCAGGTGGTGTACACAGAATATTAAAAGCAGTGCTGCCATCTCTTGGTTGTTTTGAGTTGTAGTAAACATGTCCTGTATTTACCACATCTTCAAAAAACCCAACCCAAACCTGCAGAAATGAAGAGCACAACATGACATTCTTCAGCAGACTGGACACGGCAGGGTAACGTTTGACTATTTCAGTTAACAGGGCTACCCCTCCAGATTAAGCTCATGCCTCCCTATTGGCCATATAGCAAACATTCATACAGTGGGGGGGTTTTCCCCTCTCTTCTTGCCTTTGGGGTACTTTTACTTCCTGAAAATAGATCACATTTGGAGCAGACAAAAGGAAAATCTCACATGCCATTTAGGATATTCTGTGTTAAATTTGCCATTTAGGATATTCTGTGTTAAATTCTGAGCCTAAAAGCATATGAGTCCTGCAGGGAAGATTTCTGCAGGGATTCAGTTTTTTTTTACTCAGGAGAATATAAAAGTGCCTTACATTTCTATTTTATACGTATGTATGTATATATATATATACACACACTTATTAGTATATACAAGAATGTATATGCAATATAGTTGCTCTGTTATACTGGGGGAATTAAAAAATCAATTGGATCAATACTGCCCAGATGTTGGGTACTGCCTTCCTGATAGAATCCAAAAGGCAAAACTTGCCAATGAACTGCCAGAAACAAAGCCTGTCTTCTCTTGCCTCCTAGATTTCAATCCCCCTGGTATGCAAACAAGGGTTGCATTATATTTTCTTCCATAGGAGAAATAAAATAAATTATGGTGCAACAGAAACCTGCATACCGTCTCCCTTATAAATTAAGTCTCCTAATGTTATTAAAATAGATGTTTATTGATGTGGCTCTATTCGTCTAAGGTTTTGCTTGGATATAAAGTTTTGAGACCCCTAAAAATCATCCGGTCCAAATTACTCTTTAAGATGTTCTAAAGAGACAGAACTTCTGCATATATAATACTTGTACTGAGTATTTTCTTCCTATAACTCAGGCCTTTCATATGTCCTCAGTTGTAAATCTAAAACACAAGTCAGTCACTGCTCTGTCCCCAAAACCTGTTTAAAATGCTTTCAAGGGCAAATTCATTAGGCATACAAATAGTGTCAGTAGCAAAATTCAAAAGCACTTTCTGAAAAATGTATCTCATTTAGGTTTGATCTCTTCATTTAGATCAAAAGTGATACACACAAAAGAAAATACATCATTCATTATTCCAGCTTCAACAGTTAAATGAAGGTGCTTCATTAGCTACTTTCTGTTACCTTTGTGGGGCTCACCCTTGCTTGTCATAAAAATACAGAGAAATTAAGGTTGGGAGGGAGCTCTGAAGACCACTTAGGCCAACTCTCTGCTAAGAGCAGGTCCAATTAGACCAGGCTGCTCAGCATTGTGTTTGCATGAGGATTCAACATCTCTGAGGACAGAGATTCCACAATCAAACCGTGCACCTCTTCCCAAATGGGACCGCTGTTGTGGTGAAAATTTTACAAGTCCTGATATCTAGTAAGAATTGCCCTTACTGAAGGTAAGGTCCATTGCCTTTAATTCCCTTCCTGTTGGCTCGTGTCTTACATGCTGTCCACCAAGTCCCCTGAGCTGCTTGTAATCCAGGCAACCCAAGCACGTGCTGTTGGATGGGGTTATTGAATTTCAGATGCAGGAGACTTAAACTGCGTGCAAAATGGAAAGAACTGCAGGATATAAAGGACAATTGTCACAAGTGATTAAATGGAGTGCAGGGTGGAAAGGTAATAATGAAACATATCCCTTCCTCTGAATACCCACATTCAGGGGGTTTTGCAGCAGTTACTTGGCAGCTCAGTTCTTTGTAAGCTAGGGTGCAGGGGCAGGATGGGAGAGGCATCAGATTATCAATTATGTGATGTAGCATGACATCCGAGTAATGAATTGCAATTTATAAGACTCTGTCACATCTTACTACTGCTTTGCTTCTGCATGGATAACTCATGACTCCTCAGCTGCCTTTAGATTTGGATATATATGATGCAGATACTGTGGCACTGGAGCCTCTCTGTATGTAGCAAGGGAAGAAAAGGAGAAAGCAGAGAAGCCAAAACACAAAAGGGAAAAAAATCCCATGGTTCACAGAACTTAAAATCTGCTGTTAATCAAACTAAGACTTTCTATCTATAGCTGCAAAAGTAGGCTAGCAATTAATATGTCAGGCACCACAGGAGAATAGAAATGCTATGATACTGAGCTGCATGGAAGCAAAACCAAAAACTTCATCAGTACATTGTCCAAACTTTGATTAAAACTCTTTATCTCGGCATCAGGAAATCCTGCATTATATATCAATTTTTATGCACTCCAGCCATTCGATTGGTCCGCAAAGTCAAACATTTTTCTTTTTTCTTTCAAGATACCAGCTTTTTTGTCAATGTGGATGTAAGCAGAGATTACCTTTATATGAAGAACCTCATACTTAAGGCTGAATGGATACATTCACCAACTCAGCTGAGCTTTTGACCTAATATGTTCAAAATAAAAAAACCCAACACCTCAAGTCCAAATTTTGCTTAACTATTTAAAACCTGAGAAGTTGCAATGGAATCAAGAACCACTGCAATATACCATTCCCATTCTGAACCTACTTTCCAAATATTACTGAATCAGATGTTCACTAATAAAAAAAGTAAGTGGTTCTTCATCAGATTATATTGACTAGTCACAAACATGACAAGAGGAACAGCTAAACTGTGGAAGATGTAATATTATGTTGTTACATATAAATTTTACCCCGAGGTTCCCATTAAGAATGCATAATCAGCTTTTCTACTCAAATAATTAATGTTGGTTAGGAGAACTGCTTAAAATACTGTAAAAAGAAACCATGAGTAATGCTTTTTAAGATATTATATGCTTGTTGCAATATTTCACCATATAATTCAAGCCCCATTTGCTTTGCAAATCAGCGATTCAAGTTAACAAGTGGCACCCAAAGGGCATAGCCTTGTAGTAAGGAAGTCACCAGACATAACAGCTGTTCAACTTGGAGAAGAGAAGGCTCAGAGGGAATCTTATTCATGTATATAAATGCCTGAAGGGAGGGTGCAAAGAAGATGGAACCAGGCTCTTTTCAGTGGTGCCCAGGGACAGAACAAGAGCCAATGGGCACAAACTGAAACACAGAAGGTGCTGTATGAACATGAGGAAACACTTTATTGCTATGTGGGTGATCAAGCACTGGTACAGGTTTCCCAGAGACTTGTGGAGTCTCCATCCTTGGAGATATTCAAGAGCTGTCTGGGCGTGGTTATGGACAAATAGGTCTAGGTGGGCCCTCCTTGAGAGGTCCTTTCCAAACTCAATCCTTCTGTGATATCAACCTAGACAGAAGGACAACTTGCACATAATATGGTATTGGTGTCGCAGTACCAAAAGCAAGCATCTTGTACGAACCGTAGGGAGTCGATGACATTATGCAACCATCAAAATATTTGAAGACATTCTCCAAGCTATAAAGCATCATCTCCGTATGACAGTTACAGTAGCTTTCCAGGGCATTATGTTCATTCATTTCAATAATATATGGGTCATAAATTAATCATGTTTCTGCAGATACCATATTAACAAGAATGGTAATTACTACAGTACTTTATGTACTATTGATGTTCCACAAGTATATCATCTAACTATTAATTTTTATAATAGTACCAGTCTCTGACAATGCTTTTGTCTGGCATTGCTTTAATTATAGTATCTGACCCTGGTAGTTTATCTGATGGAACCAGCAATAACCTGGAACTAAGTTTTCTACTTATATTTTCATGAGACACCTCTACTCTAATCAGTGCAGTGACATACTGTCAGCATCACGGCTGATGGTCACAGTATGGAATTATCAGTGTAATATTGCTCTGTCGCTTTCTTTACAAAATATACCAGTGTAGTGGGTCTGGCTGAGCTGCTTTTCCCCATCCAGCCCTTATGCTGTAGTACTGGGAGCTGGAGTGTGTTGAT
>WUAM01000071.1:28991951-29035327 GCA_024336885.1 Actenoides hombroni
TCGTGTGAGCTGGCCCACCATGTCTCAGTGATAGCAACGAGATCAGGGTCCTGAGATCGCGCCCAGATCTCTAGTTCACCCTGTTTGTTCCCCATGCTGTGTGCATTGGTGTAGAGGCATTTTAGCCAGCTGGCAATGCTAGAGCATCTCCTGACTGGTACCGACCCCGAGGTAGCAGTGTAGCTGACACAACACCCCACAGATGTCCCCGGCTTGTTTCCTGCGAGCCAGGTTTTTCCCCTTTCCCCCTTCGAATCTCGTTTAAAGCTCGATCAGTGAGCCCAGCCAGTTCCTGAAGACAGAGGTCAAGGTCACCTACACAAGCTCAAATGGTGAGACGTAGAAGATAGGGGTGATGAAGGGAGAGAAAATATTATGCCTGACTGCAATATTTCTTTCAAACTCAACACAAACTTGAATCTATTTCCTCAAGAACAGCAACAAGATAGGCTTTGTCTTCATCTGTGGAACAGAAAAAGATCAGTTTGTCTGGAGCTCTGGAAAGCCTTCAGGTGTCTGCATTTTGACTTACTCCTTGTACAAATGCATTGTTACACAACTTCTGTTTCATGACTGTTTCATTTCTAAACTGCTCTAGGGGTAAATCATGTCTGTGTGGAGAGACACTGTTGTCTACAGAACCACCAATGGGGTTTCATAACTCACACAACGTGCCTCAGTAAAAGAACGAGCTATCTGCTGATAACAGCCGAAGGCAAACCAGTGGAATCATATCCACTTCTACTGCCTAATTCTGTTGTGGTAAAAATTTCTTTAGAATCTCAGAATCAGAGAGTCCCTGTCAGGTATTCTCTGCTTCTCGTTTCTCCATACAGCCTTCCAGATATGCAGAGATCCTAATAACCAGATCAGGAACTGACACACAGATGAGATGACTACACAGAGCAGCAAATGAAGCCAGTAATGTCTCTTCAGCAATTAGTCCCCTATTTCACAGATTGAGTAGCCAGGATCAATGGGTATTTTCAACTTTCATCTTTGGTTCTCCACCTGTAAGCAGGACATAGTATGGTTCCCAGATGTCTCTGCCTCATCCTCCTGTCCCACTCTTCTCTAGACTCTGTGCCTCTTTCATTTTCCATCCCTTTTAATTTCCCAGACCAGTTGATTCTGGTGTGTGACCATTAAATATGTTTCTTCACATTACAGGCTGAATCTGTGTTCTTTCAGATGCCTCAGCCATGTTTTGAACACAGGTTTCTTCTCCTTGACTTTACCCCCCATACAGACATGTAACTGTAATGCTAAATGCACCTGGAGGTCTGCTTCTTGACCTCTTTCCATTGGACTCAGAAGGACTCCTTAACCTGACAACATGTTGGGAAGGCTGGGGTAACAGTGAAGAGACTTCCCTCACAGCTCCAGCCGTACATCATACTAGGTAGATGGCAACAAGCATTGTAGGAAAACAGGGATTTATCTCTGTAACTCTGTGCAAAGGCACATTTAATTCCTCTGTTAATAGCAAGGCCTTTTGGTGCAACTCTATTACAATGACAAATATGATAATTAGTAGAAATTCCCTTCAAAGCTTCAGTGTCTGTATCTTGAGAAGGAAATATTCAACCTGGAAGGTGCAGCTTGGCAAAATAAGGATATTCCATGCCATATGATGTCAGCTTAACAATAACAGCTAGAAAAAAGGGGGAGGGCGGGCATGGGTTTGTCCTCTGGAGTAACCGATACACGTTTGGAACCCTGCTTCCCAAAAGGGAGCCAGACATCGTCTGCTGATGGGAAGCAGAGAATAAATCTTGTTTTCTTTTGCTTCTGCATGCACGGCTTTGCTTTGCTTTTCATTAAGCTGCCTTTGTCTTAACCTATGAGGTTCATCTTACTTTCTTCTCCCTTGTTCAGCTGAGAGGAGGAGATGGGGGAATGGTGGGTACCTGGCATCCAGCCAAGGTTTAACCACCACAGGACAAAAAGAACGTTGTAAAATCATTAAAGCAGAGTCCAGCAATGTATCATAAAAAGGAGAGCTAGAAGGGGTATAGAGAAATAGTCTTGCCACTCGTATCCCGTTCTTGGTAGATATTCTACATGTCCTTCAAATTACAGTTTTTACGGCCTCCTCAGGCAATCTATTACAGTGTTTATCCATCCTTAATACTACAATGTATTGCTCTAATTTTTCAACAAATGGCTTGTCAAAAGCAGTTTGAACACAGAACCTCACTCTGTAAGACACAACCAAGTTTTACATTAACAACACTATATTTCCGAAGGTCGGTGTTTCCATGTTCATTTTAAACTAGTGCAATAATCAAGTGTCAGGCTTGCAATAACACATTTAAATTGTGAATGCAATCATTGGAAAGTTTTCAGATATTTTAGTATCGTGCCAGCAGTGGACTATTGTTGACAGTATAATCTTAAGTACATTCTTCATTGGCTTACATATCAGGACATGTTTGTATGTAAAGTATCTGCTATTTTCTTCTGTTATTATCATTCTGCTTTCATGTGGTTTATTTTTTCTTTTTCTTTCTATTACTGAAACAAAATAAATAATGAAAGACTTGAGCTAACTAAGACAGAATCTAAGTGACACTTAGCATCCTCAGATAAGGCTTTCAGACTGTAAGATCCTTTCTTAGGATCTTACAGGGTCCTTTCTTGGGCCACTGGAGAGAAAAATATCTATATTCTTATTGCTATAGCTTCTCTGCGCGAACTTTGGTGAGATTAAAATAAAATCTGATAACTTCATTTCATAAACATGCCACTGTTATGAGTTGGCAATGCTGAACATTACTGTGTTACTGCTCTCATGGAGGTGATATCTCAGGAGGGTACTTGGCAAGCAGAAGAAGAGGGAGAGCATCTGTGGAGGGGGTGTTTTAGAAGTCTTGTTGGAGATGGTGCCTTCAGAGACATATCTGTCTGTGAATGATATGACCCATAATACTATTGTAAAAGATAGCGATGTACTGTAAAAAAGAAAATGACATCAAACCTGGTTGCCTGGACACTTGCTGGAGATTTGCCTTTCTGTAACAGAAGCTTATCTGCTGCAAAACTGTGAAACCAGTTAGTTCCCTGTAGAGGAACAACAGGACTAATCTGTTTTCTTGATGTGCCTCATTGTGGAGAACCAGCACAAAGCCCCACCAAATGTTATATTAATGGAAACACAAAAAAAGTTGCCTAACCTTTTATTTTATCTCATTTCTTGCTTTTGTACCAACTTTTCTCAGTACTTTTTTTTAACCATTTCTCCAAATACTGGACTTTCATTTGGTGAGTACAGATGGGTTCAGACTTAATCTTGTATCAGGTTGCTCTGAATGATCAGATCACAAGTCTGTACTGGTCTTCAAAGTACCAGTGCATCTTTGAAGTGAACCTCCTGCTCTTTTCCAATTCCCAATCTTTGGTTTGCATCATGAAGTGGGCTCATGGCACACCAACTGAATTCTTTCAGAAACTTACCTCCAAGTGGCTCTCCAGGAGCCTAGCTTATCTAAACAACTAATGGCAGGTCAATCCATGGTACCAAACTAAAATCTGTTATAAGTCCCCTCAAAATGCTTCTGATATGGATGCTGTGCTCTCAGACCCTTCTGTTTCATTCTGCTGAGCCCCAAGAACTGTGCTACACTCCTGCTAATACAGACACAGCCATAAGCTCATTAGGTTTGAATACAGACCAAAAAAACCTTCTTTTCTCTGATTTCTCATTTGACTCAGTCTACTTCTGATTCTTCATGTTTACCAGCACTGCTTCCATGGATTCTGCACAATACTTCTGAGAGAGGGAAATTATATATGCTGTACTTTTATCTCTTCTGCTGTCAGCAGTTCCCCTTAAATACAAAGCTCTAGGGTAAAATTTGATGACTGGAAGATAGCATGTTCATTATGGATTTGGGGGGGACTTGTTAACCCCCTTTTCACTAAGAAAACCCCTTTTAAGATGTTCTTGAGTGCAAAAGAGACAGAAAAATTGTGAGGAAGAGAAGATGGGTTTTTGTCATATATTCACATACTAAAGAAGGAAATCACCTGTGAATAGAACCTGCCCTTAAAATGCACTGCTGTTAAACATTTCTGAATTGTTACAGGATCCCAAACTAGTCAGAACTTCGGGATAGATCTTTTTCAGACAACTGAAAGGCTTCTACACAACTCTCATTGCCACCCTCCCCAGAACTGTACTAGAGTAGAAGACAGAAACTTAACATTTATTCAGAAAAATCTCAGAAAAAAGCCTCACACCCCTCCTCCAGACAACAGACAAGTTTTGTATCCCAATCTTCTTTAGCTCATGTGTCTTCACAGTTGGGTCCTTATTTTGTCACTTGGTCTTAGCCAGCTGAAGAATGTTTTGAGTCTATGCAAGTCTGGACAGCTGCACTGGGCCCCTAGAAATTTCATTCCATTACTGTGAGGCTTGTCTGTCTGTGCCCTCATGTTCACTGCAGCCTGTACAAACCCATACATCTTGCTGGTCTGTATACAAACTGGAGATTTCCTGCTTTTGATTGTAAATCCTTTGCCTGCTGTACCCTGACTCCTCTGACATCTTCCCTTCTTGATTAAGTTCAGTTGCTTATGAAAAACGGAGCTATCTCTGAATATTTCTAAAGGGTTCCACCCAACCTGATCACTTACAGCAACATAGAAACATTGTAAGATAATGGGGGAAAGCAAAAACAAAACAAGCAAACAAACAAACACACCAGTAACAACCCACTCCCCTAAGAAACCAAACCAAACTAACCAACCAAAACAACAACAACAACAAAATGCTGTCCTACCACAGCTAAATATTCAGACCTGTAGAATTTGTAAGGAGTATTTTCAGAAATTCACATTTTTGAAAACCTATCTCCCTTTATTGCCATTTTTAATTTTATTTCAGATAAACTTTCTTATTAATTCAGTTGACAAAAGTCCATCCAAGCATGACGTGGTAAGCTTTACACAATCCACAATGAAGATGAGCAACAGTGTGTGACAAAACTTGAAGCTTAATAAGCTCCTGAATTACTGAGCAAATACACATTCCAGAATGAGATGAATTTTTAAGCTGCAGCATTTGCTGCCGGAAGTTTAGTCAAAATCTTCTCTGTCCACTGGTGAAATGTCAATCTTCTTACAGAACACTGCTTTTAAAAATCCGACTACATTTCTAAACTGTAGTGACTATTAGTGTCATGCCATTGGCTTTTGTTTAAAAAAAGCATGGATAAAATTTCCACTTGACATTTTCATAAGTCATGATAAAATATTGATCCTTTTTCTTTCTGCTCTGAAACATTTGTTGTGGGTTTTATTCTTTTTAGAAGTTAACTTTCAAAATTTACATTTAGCTAAAAAGGTTTTGTTGGGTTTTGTTTTTTTCTGCTTTGTATTAAATTTAGCAGCCTCCCTGTAGCCCTTGGAGATAACACCGTAACCAAAGCAATGGGAAAGAGTTTAACACGTTTGACTGAAAACGTGTTGAGTGGATGGAGAAGCACAATGCAGGCAAAACACTTTTCCAGGATGGATGATGTAGGAATTTTACTTGAAAGTTGCATTATTTTCTAAATGGGACCGTTGATCAACCTCTTAGCATACAAACAACCATTCTGCTCTCATCATATAACAGAAACATATCTTTTTCTTTTGGGTCATATTTTGCTCTAGAGTCCACACTGACCATATGTTTTTCATCTTTGTCATTTTAATACCTATATTCACAGGCACAGGCAAATGATATGTTCATTAGTTTAGAGAGTTTTTTCTGAAATACTTGAAGAATTTTATGTAAAAACAATTCACACAGAATTCTAACACAACTATTTTCCTGGTATTTATGTGGAAATAATAATAAAAAGCATAGAAAAACTTGGTTGGGGAGTGATGTTTTCATTATCTCCATGGATGGAAACTATCACCTCTCAGTGAAACCTGTTCCAATGTTTAACCAAACTCGTGGTGAAAAAGTGTTTTCCTTTCATCTGGTACGAATTTTCCATGTTCAAACTTGTCTGTGACCTCTCATTCTACCACAATGAAACTCTGAAAACAGTCTCACTATGTCTTCTTTATGTCCTCCTATTACCTGGTCGTAGACAGAAGACCTCTCTGACCCTTTCTTTAAAGACAGAGCCCCTTGTTCCCTCAGCCTATTCTCCTACCTTATGTGCTCTCTAGCCTCCAACCTTCTTGGCAGCCCTGCACTCAACTGGCTCCAGGATGTTAATACATTTCTTGTATTGGGGAACCCAAAACTGGATAAGGTACTCAAGATGTAACTCCACAAATTTTAAATAGAAGGGAGGAATCACTTCCCTTGATGTGTTGGCTACACTTGCACTACGGCAGCCCAGGATGCAGCTGGCCATCTTTGCTGAAAGGACACACTGCTGACTGTGTTCAGTTTGCTGTTGAAGTGCTCCTGCAGGTCATATTCCGTAAAGCTCTTTTCTACCTAGACAGCCCCCGACTATGTTTTCACAAAGGGTTATTCCATCCTAGGTGCAGGAATTTCCATTTGCTTTCATTTATAAATTTCAACTTCATAAAGGTCCACTCAGCCCGTTTCTCCAGCTTGTGGAGGTCCAGGTTGTGGCAGCCTCACCTCTGCTGGGCTACTGGATTTGTCAAACTCTAGTATTAAGTATCTACAAAGAGTATTATATATACTTCTGCAATAGAAGAAGGAAATGATAAAGCCTAAGCTAGATCTAACACCCACAGCTGTACAGGAGATCTTTATAACTGCAATTTTATTTGCTTGACCAACACAGTGGAAATTGTCAACCAATGTCACCATGCACTTCATCTATCTCTTCAATGTTCTTGAAGTGAAGGATCTTACGGGTTTATCAGTCAGACTTACTGGACATGTTTTCAGGGAATTTGCAAAAATTGCCTCCTCCTGTGTAAAACATGTCTCCTCAGTAATGAACTGTGAATGACATATGCATCTCCAAGAGAGAGAACTACACTGAAGAAAGCATATACAAAGCAGTTAAACTTTCCATGCAGTTCAGTAACTTGGGTTATGTTTTTGCTACCTGTAAAATACAGAAACTCTAACATGTTGCTTCAGACACCTACACACAAATATCAGCCTTTTCAGGAGACTTTCAATAGCAAATGGCAAACCACATTTCAATGGGGGGATTGAAATTCAGTTGAGAAAAGTCCTATTGCCCAATCAATTTCCAAACTATATGTTCAAAGAAAAAGAGTAGGCTATGCTTGAGCTACATTCCTGAGTTCAAAGAGTGAGGCTCCATCAAAAAATAAGTAAACAACTATAAGCTGCTCACATAAAAAAGTAATACAGAAAGTGAAACAGAAACTTAGTTTAAAGTTCTAAGTATTTACTAACAAGTAGGTACAGTGCTTCAATGAAATCCAAAAGATATTTGTTCGTGTAAAGACACAGATTCCATACATGTTACATGTATATGCATGCAACCTATTTTCTTGCTTGTTCAATCCACTCTGTGACACTGTTTTGTCTGGATTTTGTCTGAAAACCATGAAAACATATAGCTGAGTCTTATCAAAGTGCATCAGAGATGTGTTTTTCTTTCACCTCTGGAAAGAAAAAAATCCACTCTCATCAGCTTGCATTTTGAGAAAATACATGATGTGGTCATGGGAAATTCAGCAGTTTGAAATACATTAACATGTGCTTAAAATTACTGAAGAAAGACCTCAAAGATATGCAGGCACCTGATTACCCTCCATACAAAAAGGAGTGACAGACTGCTGAGTCTGGCCCAGAAGGAATAAGCACCTCAGCCAGAGGGATGGAGCAGTACAGAACATGACTTGGCTCCTTATACACTGCATGATGAAATTTTAATACTCAGCAGACTGTGTAAAGAACTGCTCAGAGTTTGCTAACAGGGAAACACTGTGGCATGGAAGAGTTCCATAAGTTTTCTCCTGCTTCATGGTCTAAGCATTTTATGCAGACTCATCAGAAGCCATTGATTTTCCTTTTGATTCACAGCCAAGAACCTGTTCCTAAAGAGAAGGCACTCAAGTCCTTTTGGTACAATTCCTAGTGAATATAGTCTTCTAACCCTCTAAAAAATGACTACCATTCAAGCATATGATAAAGAACATTTCTTTGGGGTATTTTGATGAGGCCTGGTGTAAGATAGGTAAGACACAGAAATGCTGAACACCATTAAAGCTGCGGTGTTCCCCTGCATGCCCCAAATCAATTCTTCAAGGCTAGCGAACGGTCCTCAGGAAGAACTGATCATTTATGTCCCATCAGTCGGGCAAGACTTGTCACAGTGAGAGCAGTCAGCTCCAGCTAATCCCATTTCTTCTGAAGAAACTGGCACGGCTACAGGCAAACCACAGGACGAAGATAACACTTTATATCACAAAACCTGAAAACCAGATTCCACTGGCTACTTCGACCTGCCTCTCACCAGGCTTGGTCAGTCTGAGCCTGTGGAGCTACACCAGTGCAAGATACAGTGGTTCCTGTTGTGAATCTAGGCTGCGTAATTCTATGCAGAGTTGTGTTGTGCAAATTCCCCTCACATTACGTTCAGGATCCTGATTTCTATGACAAGAAAAAATGATATAGAAGTTCTTAAGGAGTGAAAATTGAGTCCCAAGGAGCTTCATGGTACAGCTGGATATACAAATCCTTACGGGCCAAGTGTCAAATACGCAAGATGAGTGCAGAAAGCAAAACTGAAGCCAGAAATAACAGCCCTTTCACGTGTTCCTAAAAACCTGGTGTCAAGGGCAAAATCTAAAGACATGTGGGAAGACTCCATGAAACTACTCTCCCAAGGAGGTAAAAATAAGATCAATTTTCCTGATATCTCCACAATGAAGGGCACTATAAGTACCTGTTACATATACCTGCAGTTGTTTTAAGATAGTAGAACAAAAGATGGCAGAAAACTCCACTGTAAGCTGTTTTAGCCTGAATAAAAGTCCAAATGTGGATAGCTGTTCCACGTACTAATTTTAGATGTTTGGGTAGTAACAGACGTATATAACAAATATTAAAAAGAAACATTCCTTTTACCTATTTTGAGCAAATGATTTTAAAGTGGCCGAAAATAAGGTAACTTCACAATATTAAAATATGCTGATTACAATTAAGCCTGTCTGATTATTGCTTAATAAGAAAAAGCAGCTGAATAACAAACTTAGGTGTCATCAGACAATGGTGACATCACTGAAGGTTGCATATTCACTTTGACTGGAGATTTACAGGTAGTATTGCACTTTGAATAATGATAGCATTTACATAAATGCAATTGATTAAAGATAACTTTAAAAAGCTCTTTACCAGTAAAAGCTTACTAATAACAGGTATAAGTTATGATTTTAGTTTGTGTACTGCCAGAAAAGCATGCTTAAAACAATCAATTCATTATTCAGTAGGTGAATAAAATAAAGATGGCAAAATCTTCAAATTACCCCTTATCAGTAAGGATCTTTTTTTTAAAGCATTTACTGTTTGCCATGAAATTAATCACCTTGTTTTAAAGCAGGTATTGTCCAAAGATTAGCTTCACAGAGGGTCATACCTATGAAAATAAGTATTTTTAAGCAAGCTTCTTCTGCCCTTACAGACTCCAAAAGACTTTAAGAACTTAGATACCTTCTTTCTTAACACGTATTATTTCACTACATAATACTTTATCTTCCAAGTCTTTGTCTCACTGTAATATGTCAAAGGCACATTCTCAAATCTGGATGAACATTCTCAAATTGAGGTACTGGGAAGTTGGCACAGAAGCCAGACTGATAATTGACTTCACTTAATATCTGCATTTTCATATCTGACAGAAAATTAAAGCTCATTTAATATGTATGGGAGAAAGAATGACTCACCACAAACAATGTTAGATTATTATTAAATTCCTTTGAAAATCAGTTGCTGGGTCTAAGAACAGCATTAGATAACTGTAAGGTTTTGATATTACTTTCTGGACAACATTATTTCAAGTATTTCTTAAAATGGTGAAGGGCTAGAAATCTTTAACTTTCACATTTCTGACACAAAAAAACCCACCCAGATGTCAAAAATTTGCATTAAATCTCATCAGTTATTCTAGGTACTGGCTTATTCCACATAAAGGTTAGTAGAAAAAAAAATATTAAGAACTTCTCAAATAACTGGAGTCTCTTAAGATTAACAGCTGAGTCACCTTGCTACCACTGATGACTTAAAGGGATAACTTTACCAATAGGAAAGGAGTTTGCCAAGAAAACATTTCCTTCCAAACAAATTTCCCAATTTCCATATCACTGTCTGGAATCATCCTAAAATAATAATATTATTCAAACATAGCTCAGTATTATTCAAACATAGTTCAGAAAGCTTTTTAGAATTCCAGTCATACCATACTTAAATTTAAAATGCTGGGGAAGTGCACTTAAGGTACTACACTGCCAAATATTATATACTCTATGCTTAAATAATTCTAAGTAATATAGTTTCTCTAATGTTAAAATAAGTCTAGTTGGTGGGGAAGAAAATTATATAATATAGAATAAAGCAAGATTTTATCTTAGGGAGTTAGTTCTCACTTGATTTATTTATATTTAAGACTATGTACAGCTTCTGCTGATTATTTGAAGATTCTTCTGACTTCTGCCATTTTAACTTAACTGTTGCATTCAGTATTTTCATTGCATCTTTGGCACTCTACTGAACAATTATTTCCTGCTTATGGAAAACAATTATTTATTTGATTGAATTACAGTCTGAATTGCTTAAACCGAGGAAAAGTTTCTTGCAGTAGTGATAGATATTTTTCAAGGTTTTTCTACTGGCATCATACAAAACCTGGCACTCAGCTTGGCATATCATACTTCTATATTCAGAAGATATCAGGCAATATTTCCACTGATAAAAACAGAAGTCATGTCTATACAATTATTCTTAATCCTTGAAACTCATGTACTATCATCTTACATTTATTAGGTTCGCCCGAGAAAACAAAGAAACTAATATCAGGAAGCTCAAAACTAAAACCATCTCTGCTCACTCCAAACCCATCAAGAGATCAGCTTCCTTTTGTTACAGTTTCTTAAATAATCTTACCATCATCCAAAGCACCAGAATAATTTTGTTTAGATTGACAACCACCAATGTTAAAATGGAGCGACACATATCATTAAATTCTGATGTCAGGTCAGCAGCTTCAAGTGATTATCTCTAAAGCTTTTAATACTTTGAATCATGAAATTATGAAAAACCACAATCACAAAACATCAATACATCTCTGCAATACGAAACTAAAAAGCTCTGGCTTAGAATTACAGCTGTGTTAGCAGTGGAAACAGTAGTTTTCCTGTTAATCTGTTCAGACTACAGCAAATCAATGAATTCCAAATGTCACTACTATTTTGTTACTGGACAAACCAAATACTAAATTCCATGAAATTAAGCCTCTTCTTGAAATTTTCTTTTAAAAAGTTCTTCTAAAATCTCATGCTTCCCGGTGTTTAATTTTTTTTACAAGAAGATGACCAGTCTTGTTCTCAGTGGTAATTCATAACACTGAGAGAATTTATTACATTACAAAGAAATGAGCAATTTGTACGTTACCTAATGCTGCTCATGCTTCCAGTTTCTGATCCAAGCTTACATCTCTCCAGCTGGCTAGCTACAATCTGACGTTCAGCCTCAAGTTCTCGAGTCAGTCTCTCAAACTGCAGCTCCTGAAAAAAAATAAATTAACCATGTGTTTTTACTTCTCTTGAGATGACGAGGGAATTTCAGTACATAAAATCATCATTTCTGCCAGAATTTTTAGTATAATACCTTATAGGAAATATTTATTTTTTAAACACATTGCGGTTCAGATTTTTGTGGTACCATCTACTCGTTCCTTCCTCACTCTAATGATGGAAGTTGTGGAATGAGACACTTTATCAGTAATGAAATATTCAAATACATTGAACAATTTAGCCCTGCATCAAAATCATTCGCAGTTCACGTAGACCTCTTAGCAGCATACAAACGTGTTCTTAACAAGCTGGCCTAAGTATGATCACAAGAACAATTTGTGTTGCTTTAAAAGAGAGGCAAAGTTCTGCAGGTGATGGTGCGGTGATAAAAGCTTTTGCACTCAAAAAGACAACCATCACAGCACACATCAGTGAAACAAACTAAACTGAAGGTGTGTTGCTCTGGGCTGAACACCATTTAATTTCGGCATTTAATGAGGCGCAGAAGGGAAACTGAAGAAGTCTGGGACGAAAGCTTTGTTAAAAATCCTACCAGTAGCTGAATGTATTTCCTTTAATTCTGTCAAGGAAATCAAACCAGTCCCACCAGGTAAGATTTATCTGCCGAGCTTATAAATGTACTTCTAAAGAGTTTTTGTTTTTATACACAGGACATTATTTCTTTAATTAAAAGAAAGGAAGAAAAAAAGAAACAAAACCAATATAAGTAAAATCCCCACTATGCCTTAAAGAGCTACATTTCCCACATATGGCAGCAGTGGTTTTAGCAAATACAAAATTGAAACACTGTTGGGGAATTATATTCATTGTAAATTTGCCACATGTTGCTGCTCTTTCATTTTGGTCATAGTTACATTGTTTTCATGGCTAAATAGAAATGGCTCTCTTTCCCAGTTTCTTTGCATTTCTGAAGACTGAAGGGGAAATATTTTAAGAATGCATTTGTTACATTTTCCCCGTGTCCACACAAATGCAGCCATTATCTCTTTCTACCTCTTTTCTTTCAAAAAAGACCTCCCCATAATGCAGAGGTATGGGAGATATTCCCTTGAATAATTCCCCAGCCTAGCAGAAAAACAACACTGGAAATCACTTGATGATTACCTGTCATGAGACTAAAGCCCACCAAGTGCCACTGAAAAACTCAGTATTTGAAAGGAAGGAAGAAATAGTAGGAGTAGAGAGAAGGACTGAAAAGTCTTCATCCTATTCCCTACCTAAAACCTCTCCCCAAAAAGCCAAGAGTAAATGGAAGCATTAAACTTTTCAAATCTCTGGAACAAGGCAAACTGTAATTGAAATGGCAAAAGGAAATGGGCAGTGGTTGCTCTGCCTAAGCTGGATCAAGTCCTCTTTGCCTCTTGTTATTGGTACCTTATTTGATGCTTCTGTTCTGCACTATGAGTAAGGGTGGAAGTCCACAGAGGTTACGTACAGCACGAAATAGCCAGTGTATACTTACATGGCCACTGACTGTTTGACAAAGCCTACTTAATTCTGTAATCATTATTACAAGGAATACTACCCATAGTACAAGAACAACCAACAAGAGTCAGATTGATATAAACAGTAAAGCATCACTGCTCAATGGATGTTAATGGTGCATTAGCACATCATATTTACTAGTATTCTCTGCACAGCTTGGTAGTACTCAGAAATGCCTCTTTCATTGTTGTTGGTAGACAGGACCGTTCAAAATCACCTAATCATAATCACCTAATTTAGATATGCCTACTTCAAAGAATATTTGTCTCTCACCTAGTAGAATCAATTGTCTGAAAAGTTGAAGAGACAGCTGATCAACTTTCGATTAGTTTTTCTTCAAATCCTGGCCTTGTTTGTACAAAAGAGTACCCTTAGTGCAAAAGGGTTGTAAGAGAAATATTACTGTTGACCTTTTGAAGATTGCAAAAGCAAGTGGTACAGTATTTACCATGTTAGCATACTTACAGCAGAGCATGGAAACGTTGAGACATTTCGACAGTATAAAACACCAAACAAAACCAAAGAGAGCAGTAAGTTCATTTTCAAAATAAAAGCAGAAGCTTTAACAGCTACTCTGTTCCACTGCATTTTTTGAAGTTCCTTGGTTTTACTATGACAATTATGTCAATATACATTTTGATGCTTGGCCTCCATTTCCATCCAGGCAGTTTCACTTCCTACCATCCCAGATGAGGCAGGTCGAACGTGTTCTTTGCCACGGCCTAGAAGGTGGCACATCTTTTTTAACCTGCCTAGTGAGAAGATGCAGATGTCCTCATGATGGTACGAGAAGAACATAAGAATCAAGGCCTCAGGAGCTGACACTTCTGAGTGCCCATGCTGCCATTTGCCTTCTCCCAGACAGACAAGTGTATCCCTCTGTGTGATTTTATTCTAGTAGGTGTGCAAACAACGTCTCTCCAGTTCCCTTTCGGCCATGCTATCACAAGTAAACTGAATAGAGAAATGTCCCAGACTTATTTTAATAGAGTATTTTAAAAGTAAATATTACTTTGCCTTTTTCTTCTCTTCTGCTATCTGGATTGTATATCTTATCAGTATATTTTCTCTACTTCGTATTCCTTCAGTTAATCACTGACTACTTTCCAGACACTTCTGCACATTCCCAACTAACACCCTTATGTCACAAGTACTTTGTCTACAGAACATTTTTTATCATGATTCTAGTCTCCAAAATATACTTTTTCTACTCTTGACTCTGTCATTGATCTTCCTTTCCTACTTACTCCTTTCTGTTCTCTTCTGTATGCCAGCTTCTCTTATTTCCTAGCATGCTCCATGACTCATCCTCCCCTAATCTCTTTCAGTCCTGCTATAGAAATCGCTACTCTAGCAAATGCCCTAAAATGATCAGTTTAAGCAGCCTCTCTCTCAATAATTGGTCCCTTATAGAGGGAAAACTGCTCTTCTTCAGATGTAAAAAAGTAATGCTTTCTGGTTTCACTGCCCACGTTATTTATGTCCTGCCCTGCAGAGCTGACTGGAAAAGGACAGTTGTGTGTATGTTCCTCCTCAAGCAGGAAGCAGAGATGTGCTGGATCGCTTAAGAAAAAATTAATCTTGGGTTTCCAATGCATGAAAATGGCCAGAACAGGTGAACAGTAACTGCATTGCTAGCTGGATTTAATTGCTGCAATATCTCATTTCATTGTCTTCTGTCAGGTGCCATGAGAAGTAAGAGATGGAAAGAAGGAGATGAAAGGTGTGGGGGGGTGGGATATGTGAAAGGGCAGAGCCAAACAATTATTACCTCAGAATTATCCTCTACTTTAAATTTAAGAAGCAATTGTGTTAGGTATTCCCTTATGTGATGACAAAAGTGCAGGTCCACAGGGTTGCCTTTGGCATGAAAGAAGAAAAGAAGAATTCAAATAAGAGTCTGCTATCCTCCATACCAAGAATCCCAGGCAGAAAACAAATTAAACCCCTTTCTTCTCTTTGTTAGGGAAGCAGTGAGAGTGACTAATATTTGAATAAATCCATATGTTTAGATTTCAAGTAGCTGTCACAGTGCAAGAAGACAGAAACTAGAAACATTTTATAAAAATAACCACTGAACCTGTCTAGGTCATTTGTCTTATTTGTTCTGTTTACAATCATTTTCACCAGTTCATGCCACGTTGTGTTATCTTCACGACCTTCTAGTATTTATCTGAAGCAAGTTAATCGGAACATCAAAATTAAAACCAAATTCCTACCCGCTGATTATGCAAATCTGTTGTCAAGACAATTGCAGAAGGAAGAACTGCAGAAACAACATTGCAACATCAAAAGTAATTTGAATAATGCCATGTCATCTGCAGCTTCGTGGACCATACCACAAAAGGCAGGGATGCCAAAGGAAGGTACATGCAAAGGCACTGCAAAGTGAAACGACCAAAGTGGAATGACCTGGCTGGCAGCCCTGAGCTCTTAGCACCATTGTGGGAGCGGGAAGCCAACAAAAGAATTAGAGATAATGATGAGAGCAATCCAGAGAAACCGCTCCAGAGAGAAGCTTGGAAAAGGAAGAGCTTCATAATAACTTTATCAAATGGTTTTGAAGTGATAAAAAGAGTATGTATCTGCCAGTGCCTGAAGCAATTAATGTTTTACAGTGGGATTTGGCCACCACCATGAGGGTGTTTTTTGTAAAAAATATTCATTATTCTTTAGACAGCAATTGGATGTACTTACGTTGGAAGACAGGGATGCGGAGCACACTGAAGAACCCATAATCCAAGAGGAAATGGTCAGCAACCTGCTACACCACTTCAACACACACAAGTCTATGGGGATCCACCCAGGGGTACTGAGGGAGCTGGCAGAAGTGCTCACCAAGCCACTTTCTGTCATCTACCAGCAATACTGGGTAACCAAGGAAGTCCCAGCTGACTGGACAAGCAAATGTGAAACCCATCTATAAGAAAAGCTGGAAAGATGATTCAGGGAACTACAGGGCTGTCAGTCTGACCTCAGTGTCTGGGAAGGTTTTGAAGCAGATGATCTTGAGTGCCATCATGCAGCCCATACAAGACAACCAGGTGATCAGAACCAGTCAGCATGGCTTTATGAAAGGCAGGTCCTGCTTGACTAACCTGACCACCTTCTCTGACAAGGTGACCCACTCAGTGGACAAGGGAAAGGCTGTGGATTATGTCTACCTAGACTTTAGTAAAGCTTTTGACACTGTTTCCCACAGCATTCTCCTGGAGAAACTGGCTGCTCGTGTGTTGAATGGGCACACACTTCACTGGATAAAAAACTGGCTGGATGTCTGGGCCCGAAGAGTTGTAGTGAATGGAGTTAAATCCAGTTGGCAGCTACTAACCAAAGGGGTCCCTAGTGCTCAGTACTGGGGTCTGTTCTTTTTAATATCTTTATCAATGATCTGGATGAGGGGACCGAGGGCATGCTCAGTAAGTTTGCAGATGACACCAAGTTAGGTGGGAGTGTTGATCTGCTTGAAGGTGGGGAGGCTCTGCAGAGGGACCTGGACAGGCTGGATTGTTGGGCCAAGGCCAGTGGTATGAGGTTCAACAAGGCCAAGTGCTCAGTCCTTCACTGAGCTCACAACAACTCCGTGCAATGTTACAGTCTTAGGGATCAGTGGCTGAAAATCTGCCTGGTGGAAAAGGACCTGGGGGTTCTGGTTGGCAGCTGGCTGAATATGATCCAGCAGTGTGCCCAGGTGGCAAAGGAGGCCAAGAGCATCCTGACTTGTATCAGAAATAGTGTGGCCAGCAGGACTAGGGGAGTGATTATGCCCCTGTACTCAGCACTGGTGAGGCTGCACCTCGAATACTGTGTTCAGTTTTGGGCCCCGCACTACAGGAAGGACATTGGGGTGCTGGAGTGTGTTCAAACAAGGGCAACAAAACTGGTGAAGGGTCTAGAGAACAAGCCTTTGAGGAGCAACTTGAGGGAGCTGGGGTTGTTTAGCCTGAAGAAAAGAAGTCTGAGGGGACACCTTATTGCCCTCTACAACCACCTGAAAGGAGGTTGTAGCGAGGAGGGCGTTGGTCTGTTTTCCCAAGCAACAAGCCATAGGGCAAGAGGAAATTGCCTCAAGTTGTGCCAGGGGAGGTTTAGGTTGGGCATTAGTAAAAAAAAATTCATTGAAAAGATTGTAAAGCACTGGAACTGGCTGCCTAAGGAACTGTCAGAGCCACCATCCCTGGCGGTATTTAAAAGGCATGCAGGCGTGGTGCTGAGGTACATGGTTTAGCCATGACTTGGCAATGCTGGGTGATGGTTGAACTTGCTGCTCTTAAAGGTCCCTTCCAACCAGAACATTCTGTGATACTAATAACCCATTTGAATGGTGGGAGAAGTGAAGCTGGTCAAAAGAAATCTGGCTGATATTCAGAGCTGATCTCGCTTTTACAACCACGAAGTACCCTTCAGTCCTTTCACACAGTGATATGTGTATCAATGCTGATCGAAAGGCACAGCAGAATCAGTAGAGATAGTAAAAACCAGCTGATACAAAAGGAAGAATATATATAAATCCAGGCTGAACAGCCTTGGGGATTTATTGAATTTGCAAGAATCTTAAGGTCGTAACATTAAAAGCAAAGAAGTGTTTAGATTTTGACTGTAAATATACTACACAAAACCAAATTGGTGCACTGATGATCATTTGAATCTTCAAACAGAGACAAATAACAGCACTGAGGTAAGTCTGGGAATCCCTAGTGAGATGAATAGAGAAAGCCTGATTACAGCTACGCAAACAAATAAATCATCTCCCGGATTGAAGCCTTTCACAGAAGTGTCTTAGAAACCACAGAACTCCCTTAAGTACATAGGCTGTAGAAATGTGTAACATTGGCTCTTATTGTAACCTAGTAAACAAGAAAAAAATAGCTTCAATTAATATCACAAGTAGTATATTGCTATGCACATCCTCTCACATGACACACGATTCCCTACACTGCACGTGTGTAAACTCCAAGTAAATGCCATTATTTAGAGTGGTGTTGGCAACAAACAGTTCTTAAACTCGGACACACGTGAGCAGCTAAACTCGGGGCACAAACTTCCCGAGGAAACGGGCGAAGTGTAGGGAAGTTTAACATGGTGGAAATCTAGGGAAGCAGCAGACACAAACCAGACCTGACAGCCCATTCCATGACTATAAGGAAAACAGAATGTCTTGGTGCTTTCAAATAGGACAAAACCATCACTAGCAATGTCTCTATCCATCTTACACTGTGTGTTGCTCAGAAGCTTCAAACCTGGGATTTAGAATGCACCATTTGATTCTTCCAACTTCTTTACTTTCCCCATTGAACTAAGTTTTCACCTGTACTGTTCTTATTCTTTTTCATGGGATCATTTCATTCTTCCCTTCCACTTTATAAAATGGAGATGAGGAAACCAAAAAATCACAAAAAGGTAATAGCAGATGACCAGAGATGTGACCAAGTCAGAAACCCCGTGGTGCGTGTCTTGTTGCAGGATCTTAATGAATGCCAAAAGAAAAAAAAACTAAATTAAAAAAGACTTGTTAATAATTATGACTGTGCCTACATGTAACTGCAAGTTTCCAGGTAACATCAGCCTGAAAGATGCAATTCATTTGCTGGAGGGCAAGGACTACCATTCAGAAGAACCTCGGTAAGTTGGAAGAACAGGCCAAAGACAGTGTCATTAATGTCAAGAAAGAAAAATGAGAAGTTCTGCACGGAGGATGGAATCCCATGTAACAGTACAGCACCTCCACAGAAAGGACCTGGGGGGCGGGTGGACAACAAGTTGCGACCCAGCAGTGCATTCTTCTGGTGATGACAGCCAACCACTTATTTCACTGCACTATCAAGAGCTGCTAGCAGAACAAGTAACATGACAACATTTTGAAGCAAGACCACCAGAGGGCCACAAAGATGGTTAGAAGATTGAAGCACACGTTGTTCAAGAACAAGCTGAAGGAATATGGTTTGTGCAGCATGGAGAAGAGCTAGAATCATAGACCTGTTCCCATTGACCCTGCTCATGTGGGTTACAATGGGAATGCTGAGGGGCTTGCTGATGAGAGGTTATGGAATCCTCTACTCCACTAGGATTTACCTGCCCAACTAAAGAATCCTCAGTTCCACCAAGAGTTACCTGCTCTTCTGTTTTTGTAGAAAAGAGATTGTGAAAACAGTCAATCTCCTCACTCTCTCTGATGTTTCTCAACCTACTCCCCTCTTCCCTGAGCTCCATCACTTCATCTTGGAGCTGCACCACCCGGCTGAGCAGGTCATTGATCTGCTCACACCGCACGCAGCCATGGTCAGCATTGCTGCCAGCTGCCAGTGCAAGGCTGTGGCATTCCACACAGCCTGGGGCCTGGGTACCAATTTCCTTTTGGGTGGGTGCTGGGAGCACAGTCTTCCTCCTCCGAGTAACCACCATCACTCCTTGAGCCAAGAAAGGGCTTTTAGTTGATTCCTCCTGCTCTGGATCCCTTCACTTGCAGCCCTACACTTCTGCTCCGCCACACGCCCTGCCCTGCTCACGAGCTGGTTTCTCTCTAGCGATCGAGAGTCCTTGAGGCTTTATCCCTCTCGTGCCCCCACTTGCCAACCAGTGAGAAGGCCACTTTCTCACTGTCCACGGTCTGAGTGGCGCTGCCGGTTTCACCGCGTTTCAATCTAAAGAGAGGATCTAATTGCAGGGGTTTCTTTCTTAACAGGAAATGACAATGAAGACCTCATCAGAGATATATAGCAAATAGACAAAGGCAAGAGTCACAAGCTGTAATGAGGTAAATTCTGACTAGATATAAGGAAAAAAACCCCACAAACAAATGCCAAACCCCCAGTCTAAACAACTGAAAAATGCTGGAAGGGGTAGCCCAGGTAGGTCGTGGAATCTCCAGTCTTGGAGATTCTGAAAGTCAGCTGCACATCTGATCCAACATAGAAGCTATACCTGCTTGGAGTAGACCTCCAGAGGTCTCTTTTAACCTCGTTTTTACATGAACCCAGAACTGCTGAGTTTTGGAAATTCCTCCAAGAGATCAGGGGCTATCAAATTCTCTGATCATCATCGTGCTTACATAAACACACACTTGACTTGATGTAAGAGAGCTACTATTTTATCAGCCTGAACCTGTATTTCTCTATCTTATTCCCTCACCTGGTCTGAGGGTTTTAGAAATCCCATGCCCCTTGACAAGAGATTAGCATGGCATCTGGGCTATTCTGCTTATGGATTATTTATGGGGTGAAGAAAGAGTTTGCCTGATTGCAGTGTTTGAAAAGAAACTATTCCTTCTTTTTTTTTTTTTTTTTATGTAAGATTACTTCAAAGAAGTAAGTCCTTTTCATGCATGTAACAACTTTTACAGAAATCAGACCCTATTTTATTTTCTATTTTTAGGACCCTGACACAAAAGAAGTCACAACTGTACTCAGTCGTGTGTTTCAACTCCTCAGGCACACTGCCCTGTTCCTCCATGAGTTGCAGGCAAGCCTTGCTCTCTGAAGGCACACTGCCCAATCTCCTGGACTCCTGTTCCTGGGGAAATTGTATTATTTCTTCTCCAGCACAATCACCAAAGTTATTCAAATTATCTCAATTTTTTCTGTTACAAATGGCCTGGTCCTTTTTTATCCCATTTTTTCTTCTCTCTGTTTTGTATTCAGGTATAGTTTTCCAACTCTCTCCTTTCTTCTCCTTCTCCTTCGTTTTGCATCCCTTGCCAGCACTCCCAATAGTTTATCACCCACTATGACTGCTGTGCTATTTCACTTCCTCCTATGCAAACTACCTCAGTCCCCAAAGTAATAAACTAAAAGCCTTGGAGTGTTAGGACAGGATCAGAACTACTAAGAGCTTCCTAAGCTCATATTTTTGCTTTTCCACCCTCTGCAGCAGCAAGTCAAGGAAGATGTAAGATAAACTGACTTTCTAACTCATGATCTTTGACTTGCTTCAGGGCTTATTGTTATTAATTGTAATGCTCAATGTAGGACCAAAAGAAGACCTCAGAGATGGTGGAGCTTCTCCAAGGAGAACAAGAGAAACAGAGTTGGAGTTTAGTAACAGACCCTGACTCTTCAGTGTTACACTGGCCCAAGCTTGTAATTCTTGTTTACTACTCAGTTGTGCAGGCACCAAGATTTACTACATCTAATTCCATTTACAGGAGTGGGTTCTGGAGCCTGACTTTGCACATTCAGCAGATCTAACATATCAGACAGAATTGTGGACTGATGCCTTATCCCTTGATTTCCCAACAGATATCCATAGTGTAATTTTGTTCTGGAAAGAGCAACACAGTCCTGCTGCGTCTGGAAGATGCTTTATCATGATGTAAACAGCATTGGTATGGTTTAAAGATGCATGAAAAACTAAGAAAGTGAAACAACATGGGTTTCAAAAAGTGAAACTTCTAAAAATGTTCTAGATGTTGAAGCCCAAAGAAAACGTTTTTGATTCTGACAACATGCTCAGCTTCTAGTCTCCCTTTCTTCTCTGCTCCATGGTCTGATGGGCATTCTGCCAAGATGCTAGCAATAGCTACAGAGGTGTCACAATACACACTGACATATGTGGACACCGATAACACACAACACTTTCGGGGCAGTCTATCTACATGCTTATAGATCTAAAGTCTTGTCCAGCATTTTATTCATGGGGTTATCCAGTTTCCTGTTTGTAGATCTCTAAACTGGTTCTCCCTTTCCGAGTTTTGAAGATACACATCATCCTAGGCATTGCATACAGAAACCTCACCAACGGAGAGTCCGTTGTTATAAATCATTAGCTTTACACTTGTCCAGAATGGTCTAAGAGATTAAAGACATCAAGCTTCTTCCTCCTCTTCTGCTTTCATTGGAGGAATTATTCTGGTGAACAATCTTCTCTTTCGCTTTTCCTTGCCTGGGAAGAGAGACCAGTTTCTCAATCCACAGATAGAATGCCAGCATAGCATATCCAAGAACACACTCCATAATTTACAATTATCATTGAATCTTTGAATTAATTAGGATACTAGATCTGAAGATTGCCATGAGTAGCTATTAAAGAGCTAGTCATTAGCATGTTAGTAAGGAACTGAAAAGTTATCTAACAAAGCATGACGGGCTTTTTTTTTCTTTTTTTTAGGGCAAGCTACTGCATGTAAATGAATACCTATAGATTTTCCGTTTTTCTTGTCTTACAACTGACAAAATAGAAACTTGATTTTCTGCATACTTCCAAGACTCAGTTTGCTACACTGACTGAACGTGGATGGACTTTAAAGTAGGTAAGAGGATTACAACAGTACTGTAAGGAAATTCAACACAAATACGGGGATGTTCATAAACAAAAAATTCTAATATTCTAAAACATTGATTAGTCAAATATTTCATGTATTTCCACTACTATTAGGTATTAAGGAAAAAAAGCAGGCTTTCAAGCAGCATTGGCTAAAAAAATTGCACTCAAGGACTGCAGACCCTCGAGATTTGAACATTTTCTCTCAAAGATGATTCTGTGGCAGCAGCAGTTAACGTTAATAGCCCAAACTGTGCTTTTGAATCTTTCCTCTTTTATTACAGCTTTTATTACAAAGAAGAGAACTAGTAAAATAATTAGGCAATTCATTCCTTTTTCTGGCTACCCTGCAGAAATACCACAGATTCAGGAAATTCCCAGCAGATTCATATTGTTCCTTATGAAAGGGAGAAGCAATTAGTAATGAAAATGTTGGTTTTAAGAAGTATCATTATGATCTTATTCTCCTAATTTCTGGTATGAATAGCTCATCTTTTGAACAAAGTGGAAAGGTTTTCATAATGAAATTACAGCCTGAAAATTACCTGTTTGAAAACAAATAGGTAAGGAACACACAGTTCAGGATAACATTTGTAGTATGAGCAAAGATAAGAAAAACCCTCTGAACCAAATTAAATACAGAATCTCATTGAACAAAAAGAACCTGGATGGGTTGACATATGGGTTGCACAGTATGGAGTTGGCAGTACTGGCTCTCCATCAAGAAAGAGACATATTTTGAAAGAAGGGTACAAAATGCAACACTGAGGGGAGTTTTCAATTACCCCTGTAACTTGTGCAGTGCAAAAAAGACTGAAAGACATGGAACATAGACTGAATTTTGGATACAATCATAGAGAGCTGCTCAGGATGCCCACAAGAAAAGATGCTTGGTCCAGGTAATGCACAAAAGATGATTTGAAACCTTACAGCTGAGAATCCACTCTAAGTGATTGTTCTGTGCTCGGATCCAACACCCCTACAGAAGGCAAAAGATCTGCCAGTTACGAGCCACATAAAAAGAGAAAATACATAACAAAAAATCAAAAAGTTTGTTTAAGTCAAGAGTGAAGTCATCATGGGCAGTATGGAAACTACTCGATGCCCCCACATTGGAAGCAGAGCATCAATGCAGTATGTCAGAAAAAACTCAAGATATATCAAAAAGAAGTTAGCATGGTTAAACAGAAAGGAAAAGGAGGTTGTTACAAAAAAAACCCACTCTTTCTGAAAGCTGAAGTCACCTTCAAATGAAGGAAATAAAGGGCCATAAAAACTGACAGGTTAAATATAAGAAACGCAAGACAGCACAATATGGTTCTGAGGGACAAATAGACAAAGGCATCAAAGCAAACAACAAATCTTTCTTCAAACGCATCAGGAGCAAGAAGCTGCCTGGAGAGTCTGTAGAGTCACTGGGTGATCCAGATATAAAAGGATTCATTGAAGAGAAACTAAATGAATCCTTCAGAAAGGTTTTTGCTATTTCCTGGGAAATTCCCGTGCTAAGAACTCACTGAGGGAGTCTTATCAGAGGATCTGCCTGAAATTGAAGTGACTGTAGAACATGTCGTGAAACAAACTGACAAAACAAACAGTACCAAATTGGAAGATCAGATGGTATCCACTGAAGAATTCTATAGGAACTAAAAAATACATAACTTAAAACAGATGTTAGTACCTGAAAGCTAAAGACACTGCCCATAATGCCAGTTTCCAGGGAGATCTGTAAGACTACAGAGCAGCCAGACAGTCGTGTCGAGGAAATTAGTGGAGCCTGTAACACGGAACAGAAGTAGTGGGCACTGACATAAATATGAACTGCTTATCCAAAGGTTTCTGTAGGGATAAGTACTTTCTCAAATCAGGACAATTCTCACAGTTGAAAGTGTCCACCAGTGAAGATCTGGCTCTGTGTTCCAGACTGTTCCTTATTCAGTGTTCCACGCTGTTCAATACATATATAAATTACTCCAAACAAGGAGGGAACAATGGGGTGACCCAGTTTGGCAACAATACACATTTATGCAGGACAGTATGTCTGAAGGGTGATAACAGAGTTTTAGAAGCACGTTTTCACAGCCTGAAAAAGCAGGGCACAAAGTAGGAGATGAAATTCCCTGTAAATAAGCAGAAGGGGATCCTCAAGGAACAAAACCAATCGTAACTTCGCATGCCCTTCAACTGCCTGGAAATGCATACTTTTTTTCCCAGAAACCTAAGATTGGCTGGTCCGTAGTCTCCTAGGCCTTTCTTTCTGCGCTTTTTTAGATGGCTGAAATATTTCTTATTTTCCAGATGTATGGGATTTTGTCTTATTTCCATGACCCTTGAAAGATGTTAAGGAGTAGTTTTGTGATGGCATCAGCCAACTCTCTCAGCACCCTCAGCTGCATCCTGTCAAGGAGCTGTATCTGTCTAGTTTGTACAGATAGTCCCTCACTTGACACTCTTCTATTATCAGTGGTTTGCCATTTGCTTCATCGTTGCTTCTTGTCACTGCTTTGGGCCCTGACATTACCTCTGAAGTCAGGCTGAGTGCCTCAGCCTTTCCTGTGCCATTGTTTACAAACTTTCTGGCCCTGTTCAGCATCAGGCCTACAGATTTCTTGTATTTCTTCTTCCTACTAACATATCTGCAGAAATTTTTTATGCTATTCTTGTTATCTTTTGCTAGTTTGAGCTCCAGGTGAGCTTTTGCCTTCCTATTTGTCTCTCTGCGCACTGAAGCAGTGTTTCTATATTCCTCTGTGGGAGTTTGCCACCTTTCGCACTGCTCTAGTGCTCCTTTTTTTCCATTCCAACTCTCTTAGTAGCTTGGTATTTTTCCAACTTTTTATGCCTGTTCCTTTCCCTGCTTAGGGGGATAGACTGCTCTTCTAGAGTGTTTCATGAAGCAGCTGTAGTGGGAAATTTCCCCAAATTCCTGAGTGGCTTTGCTCCCTGGGACAGATTCCCATCAGATCTCTCCTAACCATTTCCTGAGCGAGATCAACTCTGTTTCTTCACAAGCCCAAGTCTTTATTTTATCACTCATCCTCCTCAAGCCCCTTGGCTCCTACACTCCTCCAGTCACTGTAGTCATCACTGCTGTTGACATTTGTATCTTCAAACATGTGTTAATTAGTTAGCATTCAGTCCAGAAGAGCACAGTTCCTAGCTGGTCCATCCAGAGGCTGCAGTAGGAAGCTGTCCTCCAAACACCCTGGAAATCTCCCAGACTACTTATGCACTGCTCTCTTGCTTTCCCAGTAAGTATCAGTATGGCTGAATTCCCTTTTGAGAACCAGGGCCTGCAGGCCTGAGGCCCCTTGGAGGCAAAAGAAGGTGGCTTCATCCACCTCTTCTTCCCGATCCAAGTCTGTAGTGGACACCATGAGGTGTCTCTCAGTGGCTCTGAGTTTGACCCAAAAGCACTATACAAACCACAGATGACCTCTGGTTTTTTAAAAAAATATTCTTTTACACACAGCACAACCCTTTCTTCTCTTCTACCCATCTTCTACACTTTCTGTCTTTTCATGTAATCTTAGCTTGTCCTTTGCAGCACGCCAGACACATGAGCTCTCCTACTGAGTCACTATAGTCCAAATGGCTCTGTGGCTGTCCAAGAAACTCCCATTTCTTCTGTTTTCGTCCCCAGAGCATGAGGGTTGGCACTTCAGATGATGTGCCATCTGCTCCCTGCACTGAGTGCAACGTGGTAACCTCCCCTATGGTTCTGCTCCATGCATGCTTTCACTTCATCCCTTCTAGCCTTTATTGTCTCCACTTTTGCCTTGACCCAAATTTCAAGCCCATTTCATTGTTCCCCAGTCTATTGGCAAAGGTATCCTTGCACTTCTTTGAAAAGTGGATCTCTTCACTCAGTAGATCATAGTCTCTTGCTTGTGGAAGGAGAAAGACTGTCAGTGACACCAGCTGCTCAGCCAGATGTTAACCTAATGATGCCTGCACCCTTCCGTGGCAAGACTGAGGAGAAAACAACCTGAGAACCCATTTCCTCTTTTTAACCCTAACGACACTGCAGTCCTAGTTAATTTTTTTCCCATCACAATTTGCAGTACCATTAGTTCCCACGTGGAAGTACAGCAACTCCTTGGACTTGACAAGTCTTGGCTGTCTTATCTGTGTGGGATTTCAGCTGTATTTCGACTCCAGGAAAGCAGTAAACTTCTTGACTTTGTGTCAGGTCAGCAGATGCATACTCTCAGTTTACCACAGTAGGGAGTGTCCTGCTTCTAATACTCAGTACTTCTTTTCCCTGACAAGTTAGACACGTTGAGCTGTAGGCTTGGTTGTCTCTTCCAGGGTAATGTGTTCACTCTTCCAGTCTATTCCCAGGACTTCGTATCTGTTCTTCATCTGAATTTTTAGAGATGAGGGGAGAGCTGCTGCCTTGCTGCCCCAGGTCACAAGCTTCCAGGGTGCCTTGTTCTGTGCATTGCTATTCCTTCCCAGTTAAATCTTACTTCTGGTCTTCTCTTGCCTGCACACTGAGGCCTTGGCCCTTGCCGCTGCAGCATTGTTGCTTGACATCCTATGAGTTTCCTGCTGCAGCATAACCTGCTGAGCTTTGCCTATGGGGTCTATGGTTGCCAGCTTTGTGGTCCAGCATGCGACAAGTCCCCCAAGTGAGGTCCCTCCCCTGTCCCTCACCCAAATGGTCACATCTCCCCACAGGACCTCTGACCTGTCAATGCCTCCATCATCCATCCCAGAAACAGCCCTGTGAGCTGCCATGGGACTGTCATGTCACTACCATTTGATCACCAGCTTTTCTACCAAGACACGAGCACCAACAGTCTTGTGCCACTGAATAAATTCATGGTGCTCTTGCATCTTGAAAACTGTGTGAAATTCTGCTCTTCCCGTGTCTGAAGTGATGTGGCAAAACTGAAAAGATCAAAAAAAGGGCTACAAGGGTATTTAAAGGTACAAAGTGGATTCTGTACAAGAAACAATCAAGTTGGGAATCTTCAGTCTGGAAAACAGACAGCTTAGGGAGGACATAGCAGAGGTCTACAAAATCCCACATGGCATATTCACTAGTTCTTCCAAAACAAGATAATGGACATATCAAAGGAAGCAAGTAAGAGCCAGACTTGAAAACAGACGAAAGAAAATGGTTCTTTATGAAACAGGCATGCTTTTGATGGTTACTAAGCACATCATCATTTCACTAGGCTGTGGAAATCTGAAAATAGGTGGCTTTTGAGTATTAGGAATCACTATCATATAGTCTTGCCCTTTTCTTAATCTTCCTTCAGCATATTCTTACGGTCATTGGTGGAGACAAATTGGCTGACCAACAATAGCTGTTCTCATTAGAAAAACATATGAATGCAGGAACCTTCTAGTAGTGTTGGTAACCCCAACGATTTTGTCCAAGACCTGGTACATACAACGCAAACCACTAAAGCCCCCAATCCCTAATGCAGGATGAGCAGGTAGGAGCTGCAACGCCCTTTTCATAACAGACCAGTTCATGATACCACACTATTGAAAAGGAAAGGTAAAAAAATCCAAGCCAGCACATACTGAATTATAAATTCAATGCTTTGAGCAAATTCAATGGCAGAAAAGGGGTTCCAATTGATTTCCAGCCATGGTTTCTGAGCTGTGGTTCAGAGATATATCCGTCCTCCCTACTGCCTCCCATCTTAAATCTTAAATCCAACATCCCTCCCCACAGTGGAAATTTGGACTGGATAAAATGCAGACTGTCTCCTCCCCACACCTGGCATCGGCTGAATGCCACACACTTTTCCTGTTCTGTGACTGCAGGCACTGTTTCCATGGCAGCACCAGGAAAACCACTCCAGACTGGTCAGGGAGGGAAGCAAGGAGAACCTCTGGCCCCAGGAAAGCTCCATCTCACCTCCCTGGAGAAGGCACTCTGAGAAATCAGGGGCAGGAGAGTAAAGCTGACCGTGCCACCTGGGAGGCCTGGGAAGGTTGGACGGCACAGGCAGCACCACACAGCACAGAAAGCTCCCTTTGTGTGTGATGAAAGCTGCTGTGGTTCAAACACATGTGATATGGTGGGTCAAGTGTCCACTTGTGCAGGTTAAGTGGAAGGAGATCTGGATGGCTGGAAGCACTCAGTTCTCCTCCCCTCCCAGGTCCTCTAAGAGTAGGTCGCCTGTGATTCCATAGCAGATGTATTTCTGGCTGCTCCCTGGTTAAGGGGGAGTAGATATGAGCACTTGCCATACGTTGAAACAGCACAAGGGGACATCATTTTTGTTTCACAGCTCAGCGACACCAAACCCGTGGTACTGAAGTCTTGACTGGATTTTTCAGCCTGTCAGGCCTGTGTATGTGTTGGGATTGTTTTGTCAAAGCATACGATTTGCACAGTTGATTGTCTCAGAGACAGAAATGAGGTGAAATGTGACACTTCTGAATGATCTTGGCTAGCTTGAAATAATGTGAATATGGAATTGCAATCTCTACTTGCATAACATTGTCAAAGACCCAAGATTACTCTGGCCACTTCCAAAACCCCAACCTGCTCACAAGCCACAGTGTAATGTATCAGCACCAGACTCAGGCCCTAACCATGCACTGCAGGCATCTTCACAGACGGGTTGAGGTTTCAAGGTCTGGAGGTCATCTGTTTCAATCCCCCTGCTCGAGCAGGCCCACCTATAGCCAGTTGTCCAGGAGCATGTTCAGGCTGCTTTCTGAATATCTCTAAGGAGAGAGACTCCATAACCTCTCTGGACAATCTGTGCCAGTGCTCAATCACCCGCAGTGACAAAGTGTTTTGTTACGTTCAGATGGAGCCTCCTGTGCTTCAGTTTGTGCCCATTGTCTCTGGTCCTTTCACTGGGCACCACTGAAAAGAGTCTGGTTCCCTCCTCTTTGTACCCTGCCTTCAGATATTTATATATGTTGATGAGATCACCCCTCAGCCTTCTCTTCTCCAGCCTGAACAGTCCCATCTCTCTCAGTCTTTCTTCATGTGCAAGATACTCCAGTCCCTTCATCGTCTTAGAGGCCCTTGGCAGGACACTCTCCAGTATGTCCATATCTGTCTTGAACTGAGAAGCCTAGAACTAGAGCCTGTATTCCAGGTCTGGGCTCATCAGTACTGAGCTGAGGGGAAGGATCACCTCCCTTGACCTGCTGATAACACTCCTCCTAAGGGAGCCCAGGATACTGGGGGCCTTCTTTGCCACAAGAACACACTTCTGGCTCATGTTCAACTTGGTGTCCACCAGGACCCCCAGATTCTCTTCTGCAAAGCTGCTTGCCAGCTGGCTGGCCCTCAGCATGTATTGGCTCATGGCACTAAGGGACATACACCTCTGTGCAACTAGCATTACCAAGGTTACTCAGACAAACATACGTCACCTCAGAAGCAGAAAAATTTTACTAGACAGTTGCCACGCACATGGTACGAGGCAACTTGCTGTGCCATTAAAATTACCCTCCCTCCCAGAACAGCTCTGCAGTAAATGAGATAATTTCTACAAGCTTTCCCATTCTGACCTGTGTGAGAGGTACAACCTTCTTTCTTGTCTGCCTGAGGGCTAGGAATGGCTAGGGTGTCCAACGATATGAAAAGTTATATGGGAGAACATTATTTTATTTTCTGAATTGATCGTGGATGGTCCATCTTGTCTTCTCTTGCAAGGTTCATTCCTCTCTGTTGACAGACACTCTTCCATTTCAATAATAGCCTGTCCCATGCAAACCACTGCTTTTGCTTACTCTACTGGAGAAGCCACACTGGACATAGTCCTGAGAAACCTCTTTGCTGACTAAGTCTGGATCTTTTGATTCAGACCCTTTCGAGGGGAGTCTCAGCAGCCTGGACTACACAAGGACCAGCAACGTTTGCAATGCTAAATGGTAAGAATAGAAGGAAGACTACCTAATCTTCTGGGCCTGCTCTGTTGTCTATTCCTCATGTATTGCAGATTATCCAACCACCTGGCAAGCAAAATGTGACATCAAACTGATTACTTAGCAAATGCGGGAAAATTATATAGCAATTTCCTCACTGGAAAAATGAAAGTATATATTTAGTGTACCAAAATAGGGACTTCAAGCCAAATTTCACCTCTATTGAAGCTTTCTTATTATTGTTACTTCCCTGTCCCTCAAGCTTGATTTCAATTTGGTAAAGACTGATTTTTCATATTACTTGGCTGGCAAAGTGTATACCATTTCTAAAAGCAAAGTCACTGGAATTAGAATGAAAGAAATAATTTAATGGGATGCAGTGACTGTAGTCACTCTACTTCATTTCCTCGAACAAGAGACTGCATTGACTGAGAGAGACGTTTCTCTGGCTTGTGTCCATTGCAGAGCAAAGTCAGAAAGAGAGGGACAGAGAGAAAGAAATAGAGCGTTCCCTCTCTTGAATACATTCATGAGAAGTTGGCAGAGACCTTGCAACAATGTTTGGGATGTCTTTGACATCACCATTGGAATATAAAGTGTCTCTAACCACTTTCCACCTTTTTTTTTCTGGAAGAGCAAACCCCTCCACAACAGTGTAAGTCCACTTACTGAGAAGTATTTTGAATATTTAACCCTTATAAATCAGTTCCCTTCCCTTTAAGCAGCTTTGTATCTCAAACACTGCAAACAGTTTCTATCTGTTGTTCTTCCAGTTCATTTTCCACCCGGGAGAGGAATAAGGAGCCCTTTCAGATTCAGCACTACCACGAGGATAAGCTACCTTCTCTCCAGCCAAGAGGCAGCCTTGCCTATCAACCCTAATCCTGTTACCAAGTTTGGCACCTTGATTCTTATCAGGACTGTCCCAAGAGGAGCATAACCCCCTGGAGGTGCTACAAAGGATACCAATGGTTGTTTTAAGGATTCTAGTTTCCTTTCCTGAATTTGCAGGGCACATCTCCCAGTTCAGTCAAACAGACTTTATACCTGCTAGTTAGTTTACAGGCAGTTTTGTGCACACCACTACGCTGGGTGTTTGATACCACTCTCATCTCTCTGTTTCTTGGGAAGAGAAGATGACAAGTATTTCTGTAGCAACTGAGTACATGTGGTTCTGGATACAGGACTTTGGGAAAATAACTTACAACTACGTTTGACCTAAAACTATACTCTGCAGTTAGAATCCCACTAAGCTGGAGACTACAAAATTATTCACAGCCAAACAAACCCGAGCCTGAGAAGCAGTCGTGTGAGAAAGACCACTGAAAATACTGGTTAGCGTGACACGAACTATGGGATTTTAAATTCTAATTGAAAATATTTAGAAATGGGAAAGCTTTGAATAACTTGGACACCAAGACATTGTAACTGATGAAAATGCTAACTTTTTAATGACGACCGCTGTATGCAAATGATCCAATTACAAACATCAACACACAATGCCTTGTTGAAAAATATGGGGAAACGTTTCAAGCGCTTATGAAGAAGAAAAAATTTACACTTTGAAAACATGACTATGTATATGAAATCATGAAGCCTCATAATAGATGCTGGATCTTGTTTACTAAAATTTTAGTTTGATTCAGATGTTAATTTCATGCTGCATTAAATGAATAACAGATAAAATCCCCTTTTCTTTAAATGCTCACATCAGCTTCAAAATAATAGGTTGATACATTTCTGGATTAATCATACAAAGCACTGAATCTAAATTTGCAAGCCATGACAATTTAGAATTTTACAGAGTTCTAGTAGCAAGAATGAAGAGAGAAAAGACTAGAGCAGATAACACACAGGATGCTATATCCATATCAACATAACAACGGGACCTTCTGATTACAGGAGAGCTGGATTTACCACCACTTTCATTTGTACACAAATGGAACTGAAGAACCATGACTCATAATTTAACAATCTGACTAAATATTTTTCATAATTATTGATGTATTTTAATAGCCTATTGATCACGTTCAGTCAACATTCTCTCTCAGTAATTTCAGAATTGACTGTACTCCTGGTACACACAGTAGAAAACCAAAAACAAAAGTAAAAACCATTCAGTTAGATAAGCCTAGAGGCATTTTTATTTTTTTTTTAAGGGTGAAATTTGAAAAGTGTGTAATTTATCTTCTCTCTGCACTTGAGAGCCTAAAGTGTCCAGTCTCAGTGCAAAAATAACCTGCTATATGTCAAAACCACAAAGCAATTTATCCTGCTGTAGGCAAACCTAACACTCAAATATGCGTAGAAAGAAAGATTGAAGAAAAAAAATAAAGAGTTCAATAATCTGCAGCTAAGACACTGCAAAATATGGCTGCTGCAACAGGTGAACTGTTTTGTAAGATTAGCAGCCTACCATAAAATCCTTCTCTGTAACAGAGCAAACCACAACGTGACGGTAGATAAACTCCATTAGAGTGAATTTAAGTACATGTAACCATGTAGACAGAATAAGCCAAACATCTGCCCATGTTTTTTTTCCTGTACTTTGTTGATGTTGCTATCATCTGGACACATTAACCACACGTCCCCTGAAACCATGTATTGCAATTTCCATCAACTGGTATTACACCTGCTGAAGAGGGCAGAACCGATCGCCTACAGCTTCTCCTGCTGCTGAGCTCAGCCAGCAAGCTGTCTGTGAATCCTGCAGATGTTTTGGTAAACGGGGCCAAACTGACTTTTTAAAATCAGTTTTTAACCTAGTTTAAAAAAAAAAAACAACCCAAAGATGACCGTGCCTTACTGGTGTGTATTTCAAAACAAGCGTGAGGCGATTGACACAAATTGTAATGCACATCAATGCCATAATAGGTAAAAAACACTGTCGTGACAGAAAGTGTCTTGAAGTTATAAGGACAGTGCTGACAAACAATTAATGGTTAGGCTCCCATCCCCAGAAATACTTTCAATCCTTTCACAGTGTATGGATTTTGTTTTTCCAACTTCACTTCCAAGATACATTGGTTCTAGATGGAATAGTGTGTATTTTGTTTAAAATAGACCTACTCTGTCAGTCAGAAAAATTAATCAGAAAGTGCAAAGTCCCGACGCTGACTGTCTCAACTCTGCATCTGATTTCTGCCCCCAGATAACCAAATGTCTAATCACTCTTTGAAAGCATTCCATGCCATTAAAAATAAAAGTTTAGAGGAAGGACAGAGAGAAGCTTGCACAAGTAGGTTTTGCAAGAGCTTGAAGAATGTGCCTGTATCTAAGTAAGAATTCCACTGATCTTACAGACAGCAGTTCTGTTTTTCAGGTTCTAGTATTAATTAAAACTTAAGTTCAGCCTGTTTCCTGTCATAGAAATATAGAGATAAGACCAGAAGGCTGTGGCAGGACAAAAGGTTTAACCGTAAAAGCCTTTTAAAGTTTGTCCAAACAGATATTCCCAGTCTCTCTGGACATCACAGCCAACCAAGCAGCTTCTTTGCCATGCTCTGCCATGCCACAGCCACCCCTATTGGAGGGCTTATTAACAGAAAGAAGTTATTTCCAGAAACCTGTGTCTGGATACCTTACCTTTACCGCTATCCAAGTTCATTGCCATTTTGAGGTGTAACAGTGATGCAAAAGAACTAAACATAAGACCAGGAAACACACTAAGATCACAGCTGCCAGACTCTGGGAGTTGAAGTCATTCAGTAGACTCATGGTTTCTGAGCATGTTATAGAAAGCAATAAGGTAAAGGCACACTGACCGCCAAGCAGTGTCATAGGAGATTTTAAGCACTCCAAACACCGACTGGTAGCAGCCCACTAACTAATAGTGAGATTCAACAATATCTGAAACAATAAATAAATAAATAAATAAATAAATAAATAAATAAGTTCAAAAATCAGAAAGATACAAACCCCTGTTTAATCTGCAGGCTTATAAAGGCAAAATAAAGCCTTGCTCACTCAGGTTGATGCTGGTACTGTTTACATGTGCATTTCTGTTTAGGAACAACTGAGTCTACTCATTCACCACAGCCATACCTGGGGTAAATGTTCAAAAAGAATTTCTGCTTTTAGATGAACTCATGCAATCCCTGAATGAATTTCATTTCATTCCTAATGCAAAACATATCATATGGTTCCATATATAGTATCAGATAAGAGTCTGACACCCCGAGGTCAGAGCAAGCCTCATCCACACCAGGGAGCGTGGCAGGAGTCAGCCCAAAGCTAAAGTTTAAGAGAAGGAAGTTACTTGATTACTCCCAATGCAACGAGCTTTATTCCTTGTGAAAAAAGCAACGCGACAGTAAGGTCAAAGCAAATGTGTTTCTGAAAGTTCTGTAAGCCACAGAAGACAACTCTCAGGAGTCAGCAGACCCAGGGGAAGCAAGGCCACCCTGCATCCTTTCAGGACAGACACTGCCCCAGCTGCCCGAGTCTTCCTCAATGGTCTGACCAACCATGGAAATACTTAAACACGAGAACACTTAACCCCAGTATGATTTTTCCAACTGCCCTACGGATAGATTAGTGCTTGCATGGTATATTGGACACACACTCTTGACTTGATTTGCTGTCGTTTGTTATGGATTATGATAAGGACTGACTGCTTCCTTGTCAGTCCTGTATTTTTGAACCAAAACATGGGCTGCATATGCCCAAATGGCTTGAGAACAAATACAAAACTTGGCACAGCACCCTTCTCAGCAAGCCCTCCTGGTATCCTTAATATGCTTTTGCTGACCCATAACTTACATGTGGTATGCTAGAGGCAGCCAGTCAGCACTCTGAGGACTAGATCTAGCCTTGCTCCCAGAAATGCTGGCTGCTTAGCAGACTAACTGAACTCGTTAAGTTGCTTCTCCATTTGTACTTTGTAGAAGAGTGCAGAAGTGCAAACTGGAGTCAGGGATGTCAAGATTCTTTAGCTCAGATGCTGTGCCGTGCACACAAGCTTACTAGCAAGGTAGTACCAGAAATGGCCTCGACTTCCACTCTGAGATGACTATTGCTGGTCTCTGCTCTTCTGAGCACCTGCAGGTGACAGGTGGCTGCTTTGTAACTTGCTTGCCTACACAGGGTAACAGTTTACAGTGTGAAGCATGTAGAATTTTGTTACTATTTAAAACAGTCAACATCCTAGCCTAGGAATCACCACCACTTGTGCCTCAATGCAAGCACCTGCAGGAAAACGGGTGATAGCCAAAGTTATTCCCCCTGCTTTTCTTGAGCATCACAAGGCAAGTCACCAAGCACTTTCACAAGGTTGAGATACTTTCTGTCTTTTCAGACAGCAAGGGTATAAATATAAACTCATCTACTTGTTGCTGTTTCCAGAATATCAGCACAGGTGATATTTTCTGCATGGAGAGACATTTCTGCCTGCAGCGTAGGTCCCCTGCAGCAACGCTGCTGCGTTTGTACCCAAGTCACCACCCACACATCAATAAACTGACCAGTTTTTTTTAAAAAAACCCTGTCATGATAGGCTCAAGACAGCTTAAAGATAACAAGTTCAAGTTTCAGGACGGTGTTCTCACAAGAGCTCATCGATGAAAGGAAATCCTCTAACTTTTAAGGAATGTTTTCAGGTGATCCTCCAAATAGTGTAGTGCCATAGTCCAGAGGGAAAAAAATAAATAAATTAACTTTTCCAAAGTCTTCTGACCCAATCCATTTCAGTGGAACCTACAACTGAGATGCGTACAAGGACACTGGAAAGGTGCTTGGGGTCTCATTCAACATGTAACGGATCTGTAACCCTTCCTGATTTCCTCTTTGCTTCAGACTGACTATATATATTTATTGCTCTGTTAAAATAAAACCAGCCTTTTCCTTTGGTTGGAAGGATCAATACCTGAGCTAGATGTCCAAATACAAAATGTACACCCAGTACCTTTTAAGAATCTGTACATTGTTTCCTCCTTCCCCTTCCCTCCATCCCCGAAGTTATAACTTAGCTTAGCTCTCCAGCACAGAGATACACCTGCAAATCAGATGATCTTCAGCCTACTTGGTCAACTGAAAGGGATAGTTTGGCTTCTCAGAGCAAATGAATACGTGTCTGATTTGCAGCATGGCCTCAGTGTACCTTTTTTTTTTTTCATGGCTAATTCTGAGATAGTAATTTGTGTAATTCTTCACTGTGTGTATATATGCATGGGCATTTAAACAACTGTAGAAGCTTAATTAAGAGGGACGGTGGCACTTGAAAAACCCACTTACAGGTACAATAAACCAAAAAAAGTTAACTTTTCTTGATGGTAAATATTTTAAAGTAATAACGTACATAAACTACCTAGAAAAATAACAAAATTCTAGCTGAAAAGGTAACAAAGTACTGGTTACTTCATCTATGAAAGAAATTAAGAGCAATGGTCTTAAATAAAAGCCCATAAAACACAGACTGGCAGCACATCAATAAACACAGCTACCTGTACCAAAGGAAATTGGAGGTATATCCTGGTCTCCTCTAAAAATGGACGTGAGAATTAGATAAAGCCTAAATCTTATGATAAAAACGGATGTGAAATCTATATGCCCCATTATGTTATTGCTGAAGATAATTCCCCACCTCTATAACTACAATTTCACCACATTTCATATTTTGATAGTGAATACCCAGTCTCTCTTACAGCAGCTCTATTATTGCTGGTGCAGATTACATAGCAGCGCTGCACCAGAGCCATACAGGGAACTGAGGCAGGAAAAAAAGAAATAAAGAAGGAAATATGATTAATGCAGGGGTTACTCAATAATCATATGTAGTATTAATCTTGTATGAAAACGATTATATTAAAATACAATTGGTCTAAATTCTTCTCTATATGTTTGTTCAACTCATAGTTTAGGGAAAGCAAGCTATTAATCTAATCCCAGCACCACCAGATCATCTACTGGAAATGACTTTATAGGCATGTGCTTGATAAAAATTAAACCAAAACTATGTCAGTGTTTGAAGCTTTTTGAATGTCAAGCACTTGCCTTTCCAGTGCAACGTCTAACCTTACAACTGTTTAGAAGTGAACAAATGCCTCAGGAAGTTTGCAGACAACAGCAAGCTGCATGGAAGTGTCGATCTGCTCAAGGTAGGGAGGCTCTGCAGAGGGATCTGGACAGACTAGATCGATGGGCCAAGGACAATGGTATGAATTTCAGTAAGGTCAAATGCTGGGTTCTGTACTTTGGCCACAACAATCCCTGGCAGCACTGCAGGCTTGGGGAGGAGTGGCTGGAAAGGTCTTCTCGGTGGTAGGTTAATGATAGGATTTGATTATCTTAAAGATCTTTTTCAATCTAGGAACTTCTGTGATTCAGTGAAATACAATCAGGATGCTGTAAAATTATTTGTGAAAGCCCAAGGGCTTTCATGGTTTACACAGGATTTTTTTTTCCTCTTTTAATCACATCATTCTGAGTGAATGCTTTCAAGCATAATTTACGTAGATGAAGTTGGTGATGTTTCACCTCTTCCACGGAACATGCCAATTTGTGGCTTAGTTTACTATGTCTGAAGTTACTTAAAGCAGTTGTGTAACTTAATTCTCAGCAAGAGCACAAAAGGTACGAGTTCTGGAAGATCAGCTCTCTTCCACAACTACAATGGTACCATGAAGCAATCCAACACAGACTGACCTCCTCGAAGTCACCCAAGTTCCAATGATTTCAATAGACCTTGATACCTCATTTTAAACTCTCTTGTCCTGGCTTTTACTGTGTATCATTAATTTGGTTAGGAAATAAAAATAAAAATACTAGAGACAAATCACTAAAAATATTTCCTCTTACTGAGCAACCACAATCTTTCCTCCCTAAAGGCACTGAATTTCATATGAGAACCGAGGACTGGTTGTCTCCCTGACAGATGGCAGGGACTGGGCTGACAGGAGCTCTTTTGAAGGCCTCAGGAGTAAGGCTTTACCCACGTGACTGAATGTATTAGGTGGGAAATTATTTGTAAAAAGTCATAACCTAGGAGTACAGAGCCATGCACGGATAATGGCTTTGAGTCTTAGGGAAAGACAGGCAATGAAAAATAACTGAGCCACTGTGAAGAGTGAGCTGGAGAAAAGGAGCAGAGCCCAAGCACAAAGAGGAGAACTTGCTTCTCATGGAAAGCTGACATCAAGCCATTTCTTTGCTTGACACTCAATCTGAAATGTGGCCATTAAATTTTTAGCACATTCAAACCCAGTTGGAAGAGTCAGCTGTGGAGTCAAAAGAAGTCTAACCTGAAATTAGGGCAGGGCAGATGTACAGCACTGTAACCTTGAAGAAAGGAAAAAAAGAAAGAATAAAAAATTGCCAAAGTGTTTGTTGGGCTTTTTTTTTTTTCCACTAGCAGATCTTTTTATTTTTATTCTTTGTCTTTATTTATGGACAATCGTCTCTTGCAGCAGAAGAATTGTTGATGTTTTCCAAGTAAGAGGTTTCTAGCAAGAGGCTCACTTTTCTATTGCTTAAAGGCCTGTTTGTGAGAACTAATAGCTCTGACAGTCTAGAAGATAAAAAGCATTAGAAGATTCATGCTAGACTGGGCCCAGTGATAAAATATTGACCCTTTTGAAGATAAGCCATGAAAATAACAGCAAAAAACTACAAGTGTGTAATAAAACCTCTTCAATTCCATGTTGTTATCTAGATTTTAGTCAACAGCACCCCTCTGACATTATTGATGATGGATTAATCTTAATCCTCTATACAAGAGAATTTGTATCAGGTTTGGGCATGTCCCTTTTGCATATTCATAAGCTCTGGCACGTGAGAAACGTTGAGAGAGTTGGAAACACAGAAAAGCAAACTCAATACCGAACCAAACCAGTTCAGATTTCAGATTTACCACCAATCCCAATTGTGCAGTGGTTTGACAAAATCGAAATGAGCAACTGCACAATCAATTTCTTACACAATGAAAATATCTTAATACATGGTGCATGTATGCGTGGTGAGAATACTGGTTAGAAGAATGCAAGATTTCCTTTAAACAAAAGGTATCAGTATTCATCACTACCAGGAAAACGGGCCATAAATTAAAAAAAAACAAACCAAAAAACCCAACAATACAACATGATGACATCTGAGTGCCTGTTTGATCACCAAATGATTTAATGTTGTAACTCAACAGTTCAGATAGATACTATTTCTCAGCCTATAAAAACTGTCAATGAAACTGCTTATTGCAGTCTCAGTAGACTTTTACAGCCTTTCCTAGCACAGAAGGGAGAGGTGTCCCAACCCGTAGCTTCTCTGACAACTTCTAAAGCTGTGAAAGTTATTGGGCTTCAACATGTTTTAGCCCACTGAGAATAAACATTTAGAACTGTCCTTAAATACAAACTACACACAACGGGGATAATTCCAAGGTAACACACCAGATGTACAGGTGCTTTTCTTATTGACTCCCAAGCTCTGATTTCCTCCAACACACTGCCAAAAAATCAAGGAACTCTGCTGAATAATTCGGCCATACACGCGGTCTTTAGAAAGTGTTAGACACAGAGTGTGTTAGGGAGGCCCTTCCTTCGACTGACATGGAGCTGTGACTCCAATTACTTTTTTTTCCAGACCCTTTAAACTGCGCAGTCTTGTAGCACTCCAGATTACCAGAGATGTATTGCATCCTTTCACAGCTGGCAAGAAGTGGTTCCTGCTTTAATTGCCAGGTTAGCTTTTCCAAAAGCCAATTAATGGAATGATCATTCCAAGGATGTCATAGAAATGTCTTGACCTCTGACAGAAACTATTTGTAACAGCGTGAACCCCGTATTAACAGTTTTCTGAAAGGGTCTTTTGGATCTCAAAAAGAAATATTTTAAATTTCTCATTACTGTTATTCCAATTATTTCCTACAACATCAACCTTTACTAAGATAAATGAATAAAATCAAGACAAAACCCAAACCTTTCATGAACCAGATTTGAACACAGGGATAGCAGCTTCCATCAAACGTATTATATGCTCTGCCATCTGAACAACCTGCCTCGTGTCAGCAATTTAAATCTGGTGCAGCAAGCTGTCAGATCAGGGCTTACCACTTTCTGTTGCCTTTGCCCCTCCTCACAGGTTAAAGTAAATCCCTAAGATATTCAGAGTACAGATATATGCACAGTTTGTAGGCGTATGAGTTTGAATAGACGCACACATACAAATGTGGCACTGAGTATCACAGACCCATTGTACGGCAGACTGCTTGAAACACAGAGAGTTTCTACTGTATTTCAAAAAAGTGTCAAGATCTTCTACTTTATTAGGTTATTAGGATGAATTTTTGCCAGTGACGGAAACCTCCTTTATCATATCTCTCTGTCAGTCACTTTAGGATTCAGCAACTAGAAGACTGAACACGGCTTTTTTTTGCCTTTTTTTTTTCTGTTTTCTTTTTTTCAGGAAAAGGAGAAGAAAAAAATAAATTATACCTTCTGCTTACAATTACTTTAATGAAAGAATGCCTAAGCTACTGAACATCTCTCCTACATAAACAACAGTATAATAAAATCACTGAAGTAACTCCAACTTTGCCTTGAACTTCCAAACATCAACATGTACACGTATGGTTGAATTAGTTCAGTTCCTCAGAAATCAGTGGAGTAATACCAGAGATAGATTTGGCCCATTACCTACCTGCACAGCACAAATGAATAATGCAAATGTGTATGCAAAGGACCATGAAGTATCTCGGCTTAGCAGTGCATTTAAAATGTATCACTAACTTTCAGCTTCTTGAAATATTTATCAGGTGCAGAAGGTTCCATGGAGAGCACACTCTATTAAGGACTTCACTGAATTTGTCTTTCTACACCTGACTCAGAGGGCTTCAGAAAAGGAGACTGGAATTAACTGCTAAAACAACTTCAGATACTTCTCTCTAACCACAGGCTTCATGAGCCTCTTCATAACTATTTTTGAGTCACCTTAATGTTCTTCCCACAGTCATGATTAACTGGGGTCTCTACTCAGAGCATCTTAGAGGGAAGAAGAGGAAGGCAGCGAGTTTCTGGACACTTGACTTCAGAAGCCACTAAAATTAAATTGTACACACTAAGAAAGTTACAGAAAGAATCCACAGTGATGAACATGCTTTAAGACACCACAGTGAGCTCAAAATTGCCACATAACAAGTTAAGCAGTCTTATTAATATCAGTCTAGTGATACAAACTAATTAAAATTAATTGTATCAATTAGGAACAAGCTTGGATCAACCACGCAAAGCATATAAACTACTGAGCACCAGTCAAACATTGAATTAGTTTTACTAAACTTTTTTTTTTTTTGAAAGAAAATTAGTTCCTGATCTTGAAGTAATTGAAGTAGTTTTATTGGTCTATTAAAGACTGGAACATCTGAAATAAGATTTTTTCGTTCCATACTAAACACCCTGGAATACATACTAACAAAATAACTAAATAAAACCAGCCCTTAGTTTAAGATAGAGCAGTTAAACTTGTGTAATCTATAAAATCTTTTGTTTCTAATTTTAACTAATAAAAACTAACAGTTTAAGGTTGTATCAGAGAAGAATTTCCTCACAAGTCATACATTTTACTCATTGTGGAATTCGGGAGGACACATACTTGCTAATTTTTTTCTGGCAAATGCAACTGCCCAGTAAACAGCATTAGTCCACAATAACATATTCCTGCAGTGTCTTGACTCAGGAACAGTATTTAAGTATATCTGTTGTTTTCTGTTCGGTTTTGGTTTGTTTGTGGGGTTTTGGTTGGGTTTGTTTGTTTGTTTTTTATCTATATATTAGACACAAGAAAGGGTTTATTTTCATATTTTAGATATTTCACTTGAATTCAGCCAACAGATCAAATTAGTAAACAGTTACCTTCAGAAGTATACAGAATGTCCGAAAAGGCTGTTGGGACTTTTTCATGTAACTGACTTCCACATTAAATCCATTTATTTAATCCCTTGAACAGTCAGGCACATTTCCCTGAGACTTGAGCAGCACCAGATGAAACTGAGAGATCATAACCATGCATTGTTCTCACTAATCTTCTCCGATGAATTTGAAATTAGCTGACCCATCTACACACACACACACACACAAAATTCTACCTGAAAAGTTTAGCAGAGCCTTAAAGGGTAAATATCATTATAAGGGATGTAAATCCCATTCTCATCTAATTCAGACTATAACCTGGAAAGAAAAGGCTATCACTACGGTGGAGTACGCAGTATTTATGGAGAAAGTTTTCTAGGCTAAAAGTACAAAGCAACAGGTCTGCAAGCTCGAAGCACACATCTACAAAACCACATTTTTTTGCACAAGAAAGATTAGCCTGTTAAACTGCATCTCAGTGGAATTCCTGGTTTTCTCAATTTCTGGCTTTAGACAAGTTGAAACAAGAAATAACCACGGTCGAATAAAGTGTTGCTAAAGAGGGGCATGAAGTAACTTGGGGAAACCAGACAATTCCACTAAGAGTAATATTTACTGTCTTGGCTTTGATGGACCTTTCGGTACCCATTTGGCTTTCCTTTTCTGAAACAAGAACTGTGTAGGGGGGGTGTTGTTGTTTGGTTTTGGGGTTGTTGCGGTTTTCTTTTTAAAAAAATAACAATAATAATAAAAAAAAACAAAATACCAACCCCAGCCAGGCACAAGTTAAGATGGCATTTCACGTGGACTTTAAAACCTAGCCATTCTGCTACCTGTACGCCCTCGTGTAACCAGATTTACGATATTCTGAGCTCCCAAACTACCTCCAAGCCGCTCAGAAGGGACGTTCAAAACAAGCTGCACACCTTTATACCAAATGCCTCCTTTCGCCTCACGCAAACAACGCACAAAGCAGCCCCAAACGAGTGCTCCATCTCTTCAACTCTTTTACCTTTGTCGCACCACTCGTAAATCGATCTCCTTAATCACTTCAGCATCCGCTCCGGGACGTCTCCTCAAAGCTGAGCCCGGTTTCCCCTCTGTCCGGAGCAGCAGCTCAAACAGGTCTAGGTTAGTTGGGGTTGGGTTGGGTTTGTTTTCTTCCTCCTTTTACCACTCACAACAAGAAACTTGGGAAAAGAATTAGCCGGCGAACGCTGCCGGCCATTC